>VWZZ01004661.1:67313-99849 GCA_013399095.1 Psophia crepitans | reverse complement strand
CTGTAGCGCTGCCCAGGGTTGTCTCGACCAAAGTGCAGGACCCGGCACTTGGCCTTGTTAAACCTCATACAATTGGCCTCGGCTCATCGATCCAACCTGCCCAGATTTCTCTGGAGAGCCTTCCTACCCTCCAGCAGACTTACACTGCCTCCCAGTTTGGTGTCATCTGTCATGTACAGGAAATTTTCAATGTTAAGTGGGTAACTTCTTACCTGCCTCTGTGATGACAAGTCTAATCATATTATCTCAAGTCTTATAATAGTGGAAGGATTTCTGAAAATTCAGCTCCAAGCTTTGTGTTCATAACAGATCCATTTCCACTAAAAGTAGATAAAATATCACTTCCAGCCTGTGGTAGAGAAAAGCCTGGGAATTCAAAACATAGCAACTTTAAAAATAGAAAGCAAATAAAAGATATCTGAAGATCATGCTTGGAAAACATTGTGTATTGTGTATTTTAAGTCTCTCATGCAAATGAATGACTGATTTTTCAAGTGTTTGGGAATGGTAACAACTAATTTTGCCTATAGAATTCCTTTTAATATTACTCATTTCACATCCCTTTGAAACTCCCGAGGGATATCTTCTCATCCTTGGAAACTGTTCCTGTTAATTTAAAAAATTTCTTCTTTGTTTCTTCTCTGTTTCTAAGCCTTAACTGAGGAAACCAGACGTGAAACGAAGACTGCATGAACAAAACTTGACACTGATGACATTGCAAAACTAATAAAATGAAATTCAAATCTTCAAATTAAAACCAAGTGGAGATACAGAAATATTTAGATTAATTCAGCAAGAAGCTGGCAGGATAGTTCATTTTCATTCTGCACACAGGTGCCCCTTATATTTTCTTTTTATTTCTTCATAGAATCATAGAATGGTTTGGGTTGGAAGGTACTTTAAATATCATCTAATTCCAACTACCCAGCAATGGGCAGGAACACCTTCCATGAGATAAGATTCCTCAAAACCCCATCTAACCTGGCTTTGAACACTTCCAGGGAGGGGCATCTACAGCTTTTCCAGGCAGCCTGTTCTAGTGCCTCACCACCCTCATCCTAAAGAATTTCTCCCCAATATCTAATCTAAATCTATTCTCCTTCATCTTAAAACCATTACCCCTTGCCCCATCACTACATGTCCTTGAAAAAAGTCTCCAGCTGTCAACTGGGCCTTTCAAATAGTTCTTTAAATTCACACTCAACAATTAGATTGATTGTTTAATCTCGTCTGCTACTTGAAAGATATATCCCAGATTAGTATCAGCCATAAAAACTAACTTGTGACTTTAGAAAAACTGGGTGATGGGTGATAATCAACCTGAAATCAGCTCTCATGGGTCTTCTCTAACACAGAGAATGAGAAATGACTACAGGTAGGTACTTCAGTAATCAAACCTCTTCTGGGAATGGAGCAACCAGCTCTTTCGGTAGTTGACTTTTCACACAGATTATATAAATCCTGGTAATTCTATCTGCATTTAGAGTTAATAGTGATGCTTATGCCTGTTACACTTCAAGGGTGAACAGAACTAAACAGAGAAACCTAAGCCAAAGGCCAGTCTTGGAATGAGCATCCCTTTCTAACACACATGGTTTCCAGATGCAACACTGTCTCTTCTATCTTCGTTTAATACTTCTGACTGAATTGTTTGCTAAATTGATTCTTCTTCCTCATACTAAATGGGTTTTTTCTTCAAAATATAGTCTGTAATTCAATTTGTGAATAGTACAAAAAAAAAATTTCTAAGACTAATGGCTTTTTAGACACACACAAATTCCACATTTTCTAAAACAAGGAATCACATTTCTGTAGTATCATATTTGAGCGAGATGATCATACAATCCAGAAAAATTTTCATTATGAAAATTGAATTATGAAAATAAAAAATAAAGTCTACATCCGCATATGACAAATACAGAGAGATGCAAATTTCTATCTGTCAGATATATTGTTATAAACAGTGTAGTATGTTGTTAAATTCTAAAGCCTGGACTTGTCTAAAGCTATGCTCCCACTGCATTTAAATTCTTCATTTTTACCAAAAAGTGTCCTGTTGAGCTTCTCAGGTTCGCAGAAGGATGACATTTTGGTGTAGATATCTGATCCACGTTTGTCCATTTAACTTCCCAGACATTTTTATTGTTATACAGAATTCCACAGCGAAAGACATGCATGCAGCGTTCTCTTTCCATGCAAAACTCCAAAGCTGGAGTGTGGTCTGGAGATTAAACATTACTTGCTTTAATGGAACTATACCATGCTTAAAACTCATATCAAACAACAAGTGAAGAGCCGGAATTCAAATTAAGTATACTGCAACAATCTGAGAATTATATGAGGGGAGAAAAGACAATAAGGGTTAAACATTACTTTGAGTATTTGGATGGAAAACACTTTTAGAAAGTGAGTTTGTTTTAAAAAGCAAGGATTTTCAGTCTGAGCGGGTCCTGTTTCAGCCACAAAGGTTTATATAGTTTTAAAGTTATTTTCTAATATTAAATATCTTACTTAGCATGACAAGAAGCAAATAAAAGCTGTCTGATGTGCTCAGCAAGAATTTAATCCAGCTGGACTGAATGAGGTACAAATACAATTAATATCTTTTACCAGGAAATACATTATGTTTTATAGGGTCTAATTTTTCAGAAATTATACAGATGAAGTGTCCTGTCCAGTATCTAGTCTAGGAGACAGGAATTTTTTTTAGCTGTTAGGAATTCTCTGGGCAATGCAATTTTCGTTTTGTAGGCTCAGATGTTACAAGTAACTTGAGATTTTTGGGGCCACGTCTTTGATATCTGTGTTGGCAATTGATTTTCCAGGTCAGTGCTCAGCTCTCCTTCAAAGTTGGACTCCATTAATGTTGCTCAAGCTGGACTTAAAATCTGCTTCTCTGGGAATCTTGATTTCATGATTAGCAGGTCTCTCTATACTAATGTAGCTCCTCTAAGGACAGCAAGGACGCCGCTGGCCTTTCTTTGCGTTGTTTTGTAAAGAACCCAGAACTGGTATGATTTCCACCTTGGTGGAAAAAGGAACTACAGAATGTCAAAGAGTGCCAAAGATCAGCAGCTGATGAGTAGGAAACGACTGCCTACTCTGCCTCTGTGGCCTCAAGAGTATGGTTGGGTTTTTTTCTACATATCCTTTTTTCTATTGCTACTGTTACATCCTTAGGTAATAAGGTTTAAGTATATTGAAGGGCTTGAGAAGACAGTTAATGCTGAGAAAGAAAGAACAAGGAGAGGTGGTGTCTACTCAAACGTTTGAGTATCTTCCACTTCTTTGGAAGACAGAAGGTCTGGATGAGACCTTACCTTGTCAAAGCTAAAAGGCTATAAAAGGGGAAAGGCCACTTTATAGGTATACTGTTTCTTTGTGTGCTTTTTCTTCACGTGCACCAGGCAATGATCACCGGATGAGGAAAGCCTAGATGGACCTTTTGTCTGATCTATAATTGTAACCTTCAAATCCTGAATTGCCAGGTACAACCCACTGTGTTGTTTGACATTTGTGGAGAAGGAGGGTCATTTTTGTGAGTCAGCAGTGAATGCTTACTTTTTGTTAGATACTTTTTTAACATTCAGACATCAACAACATAACTCCAGAAAAAAATGTAACTACAGGAATTTATATCAGCTCAGGACTTAGTATTCTTCCTTTCTCCATCATTTTTCCAGGAAGCATCTAGTCACGTGGACATAAAAGTAGGAACCTGGGGCTTATAAGTAATAATTGTCACTCGTTTCCTCTGTAACTTTGGATATTTTGAGGGAAGGAAGCATCTAAAAGTAAGTGCATTTCAGATGTTGTCACTCACAGAATATCAAAACATGGTTTGCAATTCCCAAGCTTTTTAGTTTATCAAGCATACAAATGAAAACTGTGTTATACAAAATGATATACCTTCCAGCCTCAATGTAACATTCATAAACTACAGATTGCAACTATATGTGAGAAAAAATGCATAGCCACACATTGTATATTGTAGTCTATGCACTTTCCATTTTGTCTGCCATTTGAGATAGGATTTCAAAGTCGTGCATAACCCTTCATTCACAGGGCTTATGCAAGCTTGCATTGATGGATGAAACTCACATTCGCTATGTGTATGGGAAAAAGCACTTTATGTAATCCTCATAAATCCTGTAGTGATGTGAGTGCTGTTTCAGCTGAGACATTCCAAGGGAAAATGAAAGATCAGAATCCAACTACATGTGTTAATTAGATAATATTGCATTTTGTACCATTGCTGTCTCAAGAGACTTGTATAAGAATAGACAAATGTGTAGTTTATTGGGATATTAACTGATTGTCTCCAGAGGCCTAAGTTAAAGTCCTACCAAGAGTCACATGTATTTAGTTACCCTTCTTAATTGTCCATTAGACAAAACCATGACTTAATGTGGTAAACTGGTTCTTTTTGTTCAAGGGGAGGTCAAGGGCTGTACTGACAGGGATTCTGTAGTTCAGGCCTGAGATGTGCTGGGAGGTTTGAAAGGAGGAATCCAGCAGAGCTTCTTCTCATACTATGCCCTGCTTAAGCAAACTCATCTCCATGGGGTAGTGAGGAGAAAAACTGGAAGAGCACCAGGAGCTATTTACACAACTGGAACCATTCCATCCTCAGTCAAGTGAAGCAAATAGCTGTAAAAGCGTTCTCTATTTCAGCCATCCAAGAACAACACAACAAAGTGGACATCATGAGAAGGCAGTTGCCATGGGCACACAAGGATGTAACTGGAAGAACACCCACATACACTGAACTTTGGTTCAGCAAATCCTAACACTAGTTCTTTTTAGTGCAAGTGCTGCTGTCACTCAGCTTTAAAAGAACCTAGGAGCTTCAGGGGAAACATGTGGAACCAGTGGATAGGTCCATGTCTGAGATGAGACAGGATAGAAGCAAATACAACATCCAGCTTAGACAGAGGTGGGATATCTTGTTTTCTCACACCAGGCTCCACAGACACTGGTTCCACTTGACTAGCTCTTGACCTAACCCTTCTAAAAACATGGGGTGCCCAGTGTTCAATTCTCAGGGACTCTTCAGATAAATTCTGATAGGGATGGATAACTTTTTGGTTTATTCTCATACCAGCACCAAAGATTTGTGTGAAAAAGTCTTTGAGAGTACTCTGAGTTTCTAAAATTTTAGGTCATTCACCGTCAAACACTGGTAACAGGTTTCTTCCTCTGTTTGACTGCCTATAAAACCCAAGGGCAGTTGAGCAGAATTTGACCAAACTAGTTGGACAGTACTGCTTTTCCACTTTTTTTAATGCTGGACCAAATGAAAGAGGTAATTTTCCTTGTGGATGCTCCTGCATGTTTTTTTTTATTATTTTAGAAATTAATTATTCAGTGTTTATTTCATTTGAATAACTCATGAACATAAATTCCTATAACAACACAGCCTTTCAGTGCCAAAAGCAATAAAACCTCATGACAACAAAAGAAATTATTATTCATAAGTCATAATTTAGCTCTGCCACCTCTCTTCCTCCCAAGCAAGCTTCCTTCTCTCTCTGCAGTGCCTCTAGCCTTCCCTTCCACCCTTCATAAAAGAAGGGTTTGGAAAAGAATTTCTTAAGCCACAGCCAATGCCTTTCCTGAGTTTTTTTTAGGACTTGCATCTTTCTGAAGGACACAACCCTTTGCCCACTGCCAAAGCAGAGGTTTCATCTCAGACTCCAATGATTTAACCTGGAACACACTTGCCTAAAGAACGTGCTCCACAACAACCTCCCACAACAATTTTATGAACCAGCCAAGACAGATCAAGACTGTTACTTTTTGGAAAACATGATCGCAGCTATGTTGCTTTGAGATGTGTTCTCCAAGATATGCAGTTCAAGTATTTAATTTAGGAACACCTAGTTATTGTAGGTTGTGGGTTAACCCCAGCCGGCAACTAAGCACCACACAACCACTTGCTGACTCCCCTCTGGTGGGATGGAGGGAGAGAATCAGAAGAGTAAAAGTGAGAACACTTGTGGGTTGAGATAAAGACAGTTTAATACGTAAAGCAAAAGCCACATGTGCAAGCAAACAAGACAAGGAATTCATTCCCCACTTCCCATGGGCAGGGAGGTGTTCAGCCACCTCCAGGAAAGCAGGGTTCCATCATACCTAATGGTTAGTTGGAAAGACAAACATCCAAACATCATCACCCTGAACGTCTCCCTGCTTACTTATTCTTCTCCCATATTTATATGCTGAGCAAGATGCCAAGGGAATATCCCTTGGATCAGGTGGGGTCAGCTGTCCTGGCTGTGCCTCCTCCCAACTTCTTGTGCACCCCCAGCCTACTCGCTGGTGGATTGAGAAGCAGAAAAGGCCTTGACTGTGCAAGCACTGCTCCAGCAGTAACTAAATCACGCCTGTGTTATTAAAACTGGTTTAGCACAAATCCAGGACATACCCCTGTATTAGCTACTATGAAGAAAATTAACTCTATCCCAGCCAAAACCGGCAAAATTGTTCTAGGTCATCTGGAGTTAGGCTTCTTCCTAAGAGAGTTCTACATGTATATTCAATTTTGGCTTTAGGAAACATTGTACCATGGGGGTTGTGTTTCTTCATGTATATCGTTTCTTCCATGTATATCATGGAAGATGTAATGCAGAACAGTCATACTGTCTTATCAGCAGGCAGTAAAGATAATAGCCTCTACCTAATATATACTTTATCACTCTCTGATTGGTCTTCTTCAAATTTCTCCCTTCTTGCATTCCCAGAAAATCCTAATGTACCTCCCATTGGGAATTATTGCTTCACTGTATCAGGAAGCCCATACATCAAATACATAGCTACAATACATATCAGAAGATGCAGAGAATTTTCAGAACAAGTAAATGGAAAAATATTGATTTGTGCAAACAATAATGAGACCCTGAACTGTGTAGTACATCTGAGAATCTGAGAATCTTGGATTGGATTGGGTTAGGTTAGGTTAAATTATATCTCAGATTATTTATAGTGAAAGCTGGGCAATTTTTAATTTCTTTTTTTCTTCTTTTTTTGACAAGTGTTAGCTCTCTCAAGTTCTTTGTCCAGAAAATTTTATGAAGTTAGAAGGAAAAGGGCAAGTTTCTTAAATCTGCCTTAAAGAGAAACAGAAACATCATCTCCTTTTTCACTCAATATCACAGAATTCATCCAGAATTTGGAAAATGCAGGATCAAATTACAAAAAGTATTTCAAATCTTTATCCTTCCACAGCAATCTTATCACCATTCAATAAATCAGTACATGATTTCACGATCTTATAATGTCAGAAATTTTGGTGGTGTCTTCCAGTTTCTCCTTTGAGAACTTTGAGTTAAATATACATTATCCCATCTAAAAATATTAGCACCAGTTATCCCACCCACTTTTTTTGAGACACTCACCTGGGAACTGATAAATATGTCCCACTCTTCTGAATGTTTATTTACAGAAAGTGGAAGAGCTCAACCGTGATGCTGCCAAGAAGCTTCACTTACAGCATTCTTCTAGGGGAGACAAAATATGTTCAAATGTCCTTAGGCAGAGTGATGCATTGAACCTGAACTTGACCCTAAAAACCCCTTGAATCCTACCCAAGGGTTTGATAGCCTATATTGACAAGGTATTGAATTAGAAGGAAGGTGAAGCTGTTTTCAGTAGTAGCTTTTTTTAGAAGAACCTAAGTTTGTCTCTTTTCTTTTAGGTTGCGTTGTTGGATAAAAGACTGTTTCCAGTTTTTTGCTTTTTGAGATCTGCACTAATTTTCCTCCTGTACCTAGTCATATGCCATCATTTCTTTCTCTCTTTCTCCTTGTGATTCAGTTGTGGAACAAAAATAAACATCTTACAGCTCTATTATTTTCACAGCCCTCTCACAATCTATGCCAGCAGCTTAATCATTATCAAGTCTTTTGTGGGCCTCACAGTTGAGGACTGCAGGAAAGACTTGAGGAAGGAGAGGGCAAGGACTAGCTGTGTCCACCAACACACAAGGGTGGCACACGAGGCTATGTCACTTGGGACTGGATTCATAAGCAACAGAAATGCTAACTGAATAGGGATAAAGCTGAGGCTCTGACAGTGGAAAAGAGATAATGGACACATGATGACCTGTCTGTGCTCAGTCTTTGTAGGATGAAAGGAGGCTCCTCTACGGATGCCAAAGTCCTGACTTTCAGTAGTCAAGTCAGCTTCAAGATAAGGAGGTGTAGTTTTTTTCTCAGTCACATATAAAACAGGACTTCAGAGAAGCATTTTAGTACCTCTGAAGAGGCTGTGCTGTTCAAGAATAATATGTAATATGTTTTACTGGTTTGGATGCTTTGGGGTACTTCTGTAATTCAATTCCCCTCCTACTTTTATGTAACATTTACTGGCTGTTTTCCCTTTCCCAACACCAGAACGATTCATATGAGAAAGTCAGCCAATTTTTCTCTATTAAAAAAGAATCAGGATTGTAAGGACTGTAAAATTATGTAAAATATTCAGCCAAAATATCTTTCAATGATCAGCTAAAAATTGTCCCCTCATTAAGAAAGTCATATCTTCAGTTCAGAGGAGACAACACACCGTCTCATACTGTGACTTCAAGAGATGCAGAAGTGCTAAATTAGGCTGGCTTGTGATGGCAACATAATGTTCACATTACATGTTTGTACTGCAGTAATTCCCACGAGTTGGCCTTTAAATTGCCTCAGCTACTGTAGCAGAACAAAGTAATGCAGAAACAACGAAGAATTTTCACATACTACACTTCCAATGACAGTGGTGGTGGTCTCGTTGCAGTAAACACAACAAGGGTCACAGTTTCAGTCTGAACAAATTTGCCAGTCAATACCATTGCAACTACTATCTCTGTGAGAGAAGATTGAATGGTTATTTAATTTCATTTTATTTTTTTCATTATATTATTTTATTTGGAAGTTACTGGGAAGACTGTGACAAGCTATATCCCATTGTTACACTGTCATTAAGTCACAGAGGTTTAAGCCAACCCTGGGGAATTTTTAAGAGCTTTGCTGATTCTGCATGCCCAACTGTGTGAACAGAGCTCAAGAGCTTGAGTTTCAAGTGGAAAAAAATGCTTTTCTCCCATAGCTTTGTGATAATTGACTTTGGGAAAAAGAGGACTTCAGCTTTGCAAGTTTTAAGTCATTTAAGAAAGCTGCAATAAATATATTGAGTAAAATTTTCTGATACTGATAGCTACAGTTTTGGCATGTTCTTAAAATATCTACAGTCTGAGTAACTATGCTGGTCAGCTATTGAAGCTTTGTGGAATCTGCAAGCTATGTTTGCATTTTTAGTTGCTAAAAAGTCAATATTCATACTGCATATATTCAAGACATACTGAAATCACACTGCACTTTCCCTGCTTCATCACAAAAATCTGGACAGAGTAAAAAAGTCTTAAAAATACTTTTCTTTTCTTTGGAAAAACATATCTCTAGGAGAGGTCATACTGTATTATCTTAAGGCCCAACTTTAATGAGTGGAAGTTCAGGATGTTTGGGGCCTACTGGGACTGTGCAGTTTGTTACCTTACCCAGGCTGGCTGGGCTGGAGCAACAGGAGATGGTCTCTACAGAAAAGTCTGACATTCATGACAAAGTTCACTTCTTCACCTAAGAGTGACCGATAGTAAAATCAGAAAGAAAGCGTCTTTGCTAGAGGTAGGTTTATTTTTCAGTTACACATTGCAGGGGTCTGACACTTTTCCATGTCTCTGTTATTCACAGAATCGGAAACACAGAATGGTTTGGGTTGGAAGGGATATCAAAAATCAGCTAGTTCCAACCCCCTGCCATGGGCAGGGAAAATTTCAAGTTAGTACTCTGCAGAGACCATGGGTCCAAATTGAAATTATATATTTAACTTACTATTTTGTACACTTTTTTACTATTTTAATTCCTTTCGTGGATATTTTTTTCTGAAGTACATAAAGTACAACTTGCTTTTTCATATTTCCATAATCATATTTCTAAGCTTTCTTATATCCCAAAAAAGATGTTAGTCTATACCATAAGGCTGCTTTATGGTAACCAATTTACCAATAGTCATCTTTGCAAAATTACCTTTCTGGCACTGTTTTAAGATTTTTCCCAACCCACAGCACAAAAATCAACATAATAGATAACATTGAACATTTTATGGGATGTGTGTGAATGAGTGTACGGGAAAGGTCAGGCTTCATAAGGCAGATCAGCCACCAGTGGAGCAGGAGAAATGTGCTGTGCTCCATTCTTGTCCCACCTCATTGTTTTTTGGTTTGATTTTTTTGTTTGTTTTTTTTTTGGTAAGGTAGCTGAATGAACTTTTTGAGTGTCCACTTTCCAATGGAAAATGTGAATGCTAATAGTATGAGCAGTAGGTAATAACAGTATGGCCAATGGTAGTTTCTTTACCATTTTTTAAACTGATGTATATTTCTGCCTAACAATTCTACTCTGTCATCTATTTTAAGTTTTTCAAACCAGGCCTTATTATCTCTTTCATCTTGACCACCATGTTCTTGAAAAGCTCCTTTTAAATGACATCAAGGCTATGCCAATATAGACAACATTTCTTCAGGTGATGCACTGTCTCCCTATTATTTTTTTTCCCCGTGGGCTGATACTCCACTGCGTTCCTTTGTCGCAACTTTCCTTGTGCTTCAGCTGCAGACTCTCTGGCTGTGTTTGTTTTACGAACAATGGACAAAGGCTGTTCTGTGCTTCTGACCTCCAATGACATGGTGTGGCCTGCCTTCATACACTTCATCCAGCTTCTCTCCAAAGAAAACCAGGATGAAAATACCCAGACTGCTCATGGGAAACAGACACAGATGTGTGCTCTCTCCTCAATTGTGCCCAGGTATTGTTTGGACAATGCTAAATGGCACAGGGCAAACCACTGGCAGGGAGCATGGCAGCTGTTAAGGCAGATATTGGTGTGCTCATGCTCTGACTTGCTCCCTGCTTGTGGCTTGTTATACTATTTACCAGCATAAGCTTAATTTCTGGGGCTGGGACCAGCTTTTATTTTTGTTGGTGCAACAGTGTTAGCCCAACAGGTTCTTTGCTACTGACGAAAGCTCTTTGGAATGATGGAAATAATATCCTATTACGATAGTACCCTTCTGGTTTTTTTCCTGGCAAACATAGCTTGTGAAACTAGAGTAAGAAATGGAGTTTATAGTGATTTTTTTTCTGCGTTTTTTAAATTATTGTTATTTTTATTTCTGTAGCCTGAAACAAAATGACTTGTGAGTCTTCTGAATGAAACTACTAAAAATGTCCAAAATATCTTCTGTTCTACTGGAAAACAGAGAATAATTTTTCTTTCCGAGTACCATCAAAAGTGTGGCTGTCCACACAGCCCCTGTCAAGAAATAATATGGATGATCTAGGAGAAAGAAAAGCAAATCAGGAAACTGCCTGCAGAGATAAGAGGGAGGAGGATTTAAAAGGATAGTGTTTCCATAAATCAAGGCAACCGGTGACAGCTTTAAAGTAAGGGTCAAAAACATTGCGAGAGGTGTCACTTGGATAAAAAGTTAATCCAAGTTTCCATCTCTCTGCCTTTAGTGCTTGTTCAAGTGGAAGTTAAAGATCCCATGGCATTATTTCAGGATCATAAGAGATTGATATCCTGCCCAAATTCTCTCAGGATCATCAGAGACCTCTGCACCAGTATCAATCCACACAGATTTATGCGATTGCTGCAAACAAAGGAACGCATTTGTCTGCATACCATTGCTATAGTTTATTCAACTTGTTTGCGTAGCGGCAGAGAATGTTAAATCGGCAGAAGAATGCTGGGTAGTGTACACTGAAAAATCCATCATGATGGCTTTGCAATGAGGAGAGAGAGAAAAATACTTTAAAACTCTCTATCACAGAGTATTCCAAGCAACCGTGAAAACTGGGCATCAGAGTATCTCAATACCAACTGACTCAACTAAGAGATTTTTGCTCAAATTTCACAAAAATTCACTTAAATCACACGATACGGAATTATGTTGCCACCCGGTAATAGAAATTAATGTTTTCTGCCCCAGAAAGAGAATTGAATTTATGTAATTCTCTTGGGAGTCTGAAACCAAAGAGCTGAAATATCAACATTATAATTTAAGGACTCAGATTTTGTTTTGACTTATATAAAGCAGCCTTTACTCACAGGGACATCCTTTAATACAGGATTATTTTCTTGCAAACAAATTCGGTTTGTAGGTTTTGAAATGGATAGTATATGAGACAACTGGCCTGAAGAGGA
The DNA here is from genome assembly GCA_013399095.1 of Psophia crepitans. Taxonomy (NCBI): domain Eukaryota; kingdom Metazoa; phylum Chordata; class Aves; order Gruiformes; family Psophiidae; genus Psophia; species Psophia crepitans. Next base: position 87,603 of record VWZZ01004661.1, on the reverse strand, counting down.
GGGAAATGGTGCTTGTGTTTCAATGAAGCAGAAGTCAAACATCCATGCTACTCACACAACATATCATCAACAACACAAGTAGGAGCTCTGATGTAAAAATGTAAAAAACCCCAAACATCTCCTTAAACTGATCTGTAGAAAGCAAACCTCTAGGTTAGGTATGATCCTTAACTTTTCTGTAAGTCAGTCAAGTTACTGAAGAGCTTTTGTGAGTAAGAAATCGTTCAAGTGAGCTTTTTTTGAAAGTAGATAAAAGTGTTTCCATATAATTTTGTTTAACAGAAGCAAAAGAGATTCTGTGTTAGTATTATTTACATAAATAATTTCAGCAGATATATGCAAACTAGCCAGTGAAGCATGGTGCTCAGGAACAGGAAACTGAAGGCAGTGCTAATATGATTTCATTTCTGTAATGTTGCCATGAATCTTACCCTTCCATTTTCATTATCCAAATGAAAAGGGGGGAAAAAAGGTCAGGGAAGTGACATTTTTCAGTATTAATGGCAAAAAAAGGAAATTAGCTCAAAGGCACTTAACAGCTGGAAAAAGTGAAAATTCTGAGTCTGATTTTCCTCTTACACCAGTTTTACACCAGTAGAACTAACTCAGTGGGATCAGGCTGTTGGACAAGTCTCAGGGCATGCTTCCCAGAATGATGATGAAGTGGAAAGGACGTTCTTTAGGTGGCTGAGTTCCTGCGTAAATGACTGTTTGAATGCTGAAGAGATTTTGCTCTAATTGTACTGTAGATTATCTGCAGTCTTGCGTAGAAGCATTTATTATTCAAATCTAAACATAATAGATTTTTGGAATACTCCTTTGGCCTCTATTAAGTTAATTCTGACATATCCCAGTGGAGGGAAAGCAGTTCTTTCTAAAAGGAATACTACTGCAGGTGGAAGGAGGAGTTTAAGTGGCTCCTCTAAGGGAACACACAAGCTGGAGAGGTTACTATGGGGAAAAAAAAATGGTGCATGCCAATTCGCATGTTCCCCAGGGTGGCAACAAGAAGTTTTGCATCTGTGTGAGATGATTTCAGCTTTAAATTGAAACACATGTGTTAGTGAGTTCGAAACAAACTGACGGTATCTTTTTAGAACTGGAAATTGTGAGCAGCACAAATGGCATGACAGAGAGATGTATCTCAAGATAACAATCAAGGAAGAATCAATAAAATAAAAACAGTGGGGTTTCTTCCTAGGTAACAAGTAAATAGAGGGGAAAAATGGATTCCTGACTGATGCTTCAGTGATTCCCCAGATTATGGGGACTGTCTTTGCTTTGATAGCTGATTTCTGGAGGACATTGAGAGGTCGCTTTGTTCTGAAAAGGTGTTGAGGTAGCAGAGAGGTTTAAACATCTGATAAATCTTCAGCTGCAGTCACGACAACTACGTGCAGAATCAGTACTCCAAACAACTAATCTATGATTTCTCACAGTCATGAAGCTGTCAGGATTAATTCAGCAAGATAGCAGAAAACAATCAAATGGGTCATTACTGTTATACTGTATGTACGGAATAATTTGAAAGACAAATTAAGCATAAAATGATATTTTAAATAATGCAAATCCCTACCTTTAATAGCATTAATACATTTTGAATTGTAATGGAAGATTAATAGTTTAGTCAGGGAACCTTTACATTACATGCAGATTATAACAGTTTGCTGTTACATTAATACTGTAAATGATCCTTAAAACAGTCATGGGCAGCACAGCTGGAGACAGTAGGCATCACAGCTGCCTGTTTGGGAATTTGTTTAAGCTCTTATGTTTGCAATGAGTACCAGAGCAGCTATTGCCACCTCACTGATGAATGCATCATTTGGTGTAAATAAATCCCCTGTAATTTCTTAAGAGTTATTCTGTGTTACCCAAAAGTAGAGGGAAGCAAGAGTGTCAAAATGTGAGAGGAAAGAAATAAAATATCACCTGTCCTTTCTAAAGAAATAAATTACATTCTATAGAAATACTGTATTAAGATTCTTCAAGTAAATTACATTTATTTTAAAAAATCAATTGAATGTTGATAAGCAGGAAAAGATTTAATAAGATGTTTTACATGTTTTTGAATAAATGAAAAAAGTATTTTTTTAAAAAATATTTGGGATAGAGCCAAAAAATGACTTGCTGATGGGAGAAAAAATATTTTGTTTTTAAATGGGAGAAAGAGCTCTTTCGAGCAGTGAAGAAAGAAATCAATTATTCACCATTAGCTGCAGATCTCGGAGCACTTTAAGCAAGAAATGGGTCCCATATTGCAGGTAAGGTGGCAAATTGACTTCACTGCAACTACTCTGCAGGTCCAGGATCAGTGAGAGGACAGAGCTGGGACACGTTCGGTCTCCCCAGGAGAGTGAGGCCAAGCTGGCTTAGCAAAACTACTGTGAGTACATTTCTGTGACGGGGAGCTCCCTGTGGGGTAGGTTACCCAGCCATGATTAAGCAGCTTGCAGTCTGGAGCCCTCCTCGTTACACACTGCAGATCACAGTGTGGACTTCAGGTTTCATGTCTGAAACCTTGGCTTCAAACCACAGCCTGGTGCTCTGTCAGTCTTCCCACGCTGCTGCTTTGGTGGGTTTAGCGAACTTTGATTCTCGGTGATGAAGTAGTTACATTTTCAGCTTTACACTTGAGTTTCTGCCACGACGCCTCTGTGTGCATTTGATGGGCACAGATCCCTCCTGCTCTCCAGTGCAGGAGGACACAGGTAGGTGTCCCTCATGGGGCTGCTTGCACTTCTGGAAGCTGTTCAGGCGTTGTGGTGAGGGAAGGTCACAATTTGCCTCCCTCTTCATGAGGTGGGTGGGAATGGATGGCAGGCAGCTCTCACCTCTAACAGTTAGCACTAAGCAGAAAATAATCAGTGCCTGTATGAAAGCTGGCATCGTCGTTTTCATGCTCTCAGGGAAGATGTGGACCAGAGTTTGATTCCGCCCTGCCCTGGGAGCAGCTATGCACTGCTACTTGCTCAGGCTCACATTAGCTTTACAATTGAACTAAATTCAAATTTATTTATTTTTTCTTACTTACATCTTTTGTAAAATTCTGTTCTATTCCTTCTGTTCCCATTTGCCAGGACAGTTTAAGTATGCTGGCTGCATTACTAAAGGCAAACTTTGGTCAGTTGACATTTCTGTCCCCGGGGCGATTTGCTGTGCCCGTGGTGCTGCACTGTGGGGACTGAAAAGTGCCAGAACAAATGGAGGAAGATGTGCCAGCTCTTGGTCCACGCTGAAGAATCCTGAAGCGACTACAACATTTGGCAGAAACAGAAGCATTGTTAATATAGCAAGGCACTAAAATCTGGTTTTAATCATCAGAGCACCACCTCCCCACACTTGCAAGAGAATTTTCGAATGAGAAGGAAAACCAAAAAGAAAATTGCAGTATCACACAGGCTAGGAACAAATATGTGCTCAGAGGTTTAACTCCTTAGAGCAGAACTTCATTTGTTAAGCCACTTTTGTTTTACAAGTGGGGAAAAGATCATGCTTAGATGTATGTGCTTTTATTAGAGTGTGAGTGAAATGACCATATTTCAGTTAAATCCCCAGACACACACTAGATCACGCTTGTGATGAAGGAATGGTGAAAAAATGAAGGTAGAAGAGACCTATTAATGTTACTCTTGCTAGTTACCAGCACAGAATTCTTTCGTACAGACCATTATCTAGTATTTTGTGTGGGATAGTGGGGTCACTGGCAGCTCTAATGAAGACAGCTCCGACTTTTGCTGGGAATAGAGAAATTTTCTAATCCACACTAACATACTGCCCCAGATTTTTCTCTATTTTTCTATAGGTCTAATTTATAACTTCCCACCACACACCACTGAAAAGGAAGTTTCATACTCAGGAATTGCTGCAATAGTATAGGAATGCAAAATAGTCAGCAAGATATGACAGATACGAAGGGCATACTGGCTTGTTTCTAATCTTCTTCCATTTCACAAGAGTGTTTTGGGGGTTTCTTGTTTTGTTTTGCTTTATTCTTGCCAGGTTAGGTGAGTCAGCTGTTGATTTTAAGGTATGCAGAATGCATAGTAACTACAGATATTAATGTGCTGCTCTAAACAAAAATGTGAACCCTGATTTTCCATCCCAGATCTGCAGCTTCCAAGAATACAGTAATGATCTTGGTTGGACACTTAGTCACTTACTCATCTGGGATTACTCAACATTGCTCACTGAAGACTGGTGAATTTACAGCAACTGACAATGGTGACCTTCTTCGTAGTCACTGGTGGTGCAACGATTGCTTTCCACTGAAATGCAGCGGGCAGTTATGAAATGCTTGTCAGGTAAAGCAGAAAAGAGTAAATAAAGTGTAACCCTTCAGCCAGGCAGTTATATAGGCCAGGTTAAGTTTCTAGAGATCATTGTTCAAAAACAATTAGATCCCTCAGTGAGGATCTTGGTAAAATTATAGGGAATGATCTAGCTGCTCAATGAGATAAACTTCAGTCTTGCGATCAAGGAGACAAATTAGCCATTTGTTGAAGGAGCACCTAGAAATGGGCAACAATAAAATCAATACTACAATATATGATAAAAGGTACTCTTTGCCCAAAGTAGTTCCCAAAGCATTTTAATTCTTCTCCTTTAATTTCTTGGGAAGACAACTGCTTGGGCAACTGGCCGCTTCCCAGACACTTTATATTAATGCTCCATTCGCAATTTGCAATTTCCGGGGCTTTGACAGCAGTACTGAACTTTAGTAAGGACACATCTAAGTTACAGCTGACCCAGAAATGTGAGCTGCCATTCACTGCACTGGGCTGTTCTTACTCCACTAATCACCTTTACTTTCCAGTGATTTCTGTGTTTTACTGAGAGTACATGTAGGATGAAGGACCACACACAGCAGCTCTTCCTGCTAGAAGGAGGCTTAATAGTCTCTTCAATGTTTCCTTATGGTTTGTGACTATTGCACCTCTAAGCCACAAAATGTTGCCTTAAATTAGGGTAACACCTCAGTCCAGGCATGCCTAAGCATAATTAGTTTGTTCAGACGTTCACAGATTATTATTGCAGCTATAATTTCTTCCAGGCTACAAAAAAGTTTATTTAAACAGAAATGTTCCCAAACACCTTAGTGCAGAAAAAAAAGAAAATTGAACATGATTCAATCTTTCTCCCTGGACTCTTTAATTTAGCTCCCATCTTCACCATCAGAGTTCCTTCATCCTTGGGTTTTCTTTACTCTGCAGGTCTTCTGTTTTTAGGGCTTTTTTAACTTTTCACGTTTCGAACATCAGAAGTACATATCTGGAAATATTGCACACTATTGCAAGGTAGAAAGAAAGAGACACACAGGAAACTCAAATCACATCAAAGATGCCCAGAAAGTTAGGCAGAAAATAAACATACTATGCCTATACCACTCGAATATGAGTTTTCAGTTCCTAAATATACCAAACAGGAGCAAGAATAAATTATTGGCCAAATTCTACCTTTCTGCCCGCCCCCCCCCCAAGGATTCTGTGGCCTTGCTGAGTGAAAGCTGATCTTTAGGGAATGAGGTAACAGAAAGAGAGAATCCTGACCCTTATAAGCACCCAATGCAGCTGTAAAAATCAGAAAGTAAGGAATAAATCTTGTTTTGTTACAAGAACAAGATTGTTCATTGGCTTTATTGAGTGGTTCTGGTATAAAAAGAAAATCTGACTCAGCCTTGATGTGAACAGTTGTCTCCCAAATACACACTTTCCAAAAGCTGCATTGTGTAACTTTTATATAATGTTAGCATTTCTCTTAAATTGGATAAATGTATATGAATGGAAAAGGTTTCATGCAAGAGAAACTAAGAACACATGTTGTATTAAAGCAAAAATTGTGCTGGCCCATTTTGTTGTTAAAGAGGTCTCTCCACACCTGCTATTACTTCCATCAAACTTAAGACCATCCTCCCATCAGGTGGCCTGGACAGATTTCCATTTGGAACTGCTGTCTAACCAAGTCATTAGGCAGCAAAATGCAACATTTTTGGACTGAACACACTCAGGAATGATTTTGACTGTGAAGCACAAAGCCAAAAACAAGGATCAGCTGGTCTCTAGGCTATTAGCACTGTGTGCTATCAGCTACTGTTGTCCACTGCTAACTTACATCAATACACTTTCAGCAGTTTTCCTGAATCTGTGCATTTGAATGCGGTTACGTGAAAAGGATGTCCCTCTGCAGAGCTGTTTAGGATTATGAAAACACTGGCCTAAATAAAAATTAATAACAGCCCATATTTAGATTGTTTAGGAATATACACATGAAGATTTTTGGCTGGGATATAGTTAATTTTCTTCCTAGTAGCTGGTACAATGCTGTGTTTTTTATTTAGTATGAGAATAATGTTGATAATGCACTGATGTTTTGGTTGTTGCTAAGTAGTGCTTACACTAAGTCAAGGACTTTTCAGTTTTTCATACTGCCCCGTTAGCGAGTGGGCTGGGGTTGCACAAGAAGCTGGGAGGGGGCACAGCCAGGACATCTGACCCCAACTGGCCAAAGGGATATCCCATACCATATGACATCATTCTGGACAAAAAAAAAAGAGGAAAAAAACCCCAAATCTGGGGGGAGTTGGCCAGTGGGGCAAGGGTTACTGCTCAGGAACTGACTGGGCATCCATCATCATACTGTGCATCACTTGTTTTGTATTTACTGTTTTTATTATTATTTCCTTCTCTGTCCTATTAAACTATCTTTGTCTCAGCCCACAAGTTATACCTTTTTTTTTTCTGATTCTCTCCCCCATCCCACTGCAGAGGGCAGGGGAGTGAGCGAATGTCCGTGTGGTGATTAGCTGCCTGCTGAGTTAGGTCACAACAGACTTTTAAATATTTAGTAGTTGTCTGAGATCTCATAAAGATAAGCAGATATTCCAATAATATGGTTGACCTGGAAAAGCTCTTCATGTCCTTTTAGAGTAGACATCTGTGGTGTGATTTATTTGTCTGAATATAAGCACCTAGTGCCATTCAAGAGAGGGTGACATATCAGGTGATACAGACTAAGAAGGAGGTAGATGCATGCTCAAATAGACTGATAGCTGGAGCCCAGGTGAGATACTACAGAATATTTCAAATGGCCTTAGATTCCTATGTTTGGGCAACCTGGCATTTGACCAGTTGTGATCTCTTGCTTCTACTGGATTTAATTAATTTATCTAAATGGAGGGGTCTGCCATCAGTTGAAATGCTCTAGGGAGTCTGAGGCTGTTGCACAGCACTGGAAGAAACAGCAAAGTATTTACAGGAGAGCCATGTCCTTCTCAATGGACAGACAGAGGGCAGGCAGCTGCCATAAGGTATCTCTAATGCCACTAGACGTCTAATATGACTAAATCATGTCCTAGGTCTCCAGTGACCACCATGAGACGTCAAACAATACCTCTCACCTGAGACTCTTGCATCATAGACATCTTATTTTAGGTGTCCAAGTTCAGACCTGAGTCTGAAAAATGATGCTTCTAACTGCTTTGTTGAAAACATTTTTTTCCTTCATCTCACCCTCTAAATTCAAAGTAAAAACTTTCCTTTTTATTTGAGGTTGTGCAGCACAACACTATCCTGGTTTAAGTTATAGAAGTTATTGCAATGGTAAGGAAACTTCTGTGCTTCCCATTCAGAAAATCTATCCATTAGCTCCTTTTAAGCTAAATTTCTGCTTACTCTGGTACCTATTTTCCTTTCTACTTGTTTGATATAAGTAATACAGAAAAATTGGCAAAACTGTGGACTAATAAGACGGTAATTTGGAAGTGTATTTTTTAATCAGTCACCAGAATGTTACAATCAATAGAAAACAGAGCACCTCTAAATGTATAGAACATAAAGTACAATGATTTTTAAGATGCAAAAGTAAAAAAGAATGTCAACATAACCATTCAACATTCTAACTAAAAATGAATGAGGGTGAAATATGGCAGATGACAGCTAACGGACTGCCTATGAAAAAAATGCAAACATAGTCATGATCACAGACTGTCTACAGTTATATGGTGGACCTCATACACAGAGCTATGAATTAATACTAACAAAAGAACAAGATCTGGAAAGAAATGAAAGAGAATGTTGTGCTGCTTGTCTCCAATGTGATGAACAAGGCTAATTCAACACTATTTCCCTGAATGGGTCATCAACAGTGGAGAGATAGATCTAAAAGCATGGACCTTTGCTGAGGATTTAGTAGTCTCAATAGCTACAAGTCAGATTGATCTGAAATCATTTCATCTAATTACATTTAAATTATTTTAATATCAGTTATAAACCTATTGTACAGCCAAATGTTTCCTATAAATAATCTTTTCTTTGCTGAAGTCCAATCACGTGTAGGCTGTTCTGTGTTACAGTCTAGTGACAAAGTAAACTTTGCTGGTAAAGAGCTATATCTGGTTATTTTACTATATAAATACTCTGATTTCTTCTACTTGCACAAAGTAAAAGTGTTGTTTACTGCAACAAATTCAGCTTTATTGCAATAATTTTCTACGTGTTTTAGCAGCAGCTGTTTTTATGTCCATGATATAAAAATGAAGGTGAAATTATAGAGGGAAAGAAAAGAAATTGTCTGAAGCTCTCAGCTCTGTAAGTGAAATGGTGTTTGGCATAGCCAACCTGCTGTTGCTGTGCATGCCATGCAGTGCTTCTCCAATTCCCATTTGTTTGTTCCCATTTTAGTTGAGGTATTGTTTTGTTTTGTTTATTTTAGATTGGGTTGTATGGAGTTTTATCCATGTATCCGATAACAAAACTTAAGCTTGACTGGACAGAAAAGAGTTATCCATGCTCTAGTCATCATCGTTGACTGAAAAAAGTGTCCGAGTGAAAAGAACAGAATGGCTGTTTCAGGCAAGTGAAACATGAAGCTGTTAGGTTGGCCTGCTCTGCTGGATTTCAGAGGACCGTATGAAACAGTCTTAATTTAAGGAAAACAAGCCCTAGTCAGTGCAATTGCTTATTCAGTGACTGTTAGGGAGTGCTGATTGACTCTGGGGGTGCATAGTAAGAAGATGAAGTGAGCTTCCCTTGCAATAGATCTCCAAATATTTCGGGTGTCAGTAGTCATTAATCCTGCTTGCTTCTCTGTGAATTGAAAATATTTAATATTAAAGCAAATTAACTTAAGTTTTCTAGAGCCTCCACACTCAGTGAAACATCACATCCCTGGCAGAGTTCAAGGCCAGGCTGGATGAGGCTGTGGGCAACCTGATCTAGTGTAGGGTGTCCCTGCCCATGGCAGGGGGTTGGAACTAGAGGGGCTTTGAGGTCCCTTCCAACCCAAACCATTCTGTGATTCTATGGTTCTGTCATGGAAAAACTGTCTTTACGTTTCAGAAACACTTGCAGCATTATTCAGGTTACAGGAATGCTAATGAATAGCACTGTAAACACACGTCTGTCTGTAGTCTGATGTCTGCATTAGGAATAGTGTAAACTCATTTTATATTTAATGGACTGAACTCAATGGACAGTATCATAATGAGGGACTGTAATCATCTTCTGAACATATCACTGCACAGAAGGAGTTTAGACTGCAGTAGCTATAGAATTCCACTGTGTAAGTGAGTTGATGGAGGTAAATCTTGTTACCTTCCATCTGGAATTCAGGCGCTCTCATCTCTAAGAAAAACCCCTCACACTTGATACTCTCAACCACTAGATTTTTCATTCGTGGCGCAGAATACTGAAGTACTGATTTTACTGTGGGTGTTTGAGTGAAGATCCATAACTTTGCGTATGGAGGCAATGCTCTGCTGTTAGTGACTGGCTTGCCAATGCTTAATATTTTAAAACACTAATGTAAATATAGAGAAAAATCCAGAACTGTAAAACCATCAGGACATACCAAAAGTAAGTTATTTTCTCACTCATAAAAGAGAAACTGTGTCAATGCCATTGTGTAAAACATTTAGGTAATAATAGACTCTAACTGCACAAAAGGAAAAAAATCAAGCTGTTACAGTTAATTGCTTACACATAGATTTCAGTTTATGTGACCTTCATAGAGCTTAATAGTTTGGACTTTTCTCATTAACTTCTGTAACATTTTGTTCTTGCAACAGATTATTCAAGCTACTGAGTTACCACTGGCAATACCTGAAGAGACATTACCATTTTTTTCCCAGACATTTAAGTAACCCATGTAATGGGTCACTTGTTAGTTCGCTGCTCAGATATCAGCCTGTTCCATGTTTTAGTTATAATGAGCAAGGATTTGTTTTTCAAGCTTCTACTGGACCTTTACTATGTACAAATCTTGTGATGAACACAGTGTCAGAAACATGCATTTTCCAAACTACACATGATAAATATACTTCATCACATCACTGGAAAAAAAGAGATTTAGTTGCTTTTAAAATTATTTGTTGGACTAAGGGTTTAGCTTTCAGTAAAGGAGAAAAGTGTTCTGACTCTCATTACTTCTTCTGTGGAGAAAAGTGCAGCTGTTTCAGAACATTGAATTTTTCATTTAAGACTGTTTTTTTGCATTCTTGAAGAAGTGCCAAATGGACATCCTGGAGCCTGAAATACTCCGTCTATCCACAATGCACACAAAAGCTTCACAGGCCTTCCCAGCCACATGCCTCAAACTTGATCCCTCTTCCCCTTTGCATGTGCCTGTGTTGAAATGGAAATGTATGACTACTTTCTGGACTTACTGGAAGTATTTTGGGTGTCAATAGCAGAGTATGTGTGGTATCTTAACACCAACCCCCTGAGGATTTACTCGGTGTGTTAGGCTAACTTATGGCAGTTTGAAGCCAAGTTGGCTACACTGATCCTGTTATTGGAATTATTTAGTTCAGGGTGTGCGTTGTTGTATCTAAATTGGCACTTCAGAGAAAAAAGCTCCGTGACCCATTATAATGTCTGCCACAATAGCATTAGGCTATCAGACTTTCATTGTTTTTAAACAAAATAGAAACACAGAGAGAGTACCAGGTGTCAGTGCTGCTAAATCTAGAAACTGAAATATCAGCTGGGTAGAACATGATTGCTTTCACAATTAGACAGAAGAAGAAAAGTTACTTGAAACTTTTCAGTATCAGAAATCTTTTATCCAAATCCATTACTTTCTATATATGGAACTTGAAAGTCTTCCTAAAGTCCCTGAGTAGCTAAAAGTTCTATTAATTCTGAAGAAGATGAAACAGCCTAGCCACATACATCCAAATTTCTGACTATTGCTCCAACTTCTACCCATGTTCTAAAACGACTGTAGAAAAAAATTGTTCCTTCAGTCAACCTGATGAAAGAAACGAATTGGAAAATTGTTCCACATGGATGCTGTGAAGAGATAGGAGTATTTCTACATGGTTCTATAAATGCAAAGTATTATAAATTACCTTAATGGTCACTTCTGCTCATTACAGTAAAAGCACGTCTAGTTATTTACATTAGGCAAAAAAAAAGTCTTCAGCCTATAAGATAATATTGTTCAGTAAGTGAACCCTTCCTCTGAGGGTTTTAAAGTGCTTGAGGCTCATTAAGACCCTTAACCTTTTTCACTGATGGTTGTATGAGCATTGTCCTAAGTGATTAAGGCTCACAATGATGCAGGAAAATGGACAAATAGCATCTGACAGATTGGAAGAGAAAAAGTCTGGGTTGGAGGAAGTGTCTTATCACCCAGCTCACAGTCCTTGTCTGAACACAGACACCACGTGCCAAACATCATATTTTAAGAGGTCTGCTTTAGAAGTACTCTGGTAGAGTAATGCATCATGTTCTTTTTTATTTTCTTTTTCCTTTTGCAAGTTATTATTATGTGCTTCGTACTCAGTCTGACTTATGGAGGAAGACAAAGCAAGACCAAGTGAAGTAAGAAATAAACTTCCCTGATTTCCTTCTACTTTCAGACACGGGTAAACTGTCTGGGATGTTACCTTGCAAAGCAGATCTGCATTTGCATGGAAATACATTGAAATAACGTGTATAATGTGCCTTTTTATTAATACAAGGCATCCTCAATCCCACAGAGTACTTGGCAACCTATTGAACATTGCACTGAATGTTCATAGACAGTCACAACCTATTTCTCTTGCAATAGTTAAAGTTTTGCTCTGTGCCACACCAATGCAAATAGGATCTTTGACACAATTTATAGCAAGGTAACAAAGGACACGGTCGTTCATGTTGATTCAAAATTATGTTAGTGGCTGAAGGAATGTCTGGAAATAAAAATGCTTCTTGATTCACAAAGCAACAAAGTAGTGATATGTTAGACGCTCAAAGATATTATGCCTGCACTAAAACTAGAGTGGTTTGGGGGCGGTTCAGAGAACTCTTACATTTTGTTTTTGCATTTTCTACCAGGGCTTTTGTGAGAAAGCAGAACAGGCAACCTGTGGGTTTAAACATGCTTGAATAATAGAACAGGTTCTAGTCAAGAAGTCTTTACTGGGAAATATTTTAATACATTAGACTTTAAGCTCATTTAAATGGATGTGTGGATTTTTGTTGTTGTTATTGTTGTTGTTGTTTCTTTGTGAGTAACAAAAAGAGAGGTGGATGATCATTTCAGGCCTCTACCAACCCAGGAATTCAAAACAGTTTTGTTCTGTGTAAATCCTCCTAGAGAAGGAAATGATTGCCAAAGCCAAGTCTTTGGGTTTAGATTGAGTAAGGTGGGGACCAAACTCACTTTCTCAATTTGTGAAACTTTTCAGTAATTTCAATAAAGATAAGAAGACTTAGAAAGTTTACCTGCAAGCACATCTTAGCAACATAAAGTATAATCCATTTCCATGAATAAAAGTAAATTGTTTCAAAAATCAGGCAAGTCAGATCAAATATATGCTGTAGACCCTTTAGAAAACGTAATGAGTATTAATGCTATGTAAGCACCGACTGAGTATTTGACAGTCACATGTGAAATAGTCACGTGTGTCTTTCATCAGTTAGATTACAATTCAGTCATTGTACCAAAATTAAGGTTCAATCCATAAACTATTGAAATCAATTTAAACAGAGTGATTTAAATTCAGTTATTTAAATTCTTTTCAACACTTAAAATTAGAAATTCTTGGTTGTGGAATTTTTGTTTCTTGAGTGCACGTGTTGCCATGGTTAGGCATCATAATATTCACGTGGCTTCTTGGGAATTAGACATCAGTAACAGATTGATTGATCCCTCCCCACTGCCTTGCGTGGCCATCCCAGGCTGAGGTTAACTGATCCTGAGCCTGATTTGAATCCTAACCCCTACCCACAGGTCAATGTCCCAGACTGGCCTCATCCCGTTCCCATTCCCATAGAGGTATCTGATGTCCAGGTCTGAGGTTGCCCTAGCCTGTCCTGCTCCTGGTTGAGGGGGACTGGCTCTAGCTGAGATGTTCTGCCCTGCCATCCTGAGGACCTTCCTTGTCTCCTCTGTCTCAGGAAGCAGCTGGCCCTCACTACTTCATGACATACCCAGTTTCCTTGGTAGTGCTTTCCAGACCTTTGTAATCTTTTATTCACTGTATTTTTTGCTGAACTGCTTTTCATGGAAATGTTTGTGGACCAGTTTCTGAAATGTTCCCACATCTGTGAGGAGGTGATGTGAAATAATTCTGATGTTGTTACTACTGTCATAGCTTATCAGGATTGTAGTTCCTGAAGTGAACATAACAGACTAGTTCACTGCTAAAACATAGAGTAACTTTTACTCTTTCCTGAAATCAAGGAAACTACAGGAATTTTATAAAACTGCATTGATGAGATACTGTGATCCTCTGGAAGTCTCTGAGTGCCCTGAATCTACCTCAGCAAAAATGTCTTCCCAGATACAAACCTGCACGGCAACAAATTGCTTTTTCTGTTTCCACACTTAAGTGAAGGGTTTACATCAGTGATACCTGCCTGCGGGTGATAATCTTTTTCATTACAATCTCTAGACTTTTCTTATTCTATGGTATGTGCTCCAGGTACCACCCTCTCACATGGTATCTGTCTTCTACATGGCATCCCCCATCCAAGTTACACTCCTGTTTTTTGGTTTTCCAACCAGAGTTCCTCTGTGCTCTGACATCCTCCAGGCCCTGCATCCATTTACACAGGATGGACTCCACCTTGTTGATTTAATCTCCTGCACTTCTTCACCTACCTATTGTAATTTCTCCAGCTCTAGATGTATGCCTTTATTCCCATCCTAGTCTTCCAGATTCAGTGCTTTTCCATACAAAGAGCAGTCCAAGTGTTATTCCCTGAGACAGTGCAGTTCTAAGTAAGGAATTGCCTAATAGCATCTAGGAGCAATTTCTGTTTCTTTCAGATCCTTAAACAATCACTGGAATTTAGCAAGAAGCATATCACCTCTTTGGATCCCCTAATTCCTCTCAAACTATAGACCCTGCAATGAACTTGTGACATTGATTTATTTGGAATTTTTGCTTGAACATGTGTTTTGTGCTCCCCCAGATTTATCTAATCAATTTGAATTCTGGGCTTAATATGAAGACAAGTTGTATTCCAGCTAAGCAAAAGAGTAAGGTTTTTAATTATAAAATTGGAAACATAAAAGAAATTGGTAAAAGTAAGGAAACTGTCTTAAAATGTGTCTTATCCTAGCTGTCACATGGAAGGGTATCTCGACTAGTGAACTGAGGAGCTACTGCATGAATTTATTCTTCTGGAGAGGAGTATTTCTGCTTTCACTTACATTTGAGGATTTTCTGCTGAATGTTGACAGAGTTTCAACCCATGCCTTAGGAATCTTTCATTTCTCTACTGTTTGAGAGTCCTGGGAATAGCATGGGCTTTCTTCTAGCTGCTTGCTGTCTATCAAAATGTAAAAGGAATTCTCTTAAGCTTATTTGAGAATATATCTCTTTACGTACAGAGGAATCATGGAGTGCTGATTCTTCTGTTTACCTTTTCTCTCAGGAAATCAGCAGAATTACAGTGATAAAAATGAATTACAGTAGTTAACTTACAATGTACCATTCTGCAAGCTACATATCATGAGATGTTTTTGGCACAAGCAGCCATTTTATTCTTGGTTTACTGGCATATTATAGAGATTGCATATAATACGTAAACACACTATCCGGGCTGTGTCACTGTGTCACAGTCTTATTCAGGGAAGCACTTAAGCATCTGCATAATATGAATCATGTGCTTAGGTCCCACAGGTGCCAATGGAAATTAAGCAACTACTCCAGTGTTGTCTTGAACAGAGATTTATTCTTAAACCATGTTCCTAAAATAAAATGTTCTCCTTTACTCTAGTGAAGAACTGGAATAAACTAAAATTAAATGCTTGTCATACAGGTTTTGGTTGTTTTTTATTGGGTTTTCATTTTAATTTGTTGGTTTCTTTTAAAAATGCTTTTTAATAATACCTCTAAGTTTCCTATTCATTAAATGTGTTTGTCTGCAATTATGCAAATATTAAGATTTACTTAAAGCCTCTTGTTGTGGTTTTACCCCAGCCAGCAGCTCAGCCCCACGCAGACGCTCGCTCAGTCCCCCTCATCGGAAAGGGGGAGAGAACCAGAAGAGTGAGAGTGAGAAAACTTGTGGGTTCAGGTACAAGAATTTAATCAGTGAAGCAAAAGACCCGTGCACAAGCAAAGCAAAACAAGGAATTCATTCCCCACTGCCCACGGCAGGCAGGGGTTCAGCCATCCCCAGGACAGCAGGGCTCCGTCACGCGTAATGGTTACTTGGGAAGACAAACGCCATCACTCCAAACGTCGCTGCCCCCCCTTCCTCTTCCCCAAAACCCCTTATAAACCGAGCATGATGCCATATGGTATGGAATGTCCCTTTGGTCAGTTTGGGTCAGCTGCCGTGTCTGTCCCCTCCCAACTCCTCGCACACCCCACCGGCGGGGCGGTGCAAGAAGCAGCAAAGGCCTTGGCTCTGTGTGAGCATCGCTCAGCAACAGCAAAAACATCTCTGCACTATCAGCGCTGCTTCCAGCACAAACCCAAACCACAGCCCCATGCTGGCTGCTGTGAAGAAAATTAACTCTCTCTCAGCTGACCCTAGGACACCTCTGAGATAGATAGCCGTAGCAATTTATATGGAGATGGATCTGAGAAGTTTTCACTGAAATATTACCACTTTCATTTCTGAAGAGCATTGATTATCAACACATAGCAAAGGCATTTCAATTACTGTCGCACAGTGAAGACAGAACAGCTGTACACCTGTGTGAGCCCGCTGGACTGTGTTTAAAGGAGACTGATAGTTTGACCAAGGTTTCTAAGTCAGACACTCTTCCACACCTTATACAACCTCTTACTACTCCTCTTTCCTCTCAAAATCTGAGGCTTTTGCAGTTCACCCCTAGTCCGTGCTCAAGCCTGTTTCCAAACTTTTCCCATCTCCACTGTAAAATTGACTCGGGATGGCAGCCCAGCCAATCTGCTGTGAGAGGTTGGGCCAGAGAGTATTTCTGCTTCTGCTTGCCTCTCCAAACTGCTCCCGTCATAGTGTGCGGGATACACTCAGTGCTGCAGGACACGAGTGCAGCAAGAATGACGTCCTGGAAGCAGCAACACACCAGTTCTCTAGTCTTCACTTATACATTTCTGTTTTCATCTTCCTCTTTCTACTAATCTCCCTCTTCCTCCCCTTCTTTCCCCTTTCCCTTTCTCCTTCTCCCCCACCCTCCTCTCAAACTTACAGACCTTTTCCTATGAGGTCTCTCTCACAGAACTGATTTTCTTGTTCTCAAGAAAAAGCAACACAGAGTTGTCATTCCCCTATAACATCACCTCCCAGTTTTAATAAAAAAAAAACAAACCACTTTCAAGAACATGAAAATTAAAGGGAAATTAATTATGTTTTCAACCAGAAGTCAGAATTAATTCAAGATCTGTATTCAAGAAATAGGTGGTTCTTATTTAATTTTCAGGCTAACCAGGAACCTGGGTCTCATTTCAGAGCTGGTAATTTCTAATGCTGTTGGAAAAAAACAGAGACTCTGCTGTTAGCAGTCGTCTTTATAATATTTTCCAGCACTGGAAATTGTTGACTAGTACGGCCTTTGAGCAAAAACATTCACTATGTTAAATTTAGACTACAGTCCTGTAGCAAGTGTGTTTTAAAAGAGAAATTACTAAATTAGGACCATTTTAACCATCAGCTCGATGGTTACCCTAAGTCTCCTTTAGTAGTCTTTCAGAAAGTATTCTCTTCTGGAAGGAAAGATACTGGTGATTAGTCCAGCTGGTACCTTTGATCTATACATGAGGCCAGTGGTTTAACTACGAGGATATTCAGAGGAACAGCAAGAGCATCCACAAAAATATCTGCTCTAACATGACACTTTCCGGAGCTCTGAGGTCCTGATTCTGCACAGTCTGTATGGTGTGAACATTGGGTGCCATAGGTAAAAGCACAGGGAATGAAGAACAGTCAAAAACACAGATGTAGTCTCTGGTCTATGGCACTCAAATAGAAATTGAGTGTTTTAGAAGGAATTAGTTCCGAGCAGTGTGGGCATATGCCTTGTTTTTCACTTGGCCTTGGGGTGAGGCGTTAGTCACTAGAATTGAATGGTTTTAGAAATACAGACGTTGTCAGATTGTGGACTACCACACAAACAGATATGCCTTCTTAGCCCAAGAAGGTATCTGCAAAAAAGAAATTCGGGTATACATCTCAATTGATCTAAGTTTTAATGATCTTCACGTAGCTCATTATGCATACAAACTTTCCAAATTGTCTGCCAGAGATACCTTGGCGCTCTCTATTAATAGCAGAAGAAATTTACGTAATCTAGACTACCTTCTACATGCCAAATGTGGAATTCGATTTTAGACTAAGGATGCAATTTAGATTTCCAGTGTCATTTGAAATGGCCTAAAGTGTCACTTCAGAAGATCATTGGTGTTCTATCTGTTTACCTTGAACATTCTAAAGCACCTCAAATGACTTTAGATGCCTAAGTCTAGGATACTGAATTGAACTTTAGGTGTCTCTTTGAAGAGACCTGCTCAGTAAATTCTATTGATGGTGTTGACTGTATTGTCACTAAATAAAAAAAGAAATTAAATACCCATCTCACATATAAGTGCCTTTTATGTAAGTATATTAATCTTGATCTAAATGCCATACCAAGTCTATTTTTTGAAAGTGCCATAGAATCCACATTGAATGAAGAAAGGAAGCACACTAGATCTTGAATCCATATCACCAAAGGCTGAAGAATAAATTTGCAGCTGAAACAGATATATACATAAGCAGCCAATGGCTTTTAAGGAAATGCAATAATATTGGTCAATCAATTGGTGATAACTAATAGTGGTCAACGATTTTAGCTTGATGTTAGCTTGCTTATTTGTAAGCAGCCCAGGGAACAATTTTAAGGAATGATTTGAAAGTTGAAGAGATGGCCTTGCGGATGTAGCATGAGAGGCAGCATGGAAAAGAATATGAATATCTTCTTTCTGAAGTTGAACAAGTGACCATATTTTGACAGGTTGGGAAGGAAAGTATTTCCGTAGTTGTAAGGTTGAGGTTTGAGTCAACTCCACTAAACAGAGCTACAAAAAGAAGTCTTAAAAAAATCATACAGTTTTCTAAATGCATACGTTCCAACCAGGCCTCTTCCATGGGATTTCTGGTATAAAACTAGTGATTATATTGGAATTTCAGAAACAACTTGGGCTCTCAAAACACAGGGAGGAGTCCCTCCCAGGGCTGGAATATTAAGTTGGCTGGAAGACTTGTTGGCTTTACAAAACATTCAGGACTGTATTGTGACCATAATGAGATTTTCTTACATTTTTTAAAAAGTTTACATGAGAGCTCTACAGGGATATGGACCACTTACCAGATAACTCACAGAAAAATAACTTGTTTTGTATGACAGGCTTTCTCTGAGGGTGCCAGATATATTCCATGAGCTCATGTAGTCTGACTTTTAAAAATGCAGTTTCTTAAAACATCAGCAGCTGATAACTATGTAAAATGTCATTGCATTATGGAATAAATACATTTGTTGGAATAATTAATTTGCACTCAGATCTGTGTTTGAAACAGAAAGAATTAAGTTTTTTTCAATACATTCATTGAATTCATCGAGCTCTACAGAAAGAATGCGAAGCGAAACTAATTCTGACAAGTCAGTCTAAAAGAATGAACTCTATCTAGAGTACACTTTATTCCAATTCAGCTGTTAACACCCCTACCCTGCAGCCTCAGGTGTGAATTTTAATACTGTGATGAATCTTTGTGGGGAAAGAGACTGGCTGACATTGAAGTTTATACACTTTCAGGTTGTTAATGGTTCAGGTATGGATTCAACGCCTCCACAGTTTTGAAATATGAAATAATTGCTGCATATTACTGTAACTGTAACAGATTGCATCTATTCATGTAAATTATTACATAACTTGCCAAGCAAGCTCATGTTTAACTACAACAGATTTAAAGGAAAAAAGCATAGCATGCTGGTAATTGTATTTGAAGCTGAAACATTCCCTTAATGAAGTCCCATTTTTCATGAGTACCCAACACCAACAACTGAGTTTTATTGAAACAGATAATTTTTTCCTTTCTATTTAGATGCAAGGGTGGTGTGTCAGCACCAAAGACACTCTGCTGGGAGCAGATAAGTCTGTTGGCTGTTGAACAATCGAAAACCCTTCTCATTTCTAAAATTGGTTAATTTGTATTGGAAATAAATTTATAAATGTATTTTCCTTTCAGTCGCTATGATTTGAAAGGCCCAGTAATGGAGTATTTCGATTTTTTCTTCAGAATTTGTTGGAAAATTCAATTAACAGCATTAATTCAGGAGTGATTTATTGAACTTGGATTGTTTCAAAGCATTTCCAGTTCAATGACCATTTTGCTAACTTCAGGAAAAGGTTAAGTGGATTTTTCCCTCAGCTCCTTCCCCCTGTAAAAAACAGTCAAGTCAAAGCTTCCATCCTGTCACTTGAACAGGAATTCATCTAGTAGACTGCAATCCCTGAATCTGTGAAGACCGAGACCTGTAGCTTGGCTAAACACTTAGATTTACCACGAGGAGCCCACATGAGCCTCAGTTTTCAGGAATAAAGTCTTCATTTGCCCAGTGTTTCATGATCTTTTATGATTTCATCATCTTCAGGGATGATCTTCCTTGCAGAGAGATGCAACGAACATGGGCTAATGATACACATTATTGTTCAGAAAACAGTTTGAGTTAGGTGGCATACAGCTAAACTATGTTAATCCAGTCTTCTATCCCAGGTACTGATACTATTATTTTGTGTACTGGATAAACAACATATATGTATTTCCATTTTTGTCTGTTTCCCTTCCTTCCTTCCTTCCTTCCTTCCTTCCTTCCTTCCTTTTTCTTT
>VWZZ01004661.1:0-67208 GCA_013399095.1 Psophia crepitans | reverse complement strand
TCCTTCCTTCCTTCCTTCCTTCTTCTGTAGTTGAATAAACATTTTTTTCTTCCTTGCCCTGTGTTACACACCTGAAAATGCAGTGTTCCAGAGGAGAAAGTTTAATTGCTACTGGATCTAATCTCCCTACATCCATAGACTTCTCTCAAAACAAGGCATGGTGTGTATTACCTCCTTAGTGGAGGTAAATTATACCTCAGAATGATAATATTCTGTATTTATTAATGGCTCTTTTTTGTTTGTTAGTTTATTTTTTTTCTTTTTTCCCAGGTCTTGGGCATATAAATTAAAGTTTGCTGTCAGACACACCTTCTAAACTAAATATTACCTTATTTTTTTATCATATTTGGAAATGAGTCATTTTTCCACACCTCCTTTCTCCCTTACTCTACAGAAATGAAGTTCTTGTTACTTAAAAACACATATTGTTTTCATGAGGGGAGGTAAGTGTTCCCAGATACCTCCAAACTATCGGGGTTATCTTTAGATGAAATATGCCAAAACCTTTGGTTTGAATCCAAAAACTGTCAATTATCAGCAACTCTGAAAGGCCCAGAAAGAACCACTTGGCCTTCTCTTGCTTGTGATTTCTCTTCATGCGTCCTAACCTGTTCTTCACTACAACAATTAGTTTCTTTTCTCTCTCTCACCAAGGGTCTCTCTCTTCAGTTTAGCTGTTCTAAGCATCATTTTCCTCTTTCAGTACTTTTAGGAACTCAGTCCTCTTTGAGCCCTACTCTCATTTTCTTTTTTTCATGACTACATCAGGCAGAACCCTTGTCATCACTTAACATTTCTTTCATTGCTGAGTCCAGCCTGTACTGCTGACAAAATGCAAACTTCTCCCTCATTAACACTCATGCCAGGCTTCATTGCCCACTCATTATGTTTGAAATCAGCAGACATAAACCTGTGCCCCTGCATGTGCAGCTGGAATCCTGAGTCAGAGCAAGTAAAATTATCATTATAGCCCTAAACTGATTCTTTTAAAATTCCTGTTGTGAAATAAATAGAGCTCTTCAATAGCTAGACAGATTTGTAGTAGAGGCTTCAGGAATGTTTCCTCAATCACTTTAGTGGCAATGCTAGTTCCTAATCACTTCTGACAGGGAAAGTATAAACACTTGTGCTAGAATTTCTGCAACAGACATCAATAGTTGAGTTTGCAAATGTCAATGGACAAGAATAAGCACTTTCAGAGTGTGATACACTTGACCTATTTTTGACATCTATTTTAAGATGTGATGAAATATACCTCTGCTAACTAACTATGCTGTCTGCAAACAAAGTCTCGGGTGACCAGCCGCAGATTTTGATGTCTAGATTCTGTCAGTTGTATCGTATACTTACTTTCACTCTGCATGAATATTTCAAATCCTTATACTCAATGCATATAAAGGCAACATCAAATAAACTGTGATTTTAAGCCATATCCAGAAGAGATTAAAGCATTAGAATTTAGCAAGAACAGATACGTTTCAACATTAATGGAGTATTTAATACTAATGAATCTAACTAGTGGTATCAGCCCAGTGTAAGATCCAGAGCTTGAACACAGTGTCTCAGAATGGTCAGCCAAGTTATCAGAAAGTTGGTAGTTTTTCAACCAGAACAATATTTCCTGGATTTCTTCAGAAGATCCATTGTATTAAACCCCTGAATAACATCTAATAAACACAGAGTCTTCTTTTATTACATCAAAGAAAAAAACATTTCTTCCCTACAAGTCTGTTTTCATTTGACATATAGAAGATTCCTTTCAGAACTCTATTGACTAGTCTAATGGCAAAAACTGAATGGTTTGGATGAACAATTCCTGTCTTCTAGTCCCAAACAATGATTTATTTATTTGTGCACAAGTGAAATTATAAGGTCTGAGATGAATATTTATATGGTCATAGGGCTTTTATGACATTTGTCTTCTTGGCAGATAGGATTCACACAAAACATTTATTTGGGTTAAGCCATCAGACTAGATGCTGGCCAGGTTTAAATTACATATTGAGCATAGTTCATTGTCATTCTTCTAGATCTGATGCTGGCAATATAAAACTGATGGACTGTAACAGATTAACTACTTTTTTTGTAGTATTATTATTTCTGGTCAAGCATGCTTTTCTAATTACAATTCCCACTAAAGCTTGCATTTTAATACATCCACCTTCAGCCATGCAAACTCTACAATATTTTGTTAATTTTAAAAAAATAAATAAATAAAAAGTGCTTTTACATCTCAATTTAACATAAACCTGGAAACGTTGCATGAGATGGAATGAGTGTCGTGGTTCATTAATTTGGGCTGATAGCACAGAACTAGAAAGTTTTCTCTTAACCAATAAACAAGTACCTCCATTTGTTAGACTTTCAGAATAGTCATGACCTTTCCATACAGATTTATATTTCCTGTTTACTGTGAGATCAGATAGCCTGTTTCCACTAGCAATGTCTTCAGTATTTCCACTGGGGTGTGCTCCTAGAATTTAGGGCCCTAGCTTGCCAACGCTTGAGAGAGTAATTAAAGCCTGGTCAATGTTTCAAGTGTTGGATTGGTTTAAATGGGTTTTGTATCCAACGTATTTAAAACAATCGCACACACATAAAATTATTCTATTCAGTGATAAAACCCAAAGATTTATTCCCTCAAGTTAAATGAGGGTTAAACTGGGTTAAGTGCATCTGTATTAGGCATTTCCTCCTCTTGCCTACAAAGGTTTGAAGCTGACAGTATTTTAATGAGCTTGATTTAATCATATAAGCACTTTTAGTCATGTAGAAAATGTCAAAATCCCAGTATTCAGTATCATGATTGACAGAACATTTGTGCAGTATTAGACACAGAATGTGGAGTTAGGGCTTGGTGATTTTTTATGGCTGGTAATTATCATCCTAAAAGAGTAATTTTAGCAAAGTTTACGAATGTGTCTCAATATTTCAACATTCACAATAAAGTTTATCATCTCCAATATCTTCCAGAGGTTTCTTCTGGAAAGGTCAGCATAAAAGCATTATGCTATTTAAAGATACAGCAAGACTTTGTGGATAAAGTTATGAATTTGCCTAACAGGGAATTCTTTCTTCATCTACTCACATTAAGTGATGGAAAAAATCATTCATATTTCACAAATTTAAGAAGTTAAACAGAGCTAACATACTGGTACCCTTCTTTTTAATTACATCGGGGCTTTAGTTGTACTGCGTTTGCTAGAACTTCAATTTCAGGGAATGTTGTTCTTCAGCATATTAATTTTAACCGAACACCCTTTTCATGAAATGGGAACTTTCTACCTTCAAAAAGATCAGTGGGAACCAAGAAATAATTTCAGAAGCAAGATGATTTTATCTCAATTTCAGAATATGGACATAAGCGTTCAAATATTATCTTTTGGGTCAGCTAGTTGTATTTTTTACTGTAGCAAAGCCAGCAGAACAGAGATTCACTTCAAAAGAGTTTACTTGGTCCTTACCAAGTGCTGAAGCCATTCTTGCTTGGTAATATCAGCTAATTAATGCCAGAGAATTTTCCTCTTCTATAGAATTCCTTTTCATCATCCTTCTCCATATGTGAAGACTGGCTGGCTGGGCACAAGCCAATGTCTATAAGAGCATTACTTACATCAGAAAGGATGTCAGGGAAATACATGAAAATGCTTGCACATCTCATAAGTGCAGGATCATATTTATTCCCTTAAACTTTTGGCACTATTTATCCTGCAGCACCTTTTAGTTGTTTGTAGTTCTTGACAGTACTTGATCACCTACAATTAATAATTTCAAATTTTGTGATTATTTGGTGATAGATTTGTTTAATTACTGTCTGTACAGGATCTGGCTAAGATGGAGTTAACTTTCTTCATAGTGGTCGGTATGATCTTGTGCTTTGCATTTGTGGCTAAAGCAGTGTTGATACACCAATGCTTCCGCTGTTGCTGAGCAATGCTTTCACAGCATCAAGGCCTTCTCTCCCACCACTCCCACATACCAAGGCCAGTATGCTGGTGGAGAGTAAAAGGTTGGGAGGGGATATAATTGAGACAGCTGACCCAAACTGATCAATGATATATTCCACACCACACAACGTTGTGCTCAGCATTAAAAGCTGGGGGAAAGGGGAAGATTCAGCGACATTCATGGTTGTGATGTTTATCTTCCCAAGCAACTGCTACACATACTGAAGTGCCTGCTTTCCAAGCAGTGGCTGGACATCTGCCTGTTCATGGGAAGTAGTGAATAAATTCTTTTTGCTTTGTTTCCACACACAGCTTTTGCTTTTTTTATTAAACTGTCTTTATCTCAGCCCACAAGCTTTTCTGTCTTATTTTCTCCTGTGTCCTGTGGAGGGGAGGATTGAGTGTTTGGGTGGGGGTCTAGAAGACAGCCAAGGTCAACCCACCACACTATCAATTAGGTGAGGCAAAGTAACACCCAATTAAGTGGAGGATTCATCTAACAAAACAACTTTACTGACACCAGTACAGTCTAGGCAATGTTCCCTGTGACTGCCTGGTTTAACTTGCCTAGAATCGTGTTTTTCAAGACGGAATAAAGAATATAACCTCCATTGTCAAAAAAAAAAAAAAAAAAGTTCCTTTAATACTGTTGGAATGACTTTCTGTGACAAATTAAACCTTTTTATGTCTGAAACACAATAACTTCAAAATGTGCATAAAAAATGTTCATCTGCCTTTTAGTCACTTGTTATCTGATGAAATGAAAAGGTTTTCCTTTATTATCTGTAGAGTCAAAAAATGCATATTAGAGGAGCAGAAAAATAGTTTTAAATTTATTGTTTATCTAATATTATTCATTTGCTTATTAAGTCTAATGTGTTTTTATTAGTATGTGCAAGAAAATACGATCACTTATTAAAAGCATAAAGGTCTGGTGATCATCCTGTGAATAAAGCTGCTGCCCTAGTATCAGGGAGAAATTAGTAATCTATGTGAAGTTCAATATTTAATATCTAATATTAATATTCTGTATTGTTGTGCTTTTACCCCAGCTGGTGGCTGAGCACCACACAGACGCTCTCTCAGTCCCCCTCGTTGGAAAGGGGAAGAGAATCAGAAGAGTGACAGTGAGAAAACTCCTGGGTTCAGGTACAAGAATTTAATCAGTGAAGCAAAAGCCCCGTGCACAAGCAAAGCAAAACAAGGAATTCATTCCCCACTGCCCACGGCAGGCAGGGGTTCAGCCATCCCCAGGACAGCAGGGCTCCGTCACGCGTAATGGTTACTTGGGAAGACAAACGGCATCACTCTGAACGCCGCTGCCCCCCCTTCCTCTTCCCCCCAGCCCCTTATAACCTGAGCATGACGCCATATGGTATGGAATGTCCCTTTGGTCAGTTGGGGTCAGCTGCCCTGTCTGTCCCCTCCCAACTCCCCGCACACCCCCAGCCATCCCGCCGGCGGGGCGGTGCGAGAAGCAGCAAAGGCCTTGGCTCTGTGTGAGCATCGCTCAGCAACAGCAAAAACATCTCTGCACTATCAGTGCTGCTTCCAGCACAAACCCAAAGCACAGCCCCGTACTGGCTGCTGTGAAGAAAATTAACTCTCTCTCAGCTGAAACCAGGACAGGTATTCAGGTGAAAATGTGTCTTATTGGCCAGGCCAGCTTAACACCACCTATGTATTGTTGGTATCATCTCACCTTTGTACAGCAATGTAACTGACTCCGTCCTGATTTTTTTGAGAAAATTCCACAAAACTGGTAAAATGCAATGTGTTTCAAAGGAAGAGAAACTGAAAGGAAAGACAGAAAATAAGGACCACTTTCATGTGTATTTAGAACACCTGACAGTTTCAGCTAGGGCCGTAGCCATTCATGTGCCAGTAAGTCATTTGCTGGCAACAAGAGATGACTTTCAGCAACATGACCATACTCTTAGTTTGTGCCAATGAATGCAAACAAGAATGCCCTAATGGCTTTTTTTAGTGTTAAAACAAGAGTAGTAGAGGTTGAACAGAGAAATGAGAGAATAAAAGAGGGTTTATTCCTTCTGCCACCCCCACCATGATTGTCACTCCAACATCAAGAAGATGAGGGAGGAGAAGTTGGAAGACAGAGAGGAGGAAGAAATAAAGATAGTAGTAAGGCAGAAAGTATGAAAGGCTTCACCACATCAACTCCAAAGTCCTAGAGGAAGTTATGAGCCTTAGAAGACCAATTAACTGTAATTAAATTTGGAAAAAAAAAACACAACCTATCTTAAAATCACAGTCCTCAAACTAGGGGGAGAAGGATGAAGAAAAAAGAAGGGCACGTTGTCAGGCAGATTCCCACAAGAAGCAGTGGCAGTTTGAGTCAAGGGGAAGAATCTATTGTAAAAGTCATTTTGATTAGGGGCAGAGATGGACCGCACAAGTAGGAGCAGCAGATAGGGGCTATAGTTCCAGTGAGCCATTAGAGCCAAACCATTAATACAGTCTCTTACCCCAAGGCCTCCCATTGAGTATCAGAGAAAAACTAGTTTGAGAAACACTGACCTATCTGGAAAAAAATTTATGTTGTTGCTCTCTGAAGAATAATCTGTCCAGTACCCCCCGCTGCTGTCTACAGGGAACTTGTTGGATGGTGAAACTGGATGGCTGAGAGCCTCGTAGATTACTAAAGGCCTAGAGAAGAGGACTATGTTTTCTTTGAGCTATGTCAAAATGATTAAACACTGTGAAGAAGTCACCTCACCTATAAGGCATTATTCTCATCCAAGTCACCCCCATCCAAACAAAATTTCTCTCTTCCTGTCATTATTAGCTATCAGACTTAGTACACACATTTCCCAACCTCATGGTTTTCCCCTAAGCTCCATCTTTTGTTACTCACCTGTGATAAATCCAGTCATCATTGTCTTCTGATGTTCTCTCCTCTTCCAGCTGTATATTTCTGGGAATTTTCTTAAGCCACATGTCAGACACTAAATAAACTATAGTAGTCACTCTATGATGACTCAGAGAAGAGATTCCGTAGACAAATTGCTCTTATTCATGGTAAAAGTAGTACTAAGCTGAGGCTCTGAACACCTTGAGGTCAAAAACATTTCCAGAGAAGCATATTAATGTGTCTATAAGTACTTCACACAGAGGCAGAGTGTTTCATATTCAGTGATTCATTCAAGCCTCTTGTTCCCCTTCCATCCTTACCCAGCGCTTAGAAGATAGGCAAAGCTTTGACAATTTCCGCTACTGGGTGAGTGTTATCCAAAGTGTACAACATAAATCAGGGCAGAGGATGAATGGTTGATTGTCTCTGTTCTAAATATTATCCTTTCAGCAGTACAGAAGAGGACTCCAAGCCCTGGGGGACTCTTCAGCAATGATTGTTGTGAAGAGACATAGTTCTTTTGAGGAAACCAGAATACTTCCATTAACTAGCAAATCTCCGAAGCTGAATCTTTATCAAATTTTGAAAGTTACATAATTTCCCTTTCTGCTACTATAAAAAGAAACATGAATGAAGTTTTTGTACTTTTCATGGTAGTTAGGCCAATATCCCAGGAAACACAAAGGTTGAGTGTATGTACCATCTGAATTGTGCTCAGGAAACCATCAGCTTTTAAGGCCATACTTTTCCCAAGTTAGTCAGGACCCTTTTACTGCCATTAGTGAGAGGAAAACTAGATGAGGGCTGGTTATGAAGTGGTATAAAGCACAATGAATTGAATTGTGTATTCTGTAGCTCCTCATATATGTGAGGGTAGAACAAAAGTGGCTTTAAGTTACTTATACCCAAGACGCTGCCAGAGAGTTGATTAGTCAGTAGTGAGTTAGAACCAAGAGGAAGATATTGTGTGCAAGGGTAAGGTTAATCCAGGAGTTTCTCATCTGGAGCTGCTCTCAGTTTCAGTCAAAAGGACGTAACACAGTTGTGTTAATGCAGTGTGTGTGTGTGTGTGTGTGTGTGTGCGCGCAGAAGGGGGAGGTTTTAGTTTAAAACATTGCAGTGGATTAATTAATTAATTTTTTTCTGATATTAGTAAATTTGGTGGATGAAACACCTAAAAGATTCTATGGAAAGTTAATAACACCTATCAACACACTGACGTTTGTGGTAAGGTGTAAAGAAGGTAAATTTAAAGTATTCATTATACTATCCATAAGGTGTGTTTTATACTCACATTTTCAGAATTCTTAATATGCCTCCCTCTCCAATTTTGGGACAATGTCAGTTACTGCTGGCTTGCATGAAGAACTTCAGTAGAGACCCAGTATATCATTTCTGAAGGCAGGGGAGATCCAGAGGAGAGAACAGATAGGTGAGAGAAAGAGAGCTTCAAAGTGGACTCGAATTTTCAGTACGGAGCAGAAAATTCAGTTCAGCTATACGGTTTGCTAAAATTAATCTTGAAAATATATAGATTATAAAACCCAATAGGTTACTGTTCAGATCGCAGTGTTTTATGACTCTGTATTTTCCCACTGAATCAGGCAATAGGTTTTAGTGTAGCAGACCTACAAGAGAGGCATGTTAGGAAGAAGTAAACATGCATATTCACTGCAAGTCCAACCATGTCCTAAACGTGCTGGGCTCCCTAATATTAGCTGAGACAACCCAGAGCACTGATCAGAGATTAGAACACAAGAACACAGTGCAAATTAGCATAGGATTTTGTGTCTTTCCTTTTAGTTCTTGAAGATGCAAATGGATAGAGCAAACATAGAAATAACACAAAATCAGACAGACAAAAATACTACATCACAAAGAAATGAGAAGAGAGGTGTAAATGTAATGGCTAATGCTAATGAGTTTTTATTTGGGACTCAGGTTTTCTAATTTGTCATCACTGGCACTGTAAGCTAATGAGATTTGGTCCATTACACAACTCTCTCCTGAGATGTAGGATACTTCCCTGCCCTGACAATTTTGCTTTCAGCACAACAGGTTATGAAACCCACAGCTTCAAATAGTATAGATAAAGCATTAGGTACAGTGATAAGAGTATAAAGTGATAACAAAGGAAAAACCTTTGTCAATAAAGGCAGCCCTACCCGTATGGAAACTAAATTACACTTACAGCTGACAGTGTCTAAATGCCTGGATTTCTCTATGTTTCCTGCAGAGAGGGAAGACTGGGAAAAAGAGACTGCTTCATATGGCCATGCAGGTGAGAGTATCACATTTCATATTATCAAATGTATAAATGTAGATTTTTAGCTTCTAAAAGTAGTTGTTACTGTCAATGAGAAGAAAAAGGAAGAAAAGTGAAAGATCAATAGAATAAACAATACCACTGCCTGAGCATCACCATGCTTATTCTATTCTAGGTGAACGACCATATCTCTGAAGCTTTACAAGCCTCTGAGTTTTTACCGGAATAAATCATGCCAGCTTCTCTATGCCCACAAGAAGAAGACTGATTGTCCTGCTCTGATGAGGGATTAGGTAATTTTCTAGATTTGTTCTAGATCTCATTAAACACCAAGGAAGGACACATTCTTCCCTGGTTAAGGCTGCAAGTTGTGCCAGGGAAGGTTTAGGTTGGAGATGAAGAGAAATTTCTTCTCAGAAAGGGTGGTCAGGCATTGAAACAGGTTGCCCAGGGAGGTGGTGGAGTCACCGTCCCTGGGGGTGTTTAAAGAAAGGTTGGATCTGGTACTTAGGGACATGGTTTAGTGGTTAATAGGTGGTGGGAGGACGGTTGGACTAGATGATCCTTGAGGTCTTTTCCAACCTTAATGATTCTATGATTCTATATGATTTGAGGGAATATATGTTGCCCTAGTTGATGAAAATAGGGGTTGGTGATAATTATAGCTGACCCCAGAGACACTAGTTCATGAACACCATTAGAAGTTGAGAAACTGACTCATCTTTTTTTGTTTGTTTTCCAGACAGTATTTAATTTTGAGTGTGGGAAAGAGTTGATTGCAAAAGGCAAAAAACTCATGAGAATTGAAGTAGTTCGAATATGAATTTCCAATAAACGGTATAAAAATGCTGGATTTGAATCATAGTGAAAAAGAATACATATATGTATATATGCACATACATATGTTTCAAAGCTCCCCAGGAACTCTTGTCGGAACTCTGGATTTGAAAGGAGCACAAAACTTCCTCTTACTAACCTGAAACAGTCTATAAAGAAGAATGGTGAGATAACTAAAAAAGCTTTTTTGATTTCCAGACATACACTGCAGAAACAGCAAAGCAAGTTTAGGTCAAGTAAATATGTCCTACTGGCAGAGGCCTAATTCTTTTGTGTGTTGCTCCTGCAACCTCCTTTGGCAGAAACGGAGCAATCGCAGGTCAATCAGAGAGCTCCTGCCTTCCAGGCAGAGGTCTTGCATTTATGGGCTGCCCAATAACTGAACTACTGACAAAGTTAAAAACCCCCAAGAGGGACAGCTGAACTCCCCTAGGCATAAGAGATCACTTTTATGGGTTGCACATGAAATGAGAAAGTTTATGGATCTTAAGGGTGACACATCATATAAGCCCTCAGAATAGATCTGTAATGGTTGTCTAAACTAGACTGAATTTCATTTTGTGTCTTCCTGATGCCTACCATCATACACAGAGATTTTGCTTCCAGCCATGAATATTTTGACCCTCTCAAGTCAGAAGCACTGACACATGGCATGCCTAATAAGTGGGATATTTTTGAGAATATCAAAGAAATTTGATGACTGATCTTCTGCAAAATATTTCCTAAAGATTGACCTGAACCATAGAACAGTGCAATTGTCTGTTCCCCGTTGAATTCCTCCTTCAGACACTTTGAATTTTTTGGAAATTCTCATGAGGCAATAGACATTAATGATTATGTGAGTAGATTTATGTATATCACAATTTATAAATATTACTCTTCTCAAAGCTGTTTATTTGTCTGTACAGATAACTAATATAGGTGGGATTATGTCCTCTAATTATTTCAGCTATTTGAAAGTTTAAGCTACTTGAAATCTAGGCTCTTTCTAGCCCAGGAACAGTAAAATGGAAATCCTAGGGACTGATTCACTTTGACATAGGAGAGGAATATGAGGTGGGTGGAAATAACCCTTTTCTGGAAGTAGCTCTTCTTCTGTTTTCTTTGAAGGTAGACTAAGGACTACTGCACTGAAGGAAAAATTGGGTGGGATAGATCACATTTCACTTGTGCATGTCGAGTTAACGCATCAGGCACTGGCCACTTTATCCTTCACTATCTATTAACAAGGAGGGAAAATATGACTCAGTAAACTGAAGTAAAAAGAAACTGAAGCAAAGAGATTAAGCAGTTTCCAAGTATAATACAGAAAATCTCTGAACTAGGAACTGGATGTCCCATTTCTTCATAACTTGGGTAATACATTGGGGTTTGCCCTATCATTCCTCATCTCACTGCTCATTATATCTTTTATATATATACATATATATTCCATATATTACATATTTTCTAATTATATATTGATTTTTTTTTCAGATATTAACTGAGAAGCTGGCCATATATATATATATATATCAGCATACTACATTGTCTCTGAACTCACATAGTATACAGTACTGAGTCAAGTCAAGGGCCTTATAAAAAAACCCCAAAATTATGATAAAGGTAAATTCCAGATTCCAAAGAATAAAAGGCAAATACCAGTGTAACTGCAGATTCCCAAAATGAGTAACTGAAACAGCATTCTGACTGGAATTGCTGCACCTTGCAAATGAACTCAAGTGACACATTCCTCATTTCTATTATGTTGTCCTGGAAAACATTTGTTCTAATTTAATGAATTCAGAAAAAGACACTAATGGCTGCAAAAAGAGGCTGAGAAAATGATGAGACCAAATCAGAAGTGTGGAGGAAGAGCGGAAGAGAGAATTGTTCCAACACAGAAGACTAAATTAAACATTTGATACTTTTACAAGTAAAAACCACAGTTGAGGATCTAGTCCAGAATTAACTGGCAAACCTTCACGGAAATCAAAGCAGCTAAGCCAATTTGAATCAGCTGAGCACCTGACCCCATATCCTTCGGTTGTCCAGAAAACACTGTGTGTGAGATTTTGCAGGTAGATCAGTCTTTTAGTGTACAGTACTAGTTACATGATATGAACCTTAAGCACCTTTACCATATTTACTTATCTTGCTGTTGGTCCATCTGAATTTTTATTTCACCTAAACCAGCAAAGCTGATTGTTGTTGATTTATTTTTTAAATTTATTTTTTACTTTTCATAATATCTTTTATTGTTCAGTCTTTTAAATTTTGCACATACTTGAGTGTTATAATTTAATTTCCTTTTGAAACTCTGAATTAATTTGTACCTGTCTAGTCACCTAGGAGTGGTTCCAGCTGATCTTTATTATCTTCCACTGCTACTTTTACCCTTTCTCCAAAAACTGCCTGCTTCTCTACTGCTAGAGACTGTTAGGTCATCTTATACCTAACATCACTGGCTGCTGCAAAAAAGGAGAATCTTCATCAATTTACCAGCTGAATACCTGGCCATAAGTATGTGTCTGATGGTCAATAGCTGTTCTGTGAAATATTTTAACCAAAGATAAGTCAGTACTATTATCATATGAGAGCTCTGTTTACACTTGGGAATACATGTTCTTTCTTGTTTCAGCTCCCAGGCAAACAGATTGTATCTTCATTAAGTGAAAGTTTGACAACTGGTAAACCTTGGCAATAGCACTTTTACCCTGAGTCATGTGTTAAAAAAACCCAGCTATTGACATTTTCTTTTGAAGAGCTAAGACACCCAAAAGTTTTACTGGCAGTTGCTGAATATTCTATCTGGAAGAAGAAAATACTACCTGTATTTTGGACAAGAAAAAGGATCAGAGGAGATGTGTTTGCACAAGCAACTTTCATGTGCAACATCAAAATCTCTATTTACCTCCATCTCTCTGCAGGGAGTAGTCTTTAAAACACATCCCAAGACCATTCAGTAAATACAGTTAATTAAAAACTCTTTTTGAAGCCAAGGTTTCAAACTATGCTAATTTGTAGTAATATTTATTACAGATTTCCCTTTGGAGATTCCAGATGGATATGCTTTAGCACACATGGAACTGTTCAGACAAAATATCTTCTCCAAAAGGTAAGGATTTGACTGTATTCTTAGACTGATGAGACAACAGAAGACTCAGGCTGTCTTGGAGATGACTGCATTAGCCTGGAAATAGAATTCTGAAACAACACAATAAAGAGTAAAGAACAGATATGATGCAAGGCTGATTAATGAACATCTGCTCTTGGATTGTACAGTTTGTACTTTCAATCAAATATCTCAAAGTACCATATAAAATCTGAATTTTTACAATGTATTTCAGTATACTGTGTCTGCAATATGTCACATGTGCAGATGCTAAACCACTCTGGTATTTGTTTGTCAGAGAAGCCTTGGAGCTGGGTTGCAGTGATGAAATGGAAGTACAGTTGTGTTTGGAAAATGTAGGCTGATTATGAAAGTGCAGTTGGATAGTGAGAAAATACTTCCTCAAGCCAGATATATTATATGAGGGCCACCGCAATGTCACTTGAAAGGCGATGGAGAAAGCAAACATTCCTGAGGAACAACTCATCTCATCCTATACACATATAGGCTATGGATAGCTAGGATATGGATAAACTAGTCAGCTGAATCATTATCTTACAGTGATGATCTCTCTCCATCAACAGTAGAAGGGGGCTCAGGTGGTCAGCTCTTCTATAGATATCTGCACGAAGTATATCTAACAATATGTTAGATGAGACCCGCAACACCCCATTTCATTACTTCCAATAAGACCAATGCCAGCTGTAGCACTCGTTATGTATTTATGGCCGTAACACTTTTGAATGAGTTGCCTTCAGAGAAAAAAATGCCTTCCTGCATTGAGAGTAAAATTTATTAGGAAGGGCTATTGTGAAAACCTGACTCCAAGGTGCATGATGACATTTTTACCCTACACAATGAGAGCAAGACTTCATTCCTAGGATCTAGCCCTGATAATGTGTTACAACTGATGAAGTCTGAAACAGGGGAACTTTTTATCTACCTTTCATGTATGGCTAGTCATTCTGTATCTGTGTGTCTGCTTCACCACTTCAAAAGCAGAAATTATTTTTCTCCTGTGGGCCATTTTGCAGTTTTTTGGATGTTGGTATTCATACTTCAGAAACACTTCCAGAATACAGCTAAAACGTGACTGTGCTGTAATCTTGTTCTGCAGTTTTCTTCCAAAGATATAATTTGTTTTGTAAATCCTTGAATTCAAACAGAGGTGATAATCAATACTATAGGAGCTCTGTGCCAAGTATTGTGCATAGTGAAATACCATCTCTTTCCTCAGGATCTGGAAAAGCAGAACGAAACATCTTTGTTCTTTTCAATTTTATTGGAGTAAAATGTCATACTCTATGTAATCATTTAAACAGCAACTTTAGAAAGGTTTGCACATTGTAACTACAGCGAAGGATCTGAAGGATGTAAGATCCAGGCAGCAGATGCTTACCTCCTGAAGTCATGATGTGTTTGCATTAAACCTGTCCTCCAGAAGAGGCTGGAGAAGAATTTTGCCTGATTAAACCCATCATACATTTACCCTTATTCCCACAGAATTTCAGTTTTGCACAGAAATCATTGAACCCATTTCTAAAATATAGTTGAGTAAACAATAGGTTAGGAAGTGAGAAACTGATTGCAAAATTTGAGGTGCCTGTATAATTGTGAGGTGGACCTAAATAATCATGGCAGGAGTCTTATTCAAACAGGCATTATCCATAGTATCTAACATTAAATTTGAAGCCTTTGTGCTTTATTCTTCTAAGAGCACACTGGTATATTTAATGACTCCGTGCTCTGGCAGAACAAATTCCTGAGAAGCCAACTCTGCTTTTGATTTGGTTCAGAGTGAAAAATGCAGTGGTTTTTTGCTCCTTTTTATTAGAGAAAGAAAAAAAATATCACTTTGAGAGAGCTCTTCTGAGGTCTAGTATTGCATTATATCTCCCATACATAGGCAATGACCTTCTGGCAGAGAACAGTATGTTCTTAAGTATTGTACAAGACTGGGCACATGGTCAACACCCAGCTGAGAATCAGAAAGAGCAGAAATGTCCTGCACTTGCTGCTGTATTTCGTGCAGGCAATGACGCAACATATTTAGAGTCACAGAATCATAGAATCATAGAAAGGTTTGGGTTGGAAGCGACCACAAGGATCATATAGTTCCAACCCTCCTACCATGGGCAGGGACACCCTCCACTAGACCAGGCTGCCCAAAGCCCCATCCAACCTGGTCTTGAACACTGACAGGGAATGGGCTTCCACAGCTTCTCTGGGCAACCTGTGCCAGGGCCTCAGCATCTTCATA
Source organism: Psophia crepitans (assembly GCA_013399095.1). Lineage (NCBI taxonomy): Eukaryota > Metazoa > Chordata > Aves > Gruiformes > Psophiidae > Psophia > Psophia crepitans. Next base: position 51,932 of record VWZZ01004661.1, on the reverse strand, counting down.
GTAAAGAATTTCTTCCTTATATCTAATCTAAATCTCCCCTCTTTTAATTTGAACCAAATATCCCTTGTCCTATCACTCCCTGCCCTTGTAAACAGTCCTCCTCCAGCTTTCCTGTAGGCCCCTTTAGATACCTTAAGGCTGCAATTAGGTCTCCCCAGAGCCTTCTCTTCTCCAGGCCGAAAAAACCCATCTCTCTCAGCTTATCCTCGTAGGAGAGGTGTTCCAGCCCTCTGATCAGCTTTGTAGCCTTAGCAGAAGCTCTAGCGCAAGCAACGGAGCAGAGGTCACTCTCTTGAAAATTACGTGGACTTTCCCTTGGTGTGAGAGCCTAGTGCACAGGTAACTTGCTATAAGTGCATCAGTTTTGCTTTCCATAGTAATGTCACTGTTCAAATGGCTGAGGAGATGCGAGTGGCTAGGGTGAGCAAAGAACTAATTTATCCAGCTGTAACACGGGCACTGGAGGCATCTTGCTTCTGGAGACCAGACCGCTGAAAGCAAAAAACTGAAAAGAGGAACAGTGAGCAAGACTAAAGATGAAGCATGGACAAGCACAAGGAGAAAACCTTCATGATAAACAGAGATAGGCTTTGTCACTGAGGAATCTTCAGCACAGGACTTCACTAGCGATTTGTTTTCTGTTATCAGTTAGAGTCTCATTAAAAAGCTTTTGTAACCCTTGGTCAGCAAAAACTTTTCATGTAGGAGCTATTTTTTCTGTGACAGTCTTCCAGATCATAACCCAAGACAGTGCTACTATTTTAATGAGAGCAGCAAGAGAAGTATTAAAAGAGGGTAAAAATGAAGCTGGGAACAACATTCAGCCTGAGAGATTTTTCATTCTTTGATGTTTTGATAGAAAATAAATCAGAAGATGTGACTCTACCTCTCATTAGACAAATTCGGAAAGCATTAGAATAATTTTATTTAGCCTGACAAAAGTATTGGAAAAAGAAGGATCAAATTTTGTTTCCCACAAAGCAGTATCTGCAGCATAAAGAATGCAGTAATACATCTCTTACTAAAATGCAATTGGAACACATAGAAACAGAAAGCTGAGTGAAGCCAGAGAATGAAAGGAAACAATGTTTTTATAAGTTGTTTTGAAAGACTAGCTTAATTTCCTTTTCCTAAACATTTTTTTTTCATTTAATGCTTGCCGCAATGCATATTTTTCTCTTCAAAATAGACTTCTGAGCATTTGAGCAAAAGCTATTATACTGACCTGCTGAAGCTAAGGATTCTTTTAAGCAAGTTGACTTCAAAACAAAGCTTCCAGGTTGGTTTTTTTTTTTCACAGATTTTAGATCATAAAACATAGTTCTATTCTGATGGAGAAGGAAAGCAAATCAAACCTGGCAAAGCTTTCTCAGAGGTGGGGGAAGGGACACAAGGAGAGTGGGAGGTAGAGGAAAAAGAGAGGCCCAGAGAAGAGCTGCCAACAACGTGGAGAAGAACCGAGCCTCATGTTCCTCTTCTGAATCGGGCAGATTGCCCTGAATGCTGGCCTATTTCGGTTTGGCATTCCTACCTTAAAATTAAATTCTGAACCCAAGAACTTTGTTCAACAAAAGTTTTGTCACTTCAGAGTAACAGACAGACCAAATTATATACTGTCTGAATTTCTGTTTTGGTGAAAATCAGGGTATTAGCTTTTAAACACTAAGGATAATCAGTGCATCTGGTTCATAGTGGGGACAGACAGAAGACAGGAAAGATAGAGGCATTCGAACAGCAGGAATACAACTTGTGACTTCTTCAATGGAGAAGTTTACTAAACCTCAGCTGTATACATTCTCTTTATGGCTACATGGACAGACAGACATCTTCTGTGAGAAATTTGTATTTTGCACTCTGAAATGTTTATTTCTCCCTCCCTAAATGTCTGCTTCAGGTGAAGGCATGTACCTGTCCGGTATTCATAGAGTCATAGAAACATATAATGGTTTGGGTTGGAAGGGACCTCAAAGCCCATCTAGTTCCAACCACCTGTCATGGGCAGACACACCCTACACTAGACCAGGGTGCCCAAAGCCCCATCCAACCAAACCGTGAAATCTTCCAGGGATGTGGCCTCCACAGCTTCTCTGGGCAATCTGTTCCAGTGTCTCACCACCCTCACAGTGAAGAATTTCTTTCTAATATCTAATCTAAATTTACCCTCCTTCAGCTTAAAAGGAGCCATTTAAACCTGGTAAGGTACATCCCATGCTTAATTGACCTCTACTCCCTTCATAGGCAGTGATGACTCTTCTGAAAGTCAATTTAAAAGAAAAATCTAATTTCGATATTCTGAATAGCCTTTTGGAGGAGGATAGTCTTCTCTGTAGGTAAAACAGATAACCCAGAAAGACTTTGTTAAGTTCAATTTGGTCTTCCAGTAGTTTAAATTTAGATATCTTAAAAAAAAAAAAAGAAAGGAAAATATTACAAAGCCATGGTCATGATCAAAACAATATATTTAAACTGTCATTTCTGATACCACTTCTACTGTCTGGCTAAAGCTTCTAACTCTCTGAAATCTTTTCAGCTAAACAATTGAGAATGATGTTAAAGGCGGAAGGAGAATACTCTTGTCAGTGTCTGCAGTGACATATCAGCAACTTGTACTGTTCACCTTAAATAACCCTCCATGAAACGAGCTTAGCGATCCAGCACCTCCAAGAAGTAAGTACTACATTAATTTAGAAAGTAGTTATTCAGAGGGAGAGAGAAGCAGACCAAATGGTTTATTTCAATGCATAGAGCAGGGCAAATCCAGGACTGAAACCCATACATCCTGGCACGCAGTACTTTATTTTTACCATACAACTGTCCTTTCACTCTATGTTATTTTACAACATACATAACTAGGCTTCCAGCTGGAGTTAAAGCTGCAATGAAATGAGTGTTTGTTATAGTCAGAATGTAAAACAATCCCTGTCACTAGAGCTGCACAAAGATTTCTGTGAGACTTCTTTCAGTTCCCTGTACCCCTCTGTTTTAATTTTTCCATCTGGAATAGCGCGTTTCTTCTGAGTCCAAGTAATAGTCCCAAATGTTTTTTTCCTTAGCAAATCCAATACTAAAAAAAAAAAGGGGGGGGGGGGCGCCAGGGGGATGAAAAATAATGTATTTCACACTATTAGAAAAGCTTACCACCGAATTTCAAATACATCATAACTGCAGGAGTTGGATGGTAGACACCTTAAATATAATAGGAAGGTCAGAGACTTGATGGAAAACAAGTGAAAACTGAATTGTATGTCAAAGCTTTGAGAACATATATAATACATTTTTTATGAGTGTAGAAGATTTTGTAAAGTAGATTTTGGATGATAGAATCACAAAATCATAGAATCATAGAAAGGTTTCGGTTGGAAGGGACCTCAAAGATCATTAGTTCCAACCCCGCTGCCATGGGCAGGGACACCTGACACTAGACCAGATTGCCCAAAGCCCCATCCAGCCTGGCCTTGAATACTGACAGGGATGGGGCCTCCACAACTTTTCCGGGTACCCTGTGCCAGGGCCTCGCCACCCTCATAGTGAAGAATTTTTTTCCTAACATCTAATCTAAATCTTCCCTCTTTCACTTTAAACCCATTACCCCTTGTCCTGTCACTCCCTGCCCTTGTAACCAGCTCCTCTCGAGCTTTCTTGGAGTCCCCTTTAGGTACTGGAAGGTCGCTCTAAGGTGTCCCCGGAGCCTTCTCTTCTCTAGGTTGAACAAGCCCAGTGCTGTCAGCCAGTCTTCATAGGAGAGGTGCTTCAGCCCTCTGATCATCTTTGTAGCCCTCCTCTGGACTCACTCCAGCAACTCCATGCCTTTTCTGTACTGGCGACCCCAGAACTGGATGCAGTACTCCAGGTGGGGTCTCGTGAGAGCAGAGTAGACGGGCAGAATTACTTCCCTCAACCTGCTGGTCATACTACTTCTGTTGCAGCACAGGATATGGCTTTCTGGGCTGCCAGAGCATATTGCTGTCTCACGTTGAGCTTCTCATCCACCAATAACCCTAAGTCCTTCTCCTCTGGGCTGCTCTCAATGCATTCATCCCCCAGTCTATATTCAGACTGGGGATTGCCCTGACCCATGTGCAGGACGTTGCACTTCGCCTTGTTGAACTTCATAGTTCACATTGGCCCACTACTCAAACCTGTCAAGGTCAAATGATAGCAATCAGTCATACTGGGGGATTTCAGCCATTGCAGAGCAGTTTCTTCATAACGAAGCTGCAGAAAAGTAAACATCTTTTTTCCTTGTAGAAAAGTTGCATTCCCTGCAAGATCTCCCCCCTCTCTCCTGTGAATCATAGAATCATAGAATCACTAAGGTTAGAAAGGACCTCTGAGATCATCAAGTCCAACCATCAACCTACCACCACTGTGCCTACTAGACCATGTCCTGGAGCGCCGCATCTATGCGCTTTTTGAAGATCTCCAGGGACGACGACTCAACCACCTCTCTGGGGAGCCTGTTTCAATACCTCACTACTCTTTCCGTGAAGAAGTTCTTCCTAATGTCCAATCTGAACCTGCCCTGACGCAACTTGAGGCCATTGGTTGGGCCATACAACCAAAGTTGTAGTGGGAATGGAGCAAGCAGCTCTGTGAGGGTGGAACTACATTAGGGGCAAAAGTTACTATTCTTCTTCTAAGAGTCAGCAAACATCAGAAGCTTCATTTTCCCAAAGATCTGTCTCCCTCCATGTAGGATCAGCTAATAGAAGGACTGTGTCCTTCGGCTGTAGAAGGCAGCATCTGGCACCACAAAAAGGTACTTCCACCTATTTTGTCATCATCTCAGTGTTGAATTATAGAGTCACTTCTATCATTTCAGTGCTGTCCTTTCTCCAGACTGCCATCCAAATATTGCCCAGGAAAAACAGCTAAAAGGTGGAATTGATCCTTTCCACCACTGCACAATCCAATAAAACCAGTGTGAGCCTGACTCAGTGACACGTTTGGCTGAGAAACAGCAGTTAAAAACAGAGTAATCTTAGCCCTACTGCTGGGGCTTTGCTAGATGAGCCTGGACTGTTTGTTCCGCAGCGCTCACGTGCAGCTTTCTTGCTGAGCAGGGAAAGCAGAACTTGGCACTGTCCTGCAGTGCATTGCCCCGATGATGTTTGCAAGCCTTAGTACGCTTACATTTGTCGCAGAGAGAGCACGATGTACAGTGATTTAAGCCACCATGCACACAAGAGGCTAATTGCTCTATGAATTAGGGCACTGGAGTGCAATCTGAGAGAGGTGGATACTTCTCAAGCACTTGGCACTTGCTCCCTATATTGTACAGAGAAAGTGGCTTAATCTCTTTTTTTTGTCGCTGTCAAATGTGGATAATACTTTTCTGCCCCAAACTGGGAGCTAAGGAGGAGTTTGCTCTTGTTGAAGATGTGCTCAAATACTGTTACTTCTTACGTATGCGTTCATTGGTGTGAATGAGAGCTGTAGATACACAGTCAGACCAGGAGCCTGACCTTGCAAAAATAAGAGCATGAGAACAAACACACAGCCATTTGCAGTGCAGCTTAGGCATTTGTTTCCCGATTCGTTGGCGAGGTACTGGCTAAGGATTACAGGTCCTGTTACAAACCGTGTTTCTAAGTTGCTGGAATGGTCAGTGAGTCTAAAATACTACAGAACATATTTACTCCTTTTCTTTGCCAGCTGCAAGTTTCCATGTGCTCAGTCTGCCAGTCAATATTGACTTTTTTTTTTAATTCTATTACTTCATTAAAATACTTATAATGCTTTTGGTTGGTTACATTTATTTTCATTCTTAACTATGACTCTTGCTCTAGCATGACCTCTGAGTCTGATTAAGCTTCTGCAGTTATTATTTTTTTGCTCAAAGGCATTTTGACCAATACCAGACTTCTTAAAAAAAAAGTCAGACTCACTTTATGTTTTGCTTACAATTTTCTAAAAAATATAAGAAAACTAAAGCATTATTTTCTTCCTTCTTCTATACTTTTCTAGGTGAAAGCTGGAGAAATGGAGCAGAGGGTGTAAAACATTTTAAAAAAATCATCCACTTACATAAAATAGTTGCAGATACATGCTTCAAAATTCTCAGTGAACACAACATTTTGGAATTAGCTCTGCTCTTCCTGTAATGCAGGAAAAAAGGCTTAGTGCCAGGTTATATTTGTGTTTGAATTCAATGGAAGATATTACCGAGAAATCCAAACCAAGTGTGATTATTGATAGTCTCAGCATGTGTAGTGGAAGACAGCTGAGTGATAACAGTTTTGTATATATTATGGTATCTCATCAAGTAGTGTGGTACCTCATCAAGTATTATGCATATTTGTGCGTCATGCTACTTATCTCTGGCATGTCAAAGGAACATCTTGAGTGCTTTAGGATGAGAAGCGTGATGTGTGTATTTCCTCTTCAAAGAGCATGCTTTCCTCATTAACATGAGGAGCAGTTACACATGCATGGAGAAGGAATCTAGTGATCTAGGCCAGGTGGAGCTACATGGTTTTACAGATTAACACTTACTATACTGTACCGTTCACATTATCTATAGCAAAAATACTGCCCTTCTCAGAGACGACCTGCACAAATAAGGAAATGACACTGCAAACCAGCATTCAAAGCAATACCTTCGAAGCATTAAAATCTTATCCCTTTGTAAATTAACAGGTTAAAAGACCTGTGGAGGTAATATGACACATTCACCTGCAGCAAGAGATTTGAGTAAGGACTGAGTTCAAACTCTTACTTATCCATGTGCACTGAAACACCGTAGGCAACATGGTGTGTGTGTTTCGCCCATGGGGATATGGCTCCAGATGCCTGAGGAGTTCAATCAGTGCAGTGGGGATATTCATGTGTGTGACAAAATTCAAATCTCTGAAACATTCCATATCAGACATCACAGTGGCTACTGCATACCCAGGATGCAACAGCATGACTGGAAACTTAGGCTGTTCATGCAGGAAGATGGTACTGCGAAGGGCTTTTCATCCTCAGTCAGATCAGTATGAATGCCCTGAATATCCCCATGATAACGTCGTGGCAGATGTGCTGGTTTGGAGATCAACATATGGCTTCCTGAAGCTTGAAGAAACTGACAGCTGTGATCAATACAAATCCTATCTCTTTTGGAATATTGCAGAGGTTACAATGAATGTGTTGGAAGAGAGATGTGTGAATCCGAGGGACGTGTGAATCTGAGGGATGAAAAGTTTCAGGGAAGGGATCCCAGGTTTAATTTGCTGTTAGTGCTGTCCATGAGACCCTTTCAGGAAAGCCCAGGTTATTGGCCCTGTGTCCAGCTCTCAGCAGCAGATGTGTAACCCTTGGCTTTCCATTCACATACCATCACCTCTTTCCCCCAAGCAATGACTGTCCGCAATATACTCTCCCCCTACCTTAATTTCACTGGGGTGAAAATGGGGATCCAATATTTATGTTCCTGTGTCTGTAAATTCCTATGGCAAGTACTGTGAACAGAGCAACGATAAAATGCTGCCATCAGCAGATCTCTGTTAGCTGGTTGCCAGCTGGTGGGGTAACTAGCTGCCCGTGGACAGCACTGCCTAAACCACAGTGCTGGTATGTAGATGCAGCATGGAAGTGGCAGCTGAGACTGTAGCTGGGAACCTTTGGTTTAAAGGACAATGGATGGGATATAGAGGCTACTTTATTTCCATAGGCTCAGCAATGACTCAGCTTCATGGAAGTGTAGCTACTCTGAAAAGAGTGGCTAATTCTACCTCTATTCCTTGTTCACTAGTATTGACATAGAACATCTCCGCCCATATTCATTAGTGTTATAGGGGTCAACGTCGCAGATACAATAGCTATAAAGTTTTCCTGTTTTGGCCTGAAAAGCATTAGCAGAGAGTGCAAAGGAAATGACTCCTAGTTGAGAAGTGAAAACAGATCCCTTTTGCTATCTTATATATAGGGAAATGTAAATTTTGGTGTCTGGACCGGTGACTTCCCCAGAGCTTATACTGATTAAAAGCAATGCTTACAGCAAAAAGAAATCCAGAAACTGCCTATAAACATTGATGTCTGAGTCAAAGCCACAGAAAGATGAGTATTAAACAAATAAACAAACAATAAAAAAAAACCAAGTACAATGGCTGGCAATCAAGGCAGACTGAATTCCATACTGCACACAACTCCACTACGAGGTTTTGCAATAGGAAAAGGTGATGCAACAGACTGCATCTGGAGAGAAACCCAAAGGAGGAAGAGGCTTTCTTGCTTTCTGTGTGCACAAAAGACTCTAGTTTGTGTCTTTTCCACCTTCTCTGGATGGGAGAGAAGCCTCCCTGTTCCAAAGGTTCAAACAAAACAGGGCTTTGGTGCAGAAGGTAAGTGCTGTGTTTTCCCTGTTTTGCTGCAGGACTGAAATATTCTGTGTTCTACCTGATACAAATAAATCTCTTTTAAAAGTGCGTCAGTCACAGGAAAGGAGACAGCAGAACAGCCACTGTTGACTTTCCACAGATCTTCCCCACTCATTTTCCTCTGATCAAGGTAGCATTCAGCTTTCTCTCCTCTTCCATTGAAAGAAGAGACTGGAAGTGATGCAGCTTGCTCAAGTGGCTGTAAGTTTCATTGACTGAAAGTCGTTGATGTTGTACTCCATTTGTGTATTAACCTTAAAGTACCACATCTAACTTGCAAAGTTCAGGGACAAGCCAGGGACACAGCAACGTAGCCCTGCGGCAAGGACTTCCAATGGACATTTGAAGTATACCAATGACTTACAGTGTTCAAAAATAGGAATAACATTTCATGGTTTTGCATAAATGGCTGTTTTTTCCTTCCTGAAGATACAGAACCATTGTCATAGTTACTCCAGTTCCGCTAAGTCTGGACAAAGCCAGACGTATATTCAAAACTGATTTATGTGACATGATGCATGTGTCAGGAGATTTCTGTAAATTTGATTTTTTAAAAAGAAAGATACTTTGCAATACTTACAGGTGTATAGAGGTAGGAAAAAAACCCACCAAAACTTCTTTAGGAAAAAAGAAATAGTCATAACAGTATTAAAAAAATTTATGTCGTATGTGACCGACCCAGTGTAAAGTCACCCACACGATGTTACTCATATATGCCATTTGTTGGTATATGTAGTTACACATATACAAAACATATTTGAAATATTCCATATAGTTTGAAATACAATCACATTTGAAAATATACTACATACAGGTTGTTCCTCAGCAATTTCTGAACAATAGAGCAGCACTAATCAGCCTAGCTCAAAGGATGCTTTTTTAAAAGCTGCTGTGGATCCCAAGTTGTGATTAGAAAGGAATTCCCATCCCCTGCAGTTTGAGACTCTCACACTGTATGCAAGCCTGTGTTACAGAGAGATTTCCTTCAACCTAAACAGAAGATTCACAAAGAAGAAAGGAAGAGGCTCTATGTCTCCTCATTAAGAAATACCCACCATATAGGAAAAATCTCAGACGCCACCTTGGTCTTGCGTTCTTTAGGCCCTATTTCCAGCTCCCTCACTTGTCAATATTTTCAGAAAGCTACTATGGTAGCCTAAACCTTCAGCAAGAAGCAACTGTAAACCCAAAAGCCATTTACTGGAATGCACTGAGAGTGGAGGAGCCAAGGGATGCGTGTCCAGGAAGATTGATGGGCTGAGAAAAGTAAGACTGAATGCAGATGTATCAAAACCACATCGGAAGATGAGAAAACTGAGCAGCTGTGTGGGCAGTCCTTGTCACAGACCTGCCATACCTGCCACGACAGACAGCGCTGCCAAGACGGGCTGCAAACCATGTCCTCCCCTCCTCCTAAACACAAGCTGAAGGATATCTGACAAATCCCCCTCTATGCCTAAAGGAACAAAGCATCCTTCACTGTGAGCTAAATGATACAGAGAGGCCCCAGAAGAAGAGTGGTTGAAGACAGACTAGTATTTGGACATGTATAATTGAATGCTGTATGGGTGCTAGTCGCATCATGTCTTGAAGTCATATGATATTATGCTGTCCAATTACCCCATTTTTTCCTGGAGGCCCCTTGAGTCTGCTCTCATCATTCAGCAAATCTCTGCTTTTGTGCTTCTTTTACAGTTCATTTCTTGCCCATCATTACTTCTTTTCAGAAAATAGGAAGCAGAGGGGAGAGGGAAAAAAAGAAAAAAGAAACCATATCTGGAAAGTGCATTCACCTATCAATCAAACCTGAGCAGGAAGCCTTCAGGAAGAGGGGCAGACTGGAAAGTGCCGATCACCTCTTATGAATCACAGGTTAAATTTCATACAGGCAGATAAAGGCTGCGTCTTCTTCATTGTAGTTAGAAAGTTCAGGCTGCCTTGGAAAGCTCAGTCACACTCCCCTACAGAATCACTGAGAAAGGGACATCGTGACAAAGTAAATAGCCGTCTGTCATATATTTTAGTGTCATAAAAGCAGGATAGCCATGTCGAATATCTCGACAATCAGATACTTCAGATACTATTAAGCCACATTTTTGTGAGAGATAGAAAGCATGACAGCAAATCATAACTATATCTGCCATTTGTCCTTCCTGATATGCCCTCATGTTCATCATTGTACATCATGTCCAACTAAGGAAGATGGAAGAAGTCAAGACCTAAAGGGGGCCTTACAGGAAAGATGGAGAGGGACTGGTTACAAGAGCATGTGATGATAGAACAAAGGTGAATGAGTTTAAACCAGAAGAGGATAGATTTAGGTCAGACGTTAGGAAGAAACTCTTCCCTATTAAGCTGGTGAGGTCCTGGAACAGGTTGCCCAGAGAAGCTGTGGCTGCCCCTGGATCCCTGGCAATGTTCAAGGCTGGGTTGGATGGGGCTTTGGGCACCCTGGGCTGATGGGGGCTGCCCCTGCCCATGGCAGGGGGTGGGAACTAGATGATCCTTGTGGTCCCTTCCAACCCAAACTAGTTTATGCTTCTATGATTCTGTGATTTAGCTGCTTCTATGATTTGGCTGCTTCGGGATGCACAGATATTTGCTTAAGAGTTGAAAGAACTGAGTATAAAGAACGCCACAATATTTTTCTGTTTCCCTATTGTACCTCAGTCTTGTTTCAATCCCATCTCCAGGATGGCCTGGAAGTTCCCTGGGTCTCTCAGGGAAGAATCTACTCCTGAGAACAGTGTGTACAGAAGCAGAAAACCAAAAGCCTACCCTAATCAAGCCTTAGAAGAGGCTATTTTAGATCCTGGTGGAGCGGGATAGTATCTCAAAAATCTGGAATTATGTGAACAGAGTAACAAGGTGACTCTTCTCAGAATACAAAGAAGGAAACATGCTGCAGTTAGTTCAAAATAAGATTTCAGGCCTGAATTTCTTTAAGCTTTGTCCATGCAGTTTCTCCATCAGTAAATTAAAACTTTTCTTACCACTTTACCCCCTTGGTAACAGTTTACATGCAGCATACAACATTATTGATACAAAAATGGAACAGTTTCTGGCATAAAACTTTTCAGTGCATTCTCTCCTGAAAACCCCAAAGTATTTATTGCCCTTACATTCATCAGGGAGGAATCAAGCTGCGAAAGAATGAGCTGCTCATGCAATGCTTCTCCTTACAGTTTTATTGGCTGAAATGGAATTCCTCATTTTTCTTTCTCCCTTCCTCATCACTCAACACAGTTTCTTAGGAGTCAAGTCACTCAATCCAGCAAACTCACGCCATCCCTAACACCACCTCCTTTCTCTTCACACACTTAAGCCTTCACCTTCTTATCACTTAGTGAGAACAACTCTTTAAATTTTCCTATAGGTTTTGAGAGTGATGAAACAAACTTGCCATCGGGGTTTGCTCCTAAAGGCTCGTAAGTCTTCCAAGTCCTTTCCTTTTGTATACTGATTTTATATTCTAGATTTACAAGCCTTTTTTCTTAGCTCTCCTGTTATCATTATATATTATGATGCATAGATTCAAGGAGACCTTCAGTGGCTTCACTGCAGCTCTGTAGCTGCAATTAATGAAGTCAGATTTCAGGATCAGAGACTTCAAAAACACTTGAGGCAGGAAGATGCATAGTGGTTTCCATGGAATATTTTTTATACCAGCTTCTTGCTTCTCTAAAAGCAAAAGGTGGATGTACAACTGAAATACAAATTTGCTACATTTCAGGAAGGCCCTGAGAATGCAGCTTGTGCCTTCCTGAGTAATTAGGAGATAAGACAGTCCTGTAATGTTTGCTGAACAACTGATGACTATCAGACTTGTTAAGATTATTTTTATCTTTGTTTCCAGAACTACTGTATTAAATAAACTCTTTCAGTTGTGATGAGGGAGAGGAAAAGAGGAAAAAAGGGAATGGTGGATTGAGTAAAACAAGATTTTTTTCACTGACAATTTGTTCACTGCTCATAATTTTGTAAGACCTAAATGAAGATGAAAGTGTTCTCATTGAGAGTTAGTATGAATGACTTTCTTGACAGAACCAATAAAAAAAAGGACTATTAATCATAGAATCATTAAGGTTGGAAGAGACCTCAAGTATAATCAGTCCAACCGTCCCCCCCCACCTATTACCCACTAAACCATGTCCTTCAGTACCACATCCAACCTTTCTTTAAACACCCCCAGGGACGGTGACTCCACCACCTCCCTGGGCAACCCGTTCCAATGCCCGATAAGATATCTATGGACACTAGTCAAATAGTAATAAATTACATTAGCCGAAATAGCAATACATGTGGATGGAAAGAGCAAGCCATGCTTTTGAACATCACTCTCTTCAGCTAAGACCATACTGTCCTTCGCCTTATAGATGGTTAATGACCTAATTTGGGAGTAACGATGGCTACAAAATAAGTGCAGATTCATGAGAAAAATATAAAACAGTAAAATTACAGTTTCACATAAGGAAAAATTCGCAAAATTGAACTTTACCCACTATAAATCTGACACAAGAAAGAAACTCAGGAGCTGGTTTAAAATTGCAGGTGACTCCAGTAAAGTAAAATATTCTTAACTGGGCTGTTATCTTTATCTCCAGCACAGTGGCGCCTTTTGTCATTCATATAAGGTAGTGTCTGGAAGCCTTTCGTTTACAACCTGTTTTTCAGGTGCATGGAACCTTCTTGTTAAAGAAGATTCTTGTTGAATCAGAGCCTGTAGTAGATTTAACGTATTTTTATTTGTGACAAGTACATTCTCTGATTTTTTTTCATTTTATTACGGGACTATAAAATGTCATAGAATCTTATCAGTCTAGAAATATTATTTTTCAGGTCCATAATTACCAGTCCCTATTTTTGAAGCAAAATTTCATAGGGTTCCACTCTGAAGAGTTATACTACACCTGCAAACTCACTGACTTGAAAAGAAGGTACGAAGACTTAGCCTAGGAGGGAAAAGAGGGTAACACTGCGTTATGAAACTGAATTCTATTGAAAATCTTCCTGAATGTTAAGAGCACATCCAGCTCTTTGTGAATTTAAGCAAGAGGTTTTGAGGCACTGAATCTCACATCTAATTGCTTATGAAAATCTGAATCAGAACTGTAACTTGTAGCATCCAAACTGTCATTTGTAACAACCAATGTGACACAATAGCAGAGGAATTTTATCTATGTATCCGTCACTAAGTTTTGGGATCTCTATCAAAGACCTATGGTAATAGATTCTCCCTTAGGGTTCAGTAGAAGCATATCAGGACCTTTGCTAATAGCCTTGTATAAGAAATATTTTGCATTTTTATCTTACAGTGAAGCTCCATAAAATGGTCATTCTTTCTTCTTTATTCCCAACCTCTCATTCCACCCTTCCTGGCTTACCTACAAAAGTAACTTGTACTCATCTTGCATAAATGCCAGAAAAATATTACATGCATTATTCCTGATTGTTAATTCTTCTTCAGCAACTTTGGAGTAATCAGAGTCAGGACACTTTTGAGACTAGTCTACATCTGATTTAATTTTACCCAGCATATTGTAGGAATTGTACTGGCAGGCTAATAATGGGACAAACAGAGAGTAGATTGCATGTACTTGCACATTTGAACAGCTGGAAGCTTTACCTAGTGTTTTTAACTGTTTTCCAGACAATTCAGAAGTGCTAAAGGGCACAGCTCATGACTTATACTGCTGTTAATAGCAGTGAGTCTCTGAACTCGGTATTTTGCTTCTTCAGGCTACTTACATGACCAAGGTGCAGATCTAATTACAGTCCTACAAATGACACCAAGATTCTGTGAAAGGAAATTCATCTCATGGCATATGGCATTGTGTCAGTGAAGTGAAAGGCGTTTTTAACTGGGGCATAGCAAAGACAAAGAGCCAGCTGATGATATGCCTGATGTTGGCTGGAGTGGAATGTCACATGCTCTGAAATGCTGAAGCCCCAATAAAAAAAAAGAAAAAAAGAATTCGATACTGGAATTTGTAATGGAAAAAGTCACAGTAAGGCCTGAAAATTAGATTTTCAAGTTACAGTATACACAGTTTTTCCTTTTTACGTGTATTTTTAGACTAAACTTCACGAGGGTGTTAATTTCTCAATAATTAAATCATCCAGCAGAGCCAAGAATAGCAGATCTGTTACCATCACTACCAATGCTGTTCAGCTGGTGCTCTAACTTTGACTCATTAGCCTCTATGGTATAGCTTTTCTTCATAACCTTTTTAATAACTGGCCAAAGCTCTTAAGTGACCTAAAAAAATATTTTGGGTTACACAGGAGTTTTCAGAAAAAAGTACTTCCCCTTCTCCAGTAGAAAATTGAGAGTGGATCAGAAAGACTCAATGATTAATTCAGATACCTGCTCCATAAATAGTATAAAGCGTTCACTGAGTTGTAGTGATAATTGTACTCTCTGGACACTTACCAAGACAAAAAAAAAAAAAAAAGACAAGGAATTAACTGCACATTAACATGCAATTCTATTTCTTATAAATGGAGGGGTGGGAGTGAAAAGATATTAAGCTTCTACTCATTTGCAGCAGGGAGAGGTTAGTTTTATCAAATGTAGAGATCTGCAGCTCATTACTACAAACTGCCAGAAAAACATCTATCATCCTTTACACAAGCACATTGTAAAAATCAGTATGAAAAACACTGTCACTTTCTAATTCTCAAGCCCTGGTTAATAACACCTAGGAAAGTAAGACACTGCCTTTGAATTACTTCTTCATCCTGGCTGCCTTCTTATACGTTCCATGTGATACTAAAGTCAACAACTTTTATTTATTTTCATCAGCAGATAGAAAAATTAAAAATTCATAACTTCAGTTCTAAAGGTTTGTTCTCAGGCAGAAGAATCAACAAAAGAAAATAAAAGGTCTGAAAAAGAAAACGTTCAGTAGACCTTTTTCATTTGGATTCCAGTAGAGCTTTGTCTTCTGAGCTTCTTACCTAGACGCAGAGAGATCCTTCTTCCTCATGCTGGCAAAGTGTACTTCCTTCAGCACTACCAGGGTTTTTCTGAGTCAGGGTAGCAGCTAAACCCCCAGTGTCAGAATCTCTGGTAGCATTTTTAGGAGTTTTGCTTTACAGGAGAAACTTCACACTTTCTGCTTTATGTTCAGGTTTAGAGCAAAACTCCTCCTGAAGTACTGAATTTTCCCATAGAACAGACTTTTTAGTTTTGGGAGTTTTTAAATATATAAATACATCTCTATTAGCATACTGATCTCATCTGCATGGGAGGTTATGCCCACTTAATATCTAGTAAAATCTTCTCTTAATGTTATAAATATTAAATAACCAGTTTTTCTACTTTACTGCAACCATAGCCATATTTCTATCAATTAGGAAAAACTGCTGACTGTTCATATTGTAACCAAAGGTTGCATGACAGAAAACTTGGAAAGCATGGCTCCAGCTTCCTTTAAAATGGTTTACTTTTGTGTGTGGGTTATCCTCTAGGGAGAAATATTTGTTACTGCTCTTTCAGAGCTGGGACATTAGTTCACCAGTAGTGAACTAATCATGGTGTTTACTGCGTTATTAAAATGTAGATCAGTAATGACTTCATCTCATCAGTAGTGTGACATGCCATCAATTATTCTGTCATCATGGATTTGCAACTGTGTCACCAGAAGTAGACTGAACTTAACTTAGAACTCAACAGCAATTTCCTAACATTTAAACTAAATTTTTCATAACTACTCAAGGTAAGAACAACATAGTCTTGTGTTACATGCTAATTGAAAAGTACTCCATGAAAATCTGAACTACTTTTCTGAGCCAGGGATGATTTTGTGACGGACAAGTACAGACCAGCATACTGGATTTTGTTCTGTCAGCTGGGTTACGCTTCTATCACCCTATATATATTCCTTTCAGCATTTCTGGAACTTCTTGCCAAAAGTAGCCCCTCTTTTTTTGCATTCAGCAGTTATTCAAACCAATGTAAAGACAAATTAATGTGAGGAAATAGCAAGTCAGGTTAAAATAAAGTGAATCTTTTTTGGCAAGCTTGCTAAACATTGCTAAGGCATTTGATTTCAATAAGCATACTGAATCTCTTATGGTATTCTGTATTTATAGGCTAAAATATTTTTTATGTTTGTGTGCCTTCCTTAGACAATATGTACACAAAGGGTGCTGTTTGAAGTTAACATTTACCTCAATATATTTATTTTTAGTCATAGGATGGGCCCAGAGAATTGTTGTGAATGGTGTTAAATCTAGTTGGCGGTCGGTCACTAGCGGTGTTCCCCAGGGCTCGGTCTTGGGGCCGGCGCTGTTCAACATCTTTATCCACAACCTGGATGCGGGGATAGAGTGCACCCTCAGTAAGTCTGCAGATGACACCAAACTGAGAGGCAGTGTCAGTCTGCTTGAGGGTAGGGTGGCTCTCCAGAGAGATCTGGACAGGTTGGATCGATGAGCCAAGGCCAACTGTATGAGGTTTAACAAGGCCAAGTGCCGGGTCCTGCACTTTGGTCATGACAATCCTGGGCAGCGCTAGAGTCTTGGGGCAGGGTGGCTGGAGTCTTGGGGCAGCCTGGCAGAGAAGGACCTGGGGGTACTGGTTGACAGCCACCTCAACATGAGCCAGCAGTGTGCCCAGGTGGCCAAGAAAGCCAATGGCATCCTGGCTTGTATCAGGAATGGCGTGGTCAGCAGGAGTAGGGAAGTGATTTTTCCCCCTGTACTCAGCACTGGTGAGGCTGCACCTCGAGTGCTGTGTCCAGTTTTGGGCCCCTCACCACAAGAAGGACACTGAGCTGCTGGAGCGTGTCCAGAGAAGGGCAACAAAGCTGGTGAAGGGACTGGAAAACAAGTTTTATGTGGAGCGGCTGAGGGAACTGGGGTTGTTCAGCCTGGAGAAGAGGAGGCTCGGGGGAGACCTTATTGCCCTCTACAGCTACCTGAAAGGAAGTTATAGTGAGGAGGGTGTTGGTCTCTTCTCCCAAGTAACAAGAGACAGGATGAGAGGGAATGGCCTCAAGTTGCATTAGTGCAGGTTTAGGTTGGATATTAGGAAAAACTTCTTCACGGAAAGAGTAGTGAGGTATTGGAATGGGCTGCCCAGAGAGATAGTTGAGTCCCTGTCCCTGGAGACATTAAAAAAATGTGTAGACGTGGCACTCCAGGACATGATCTAGTAGGCATGGTGGTGTTAGATTGACGGTTGGACTTGATGACCTCAGAGGTCCTTTCCAACCTTAGTGATTCTATGATTCCATGATAGTTATCTATACAACTTCAGCAAAGTTCCCCCTCCAGATTTTTAAACAAAGTATTTACCATTTGTATTATTTTCTCCAATTCTTCAATTAAATTTAAAAGTTGTTAGAAAAATTGTATCTGAGATGAATCATTTCACACATATACAAAGAAAAAGGAGAGAAAGAACAAGAATCTGAAGATACAGTATATCAGCATTTTTGGGTTTAAACAGCTAATATTTGTTTTTTTAATTCTAAATGTTGAGCTTGCAACTAACCTGAATCCTCAAGAGAAACCAAATGAATCTTTATTGTGTCTTCCAATGCTGAGTCTAACCATTTGTTAGTTAAAACCAAAATAGCTGTAGAGTCTATTTAACAGGGGCACAGTCTTTCCCCAGCAGCATAATCTAAAATTTGTGTTCCATTAAGGTCTGTAAGATTTTTCTACAGAGGATACATATATGAACTACATTTCCTTACAGCTGAGTGAGGGCTGCATTTGGAAGTCCATTCCCCCGCCATCGTACAGCTGCTGCACAATGTCAGCCAGAGCTTACAACTTCACAGTTGTTGCATGCAGCCACGGCACAGAGCATCACTTGTAGGGTGGAAAAATGGGATGAACATGACACGTGGCTCCATACTGTCTTTTTTGGAATTGACATGTGGGCTCATATTCAGCACATCTTTCTGAGCTTGCTTAAAAACATTCCATATGACTCAGTCTTCTATCTGAATATTAATCCCAATTTCCAAATGTTTCATCTCCTGAACATGATAATAAATATCAATTACCAAATGCAGCCACAAATATTTGCAAAAATAGGCTTCATAAAATGAAACAGCTGTAGTAACTTTAAAAATAAGCCATTAATGTCTTGCCTCCAAAATAACAACAGTCTCCCAACGGTGTTTAGCACATCTGATAAAGAGTTAAGCACAGGTCCAGGAGCTGGAATATGTAAGCAATCTTCATCCCATCTGTGGATGCATGCCATAGATGGGTTGACCCAAGTTACAGATGTGATTGACTTGCTCCCTAAATTGCTCTCCTTCAGGAGGTGATGATTATGGGATGTACAGCTGAATGTTGAGAAAGTCCAGATTGGCTAATGGCAATTTCCTGCTGTGCCTTTGACACCGCTTGACTCTAAGTCAACAAAAGGTTCCTTCTATATAGTGAATGTCTACATTTCCATTTGACAATGCTAATTGAACACTTCCCCCTCAAAATTTGAACACTGACATAGAAGAAGTAATTGTGTGTTGACTTCCAATAGTGAAGAGTTAATTAGCATGCAATAGTTTGGGACAGGATCAAGTTTCATGCACACAAAAGCTGAAACAACCTTTTTCAACATCCTATTCATTTTACATTAATTTCAGAAAATCATGAGAGGCCATGCAGTAGACCAAGGTGTTATTGTCTTTCAGGTCAGGTTTGTTTGCTGAGAAAGAAAGTTTTAATTTAAGTTGATCAGCTAAAACAGTGTCAGCTGTGTTTATTAGTAAATGATGCAAACATCTAGACAATGAACTCATAGATACTCTGACTAGACTGTTTCCACAATACTGGTTGGAAATAAGAAACCCTTCATCAGAAAGGATCACAGAATGAAAAGAGAAGAAAAAAAAATAGTCAAGCCATGAAGGTAGCTGATGGTAGGAAACACAAATAACATATTCTTTCCATGTGCAAATTAGTTTAGTGCTTAAACAACACTGGTCTTGGTGTACTCTGTGTGTTTACTTATATCCTTAAACCTGCTACAACCTTCAAAAGCCATAGCTTTCCCTGGCTAGGGAATTCTTTCTGTGCCAAACCATATGATGGTTTTATGCTGTGAACAACTGAGAACTGGTGAGATCAACAGCTCATTTTGGGTTATGATCTAAGACAGTATGAACGGTGCTCTCCAGAGATGCATAGCTGACGTTCCTTTCTATCGCACTGTGTATTAAAGTCTATTAATGAGTAGCTGTGACTAAGTCAGTGGAAAATAAATGCTCATCAAGCTAGAAGGTAGAATTAAAAGGATAACTCTTTTTTCCTACTCATCACAACATTTCAAATAAAAGTTAAGTACATCAGAACTCCCTCCTTACGGCAATTAAAGCTCTTGACTATTGGTCATATTAGAGACCAAGTTCCAATGAGGACACATTTCTTTAAATACTTCCTCTTAACGAAAGAGCTTCAAGCTTGGTGTAATTTGTCATGTTGAAAGCAGACTTTAAATTAATGTTTGCTGCTTTTGGCCAATTTCTTTGTGTTCATAAACCATAAAAGTAGATCTTTTTTTCTCTGTGTCCGTCCCCCCCACACACACACACAGTTTTTCCATTTAAATAATGCTACTCAAGCAGGGGAAGAAAACCAACTGAAACAAACTAAAAAAAAACAACTTCGAAATCTTCAGCAACAGGATGAAGAATGCCAATGACTCCATTCAATATCCTGCCTCTGTTGTTTTTTTTTTTGGTTTGGTTTGGTTTGGTTTTTTGTTTATTTTAGATTTACATAGAGCAGTGTAAGTTATTACACATAAAAGTGCCACCAAAGTCAGATTGCAATCCCAGCCACATCAGACAGGATTAGCTGGGTGAGTTTCAAAACTGAATTAACTATAAACAATGAGTTCTGGTCACTCCAAAAGTATGGCCAAATCTAGCAAAATCTAGTAAAATCATAATCCCTATATGTTAACTGTTAATTTTGACATCTCTAGAGCAAGTGGTTCCCTATAACTCAAGGGTAACCTGAAACGTGGTTAGACTCAAAATCATCTCTATCTGATGTATAAAGGGGGATTGAACTGAAGAAGAGTAAGAACTCTGAAATCTAATAATTTGGATAGCCAGATGCTAATTTCTTGCCATCTTCACCACTAAAGCATTCTGAAGGGTAGATCAGGTTTCATGGAGATATCAACATTAAGGATCATAGTCTGAAGAATTTATGGAAGAATATTCTAAAACTGGAGTCAGTGGTAAGATATAATGTTCTAAATCCCGTGTTCTGTTTCAGGCATTTAGTATTTGACTCAGGATGATTCAAATTCTAGACTTTGGACTATTCAGCAAAAGAACTTGTACATAGAATAGAATCACAGAATGGTCTGGGTTGGAAGGGACCACAAGGATCATCTAGTTCCAACCCCCCTGCTGTGGGCAGGGACACCCCCCACCAGCCCAGCGTGCCCAAAACCCCATCCAACCTGGCCTTGAACACTGCCAGGGATCCAGGGGCAACCACAGCTTCTCTGGGCAACCTGTGTCGGGGCCTCAGCACTCTCACAGCAAAGACTTTCTTCCTAATATCTAATCTAAATCTCCCTTCGTTCAGTTTAAACCCATTCCCCCTTGTCCTATTACTACATTTCCTTGTATGTAGTACAAGTCCTTGTAAAAAGATGTTGTAGCATCATCTCTTCTCTTCTCAGTCTGGAATCAGCTTGTTGAATATACTTTCAATACCCATGGGGAAAAACACAAGGAGAAGGAAAGCTTAAAAAAATTCTATCAGGTCATACTTTAAGCAATATTTGTTCAGACATTGAAATTAAAAATCAAATTGAAAAAAAAAGAAACAACAGTAACGGACACTCCAATTATGAAAGATAATTTGACCCCCCAGGAGACACTGAAAGCAAGGTATGGACAAACGTAATAGCTGCAACTTCAGAAAAAGCTGAAAAGTACAGTCTAAATTAATTAAGGCAAGAGATAACACAGGTCTGGGACTGATTAACAGTAGAACAACAAAAGTTTGAAGAAAGAGAGAAATTTGACAATATTGAAACAGGAGATGGTAGGAATTATGGGAAGACTGGGAGCATGGGGGACAAGGAGAGGTCTAACTCAAATTACTTCAAGAATGTGAACATGGAGAAGTGATCCCACACAGTTGTGGAGTAAAGCTAGCAAAGGAAGAGAAAAGGGAACGGACTATACTGGGCTTTGAGACATCTGTAAGTAGAAAGAGAAGGCAGGGTTGGGTAAACAATGATCAGATTAGGTAGAAAAAAATATGAACATAAATAAGGCAAGGGGAAGGCTGAAGTGTGGCTGTGTCAGAGACTGCAGTGATGCAGGAAATAGTTTATACATAAAGCATGAGAAACAAATATGTAGAATTTTGCCTAGGCAGTTTGGGCAAAGCAGGGAGTATGAAATCTAGCTGGAAATATATCACAGTCAGCTGAAAGAGAGAAAATGTGATTGCTGAGGTCAGATTCACAAAGTTTTGGAGCTGGGCGATTAAATGTCCTTTCAGGCTTAGCTTGCTAGCTTAGGTGCTGGAGATGCAGCTACGACAGCAGGAATACTTTGAATGAAAGACTTGAGTGCAAAGGTAACATTCAAAATGGACAGGTTATTAAATGCAAAGCCAAGAGAATAAGGAAATGGCCAGAGTCACTCTCTCTTTGAATGTTTAAAATATAAACCTCATTATTTCATTATAGTCCATGTCTGGTCCTCGGTAGCCCAAGCCAGAAAACAATGCTGCCTTTTGATGAATCGTATGCACAGAAAGATTTTCCTTTAAACCATGCTCACAGGGGCAAAGTCAACAAAAACGCTCCTATGCTGTTCCCCACTACTTTCTTTGTCAGGCAATTACTGTGAAAAGGGTAATATAATAGAAAGGACAAAACAACTACTGTGTCTCTGGCTTGAAGAGGGCTGTAACTTCAGCTCCTGTAGCTGCTTAAGACATTTCCTAGACAGCCATGCTGTGAGTCAGCCTTGAGCTGGCCGTGCTGACAACTCTGGACATTTTCAGTGCAGTACAACAGTAGGAGTTTTTCAAAGCCACAACCAGGATTTCTTTATTTAGTTGTGTTTACTCCTACTACCATGTTTTGGATTAGTTTGGCTGTCAGAATAATTTCATACACTAAACCTGCAATATATTGAACAATGAAGTGGGGTAACAGCTGTGTTGTATGGTTAACCAGAAATGTAAACCCATTACACTTCTGTTGATGTCAATGTTTTTGGACAACAACCATCCCTTTGAAGAATGTGAATATCCATGAAACCTGCTTATTTCTTTCCTAAATGTTATTCTTTATTCTCCTCTTCTCTCTACATCCGCTCCTTTAGAAAAAAGCTCCAAATAGCTCTGGTGGGTGCCAAAGGCCTGAGGAACTTAATTGGGACCAGAATTTAAGCTTATACATCAACTCCTACACTAACACTAGCTCCTTATCAAGCAAATTATTAAACTTCCATTTCAAATATGAAATTCCATGTGGAGTCTAAAGCAAACTCTAATTTTAGGTTTTGCCCAGAAATTTGACAGTGTTTTTCTCATTTACTTAGTAACAAGTGATCTAAAACTCGTAAGACTTGGAAATTTGGGCCAATTTCCATTCAGCACCTATTCAACACCCACTTGAGCGCTTTCAGTAGGTGAGACTTTTGTTTTCAAACTCCTCTTCAAATAGAAACTTTCCAGAATATACCCCTGGTCTCAGAGTGTAAAAGGAATGCTGTAATTATTACCAGTCAACTGACAGGTATCATTCAGTTGCTTTCTTTGAACTCTCCTCTGCCAACAAACTACTTGACAACTACCAGAAACCCTTGGTGAGCTGTGAGGATTGCTATGGCAGTTGACTGAGCCTGTTGAAGGTCTTTCAACCCCTTAAAAAAGCTGAATATTGCTAGCTTGAGGGTGAGAACTAGAAGGATGAGAGGCACATCCAAGGAGACAAGAAACAGGGGATGTTTGTGGAAGACAATCCTGAAGAGTGCTTCTTCCCAGGGGATTGGGAGGGCCATAGCTGTAGTCACTAGTGAATCAGGGAGAGGCTGTTTTTCCTGCTAATCAGTAATCACAGCTCTCCTACTCCTATCTTTCCCCTGGGAGCAACAACAACCTTTGCTTTCCCAAGTTGGGCAGAGAGGTCATGGCCTTCCTGGTGTTCCTGGCACCTTCTTCTCTGCACAGCTGCCTGCTGGCTGTGCCTGGAGGCACCGCTGGATGGTCACCAGAGCAAAGCTCTCCTTATTGTTATGATGGCACCACCATGCTGCAAACCAGGGTTTAATTGCTAAGGCAATGTCATAAACACAGCCATATTTTGTGAAACTTTTTCATGTATTCTATCATCCTCCAAGTTCCCTGGATATTTCTGATATTTTAAAACCAAATAACAAATAGCTATCCAAGGAGTCCTGCGTGGTGCATTGAGGAATGTCAGAAATACTGCTGAGGTTTAGCGAGATAGCGTTCATTGCAACAGAGCGAAGGTACTGCTGTTTGTTTTTAAATATTAGAGGAGACACTTTGACTATCATCCCTCCAGATAAACATTTGGCCTTGTTTTGTACTGATAGAAGAGTTTCCTTGATGCAAAAGCAGATTATGTAGTACTCAAAGGCCCAGGAGGTGATAATGATTTAAAGTATCTGCCATAAACAATCACTTAGCCACAGCCAGGGGCAAGGGAGAAGAAAACATAAGCAAAGTGAGAAGTGTCAGATTCCATCCTGGCAGGGGGTGGGAAAGCGATAACATCCTTTAGGCCACAGTACTTGCCCATAAACCCCCCCTTTGAATTGGTCAAGTAAGCACAGAGTTATGCTGTCCACCTTTGGCATGGCATCAATAAATCAGAACTACAGAAAGACACTTGACAGGCTTTTAAAATCGATGGGGAGCACTATGCTGAGGGAGAAGAGGTTTTTTTTCCCAAACTGTAAGATCTGGACTTTCAAAAAATGGTAAACAAACAAATCTAAGAGTGCATTTCACAGATCAGGATGAAAAATCAAAATCTCCAACTTCTTTAGTACCAGTATATAAATACAAATTGGGACAGTGAAATTTTTCTGAAGCTATCAGAAATACACTGAAAGTATCATAAATATGGATTTTGATTACAATGTTATTTTTCAGGTTCTGTTTTACTTAAAAGTTGAATTTATACCCCAGAAATTATTCATTCTAAAAGACTTTTTTTCTTCTCATTTACAGAACGTTAAAGGAAAATTTTCTGATATCTTTATTATGTTTTCTTTTTATGTGTTCTGTCAAAGAGAAGAGGCCAAAGCTGTCCATTAAAAGTCTTTGACTAGATTCACTGTCCCTCCCTCTGTGCAGAGAGCTGCCACAGTGCTGTCCTGGCTCTGCCTGGCTCCTCCAGCTCGCGTATATGACTCAGTGATTTCCAGGACACACGAGGTCAGGTAGGGACATACAATCAAACAGCAGCTAATTTGATGGCAGGAGCAGGAGCAGAGGTGACAGCTGACCTCCTGGCACAGTTAGCCACTCACATTTTTTGGAACAACTTCCACTAGCAAAGTCACTGGCACAGTGAGTAAATCCGAAACACAGACTACGACGGTGTTTTGCTTAATATGATTGAAGCAGTTTTGATACGTATTGAAAGTGTTATAAATATATTTATTGCCTCATGAAGTCATAGTCCATGTCCTTTGAACCAAACAGCTTCAGCTGCCACAGTTGGAGAAAAAATACAACTAAATATGTTTGTCATGCCATCTGGTTGTAGCAATTTCTGTTATCTACAACTGGACTCAACATGTTTCATGGGAAATATTCTGTAGAAATTGAAATTACTTTGTCAGGGAAATTAATGAGAATCGATGGATTTAATGCAGCTTTGAGGTTCTTCTCTGCTGAAGGCAGGAAAAGGAAAGTGCTCCCAAGTAAATTAATAGGCAGGAAGTTACTGTAGATATATCTGCTTTGATTATCAATGCAGAAGACTAGCCTGAAAACTGGATGGGATTGTTTCTTTCTGCAGGGATTCCTTTCCATAGACATTTCCTCAGGATTCATAGCACTTAATCTATAATTGCATAGCTATAAATTTCCTGTCTGTCTGCTATAAAGAATCATATGGCTGCAGGCCTATAGGAGGAAACCCAAAACTGCACCACACCTGCCCCAATTTTACCCATAAGTAGCTGTAGATGGTTTAGATAGTGACAAGTGAGTTCCCCTCCTTTACTAAAAAGATTTATAGGGAAAGGGCTAGGCTGGTAAAAGGCTTCATTGTCCACAAGTTAAATGCTAAAGTGCTTAGCTTTTAGGCATCTTGAGCCCCTGGAGTGGAAATAAAAACTATGTTTAAGTACAGCAGAAATTAAGTTTTCCAACAGAAAGTTTGTGGAGAATGAAGTACCTTAAAAAAATTGTGTGCCAGGTGGGACATTTACAACTACCTTAAAGAAACTGAAGCACAGGTTTCTATCCAGAGAAGTCTGATACTCGATTGAAGGCTGCAAGCAGTCACCTTCTACTTCTTGGCAGTCCAAAGCTCAGGACATTCTCCTGAGAATAGATGTCTACCACATTAGCTCAGAAGACTGAACATGACTGCAACCTTGACTATCCAGCAAGTCGGTTACCCTGAATATGAAAGTTAAAGACAAACTTCAAAAAGCTGATAGGGAGGGAATGATTTTGAAAAGAAAAGTCCAGAAAGTCCCACAACCTCAGTATGTGCTAAGCTGAAGGGTGTCAAGGAAGATTTAATGAGAGTAATGTGAACAGCAGCATCTGGTTCATTTGCTCCTGTATTTTTATGTTACCCAGCAGTACTGTGGTTATCAAGAAGCCCCTGCTGCTAGTAAGGTGTTGCAAATACATCACTGAGATCTCATGTGAACAGATCAAGATTCAGACGTTGGCCATCCCTCTATTTACATAAGACGTCAACAGGAGGTGTTATTGTTGCCAGGGCTGACACAGCTGTCCTGCATGATGGAATGAGTTTTGTTTGTGTTGTGTGTGTTGTCTCAAATGCACTTTGAGAAGTAAACCTTTCAGAGGAGACGGGTGGAAGGGTATGCATAGCTGCAAGATGATGCTTTGTCTTGGGAAAAAGCGTTAAGGTTTGAGTGGTTTAGAGTGTGACTGGCCTGCAAATGGGAATCTTTATATCCATGAACAAGCAAAGAGCTTTTCAGATAGTTCAAGGTGCCTCTATCATTCTGAGTACCTTAAGTCCTTCTTAGATCTAGCTTTGAAGCTGTATGAGGCTTATGGTAGAAAACCCTCCAGCGCTTGGTATTTCATTTTGTGGCATTAATACTGTTTTGGGGTCAACAAGAGGCTTGATCCCAATTGTCCATTCCCGTAACTGCATGAAGCACTAGTAAACCACTGTTATATGCGTGTATTTCCACGTCCTGAAATACTTTAAAAGGCTGGCACTTCACACAACACAACACTGTGATCCTTAAAGTAGCAGTTATTTAGTGTCATGTAAATAACAAGCAGCAAGCTTTTCTCTTTTCATGGTCCTCTCTTCTCTCACGCTTTCAAAGGAATTTTTGCTAGATACATTCCAGTACCGCTTTCAGAAAAGACGTTGTCCAAAACTAATGGAGAAACTCATGCAAAGGCAGTCCTGTGAACTAAGCATAAAATATTGATGTGTTTTTCTTATCAGAAGAAAACAGTTTGATTTTGAAAAGATCCATGGTGCATATTCTTCAGAAACCAGTTTGTTGTGTCAGGTCACACAGCAGTACCATCATGGCTCATCTTCTGATAAAGTCAGAGATTCATCTCCTTTAATGTCAGCTGTCTAAAGGTTAGGCATCTGGCCTCAGCTCATCATTTGGGCTCCCCCAGTAGTCTGTGATGAAAGACAGACTTCCCCTTCATCCCTCATATACATCTGTTCTTGGAGAAGATGGATTGTCCTTTGTAGGTGTCTACCTCTTCATAAACTAGAGTACTAACATGATTGGCTTAGACTTAATACCTATTAGCCCTTAGATAGTTGAAATGAGGTGAAATTTATCTCACCTCCACACAGAGGACATGATTTTTTACTTCTGTTTCGGTTCTTTCAACCTTTTGTAAGTCATGTCAAGAATTTTTATTCTTCTCTGAGTGCCCATGGAAAACACAGGGATAAACCTTTGTCTTGCAGGGCTGTTATTCGCTTCAGCTGGACAACCCTGACACAAGCACTCAACCCAAGCTCAGGAAACTCTGCCTCTCGTTATGTGCGGCACCTTCAGGTTTGGTAGGTTTCAGACTCTCTGCAAATCTGTTCATTTTTGACGCTGACAGAAAATCTTATTAACCTTATAATAATAATCTTATAACCCATAATAAAAAAGATCAGCAACAAAATCCCCAATAAACTCCCAAAAGAAAAGAAAATTGTTTTAGATTGATAGCGAACTTTGAGATAATGGCGTGAAAGGGTACTGCTGTGTTCTGTCAGCTCTCATACCTTTCTATTCTCTTCTTTGATAAAGGAGTGTGGATACGCACGTATCCCACTGTCCAGGCATCTGCCATTCAAATATGCGTGGCACTACCCCCTCAGGGACAGGCTCAAGTAGCTCCCTTTCCTGTGCTGAGAGGCATTTCAGCTTTTTATTATTTTTTTTTAAAGTAAGAACTGCCTCCATGGTCTGGTGAGCACAAGAAAGAATTCAGAAAGCTCCACATTTTCTTCCATTAACACCTGGATTTTCTGCATGCCTGATAAGTAAGGCAAATTTTAAAATCTATAATCTATATCAAGAATATGGATGAGATCCTCAGCAGGTGTAAATGAATGCCATTTTTCTGTGAACCTGTATATTATTTCTTCAGCTTGTTGTTTACTACTTTAATGGCCTACTATCGTTTAGGCTTCAGTGATAAATGTGAACTTTTTTTTTTTTTTAAGGTCGAGTCTGATGATCTGTATGAATTAAGGGGTTGGGTTTTGTTGGTTTTTTTTTTCCCTCTCTTTTTCTGGCAGAGCAACAAGTGTTGGTTCTGATCAGCTTTTGTGTTTGATTTTCAGATTTCAACAGCATTAAAAGGTGCTCTGCACTTTTAATGAGCCAGCCACATATTTACTTTAGATGTTTAACTTCTGGCATCCAGCTTTGAATGCCTTGTTCAAGGATCAAAGTCAGTGAATTTGACAGATCTAGCTCAGTAGTTTTTTTACTGGAGGTTTTATGCCATTACACAAGTTGTGTGCACTACATATCAAAGCTCTGCTGGTGGCAGAGGTAAAAACATGTTCTTATAAAGAAAATTAAGCAGAATAAAACGTTGATTGCTGGGAAGGCAGGAAGGCATTTGGGAGTCTGAGTTCTAGGTTCAATACCTATGTGGTAGCTCCTTGAGGTCACTTCCAACCTTAATGATTCTATTCTATTCTATTCTATTCTATTCTATTCTATTCTATTCTATTCTATTCTATTCTATTCTATTCTGCAGCTCTGCTAACACACCCCCAGAGGGAAGAGGTGTTTCCTGGCTGCCCTTCATCTCACTCCCTACTCCCAGAACAAGTATCATCACAGTTATGTGAGATCATGAATACAATGTCATGCAGTTATGGGGTCAGCTGCCCAGATTGTTTCCATGTACTTGGATCTTTGTAGGTCTTGGAGCCAAGTTATAACTACAAAAGTAGTATGGAATAGATACATAGTGCTTCCCTGATGAGAATGTCCCACAAGACCACTCCAAACACAAGAAGCTGAAGATGATGATAAATGGGAAGGACTCCAGGATAAACAGAAAATATAAGATAAGCATGGAATATCAGGGCATTGGGGAAAGTGGGAGAAGGAAACAGTGAATGAGCAAAGTAACATACAAGAAAGAGAGATTTTTATAAAGAAACTTCAGAAGGGAGAGGAGGAAGATGGACAGACAATTTTTTTGTCTCAGAGCAAACAATATTTCAGTCAAAACTCTGCTTAGACACCAGAAATTCCAACAGCAGAAAACCCAGCCAGTTTTCGTTGTTTCCATTGCTCACATCGTTCCTTATTTAAGCACCAGCCTTTTCATACAGCAGGATATAAACTCTGCTCAGTGGAAGCCAGTAAGGTAGTAGCAAGCTGTGGTTAAAGTGCCCTAGTAAACTTCAGTGGAGAAAGCTTTGATCACAGTGTCTGTTGGTATTGTTTTCTGGACCTTCATCTTCTCTGCCCATGAAGTTCAAACATAATGATATAATTCTGTGTTTGAGATAATAAAAACCTTACTGAAAGGCAGGCATCAGCTCAAACAAATATCTGTATTAATATTGTTATTTGACTTTTGCTCTGGGGCTGCATCTGTCAACCCAAAGGACGGGTAGAGCCACACCACAAAGAACTACAGCCACCTATTACCTGTTTCACATAGACTTCTTATCTGTACTATGGCATCTGCACTATGGTGAGATCTAATACGAAATGTTTTCTTATTGAGGGATCTTCTGCAGCTGGAGTCTCTAGGATGAATCTTGATAGAAGTTCCCCCTTCAAGAGGCATCTTCATAATGTCTCACCCTTTTTGGTGGATACAAGCCCCCAGTAAAGTCTTTCACTCAGTGGAAAACAAACACAGTTTTCCCCCTTCAGTCAACTGCCTATCACCTCAGCACATGAAGGAACAAATAGCTCTGAGAACTACAGATATCTGTCAAAGTGCACTGAAGTTGACAAATGGATTAAAAATGTATTGTAGGGAAGGGAATGAGACAAAAATGTGTAGATACATATAAGTGATCCCATAAACTCAAATTTCCTAAGAGACTAAGCCAAAAAATCAGTTTGTTACTGGCTGAAGCTTTCTTCTCTTTAGTCCAGGGATTTTCTTTGTAGTCAAGAAAATAACCTTCTGACCTCAGGCCACCTCCCTAACTAACAGCTGTCCCATACAGCTAATCCTTCAATTTCATGAGCAGACCAAAATAAAGCCATAATTATGCTATTTGTAATTCTCCATTCTACAATTTTAGTCTGTCCCTAAAAGACATTTGCCAGATGTTTGAGAAAGATGCAATGTGCTTATGGACAAAATAGTTTTTCAAAAGGTGAAGAGTAAAAGGGGAGAGAATTCGTCTTCCTAAACTGAACATTTTCACCTACAAAATAGTGTATTATTTAATATTGAATCATAGAAAGGTTTGGGTTGGAAGGGACCACAAGGATCATCTAGTTTCAACCCCCCTGCCATGGGCAGGGATACCCTTATCCCTGTATTTCCAAGGATCCACAGCCTTTGTCTTCTATTGGATTTACTTTTATAATCAATGTTATGTTTACAGTGTTGAGCTAAAAGCTGTGTAAACACAAATGAGAAAACAGAGATCTTACTGTCTTAGCACACAAACAGTAACGAAGATAATTTCCCTGCACATCCTAGAGAAAGCCAGGAGATTAATCCAAGTATTAGTTTCCATGTGACTAGCTAGATAATAATATATCCCAACATCATTTTCAAAACAGGAGAGCAAAAGGCAAGTCATAAGATCTCTTCATGTTTTCCAGTAGTGATTCCTTGGTTTTCTGTAGTTGGACAAAGCTGGTAAAATCTGCACAGAAAATCTCCTTCCAAGAATTAAGGACTGCGTACTAGACATCGTTTCAAGAAAACCTGTTCATCTGCAGCCTGCAGTATGGCATTGTATACCCCAGCTTGGGTGTGAGGACAGTACCAACACTTAACCAGCTCTGCTGCTCGGCAGGGCTTAGGTCAGTAAGACTCAGCTGACACAGGTCCGCTTTGGCGGGGACTTTGGCATCATTCCTGTCCATCCAAACTAAGCAAAGTGGCCTCAGGAGGGAGAAACAGATGTTGCATGTTTGAACACAAGTGCAGGGATCTTCGCAGACACAACCAAATTGTTTTGTGTGAACCCAGAGGTTTTTCATGGTCTGAGCTGTTGGAGACTGCCACTTTCTGGCAAACAGTAGTGGAGCATTGCTAAGCTGTCCTTTTGTACGTTAGCATGTAATTAAGATAAATAGAATCCTTTGATGCAAACTGGCATTTGGGGGGCTCTGATACATTGTCCATTACACATCTAAAAGCTTCACACATTCAGCTCGGAGGGATAGTAAATAAGTTGTTAAATTGGTCATGGCACACCATGGCTGTAAACGTTATGTGCCAGTACTTTACAGATTAGAAACTGAAGTTTCAGCTGTGAGGAGAAGCGGTTTCCTCCCAAGAGTATAAATGACTTTTATACCCTGGAGAAGAAAGAAGTTGTTGTACTGCTATTATAGAAAAGCCATGGGAGGAGGGGAAGAAAGCATGATGGCGAAAAATAAGGTTAAGGGACATAGAACTGGCCAAGGGGAATTCTAACATCCATTTTATTGTGATTTGCTATGAAAGCCTTCTGTCTTTTGTCATTCCTTCTCTTCTGTGAGGAGTAACCCCTCCATCTCATTGCTTTTGCAGAAAATCTGTTCCCTTGGGGCTTGTTCTTGTAACACACTGGCAGGTTATCTATGAGGTAGCCAGAAGTACAGAAATGAAGAAGATGTTGTATAACCTACAACTATGATTATAATAACAATAATGTGTTAGCGGTCATTTCCATTTTGTGTTTCTTTCTGTGTGCCAGAAAGTGGAAATGTAAAATGTCCCCGCTGAAGATAATAATGTTCCTATTTTTATCCCATTAATGCCAGTGGCTGTTTTTCTCCAGCTTCTATGAGAACAAAGGCATAAAATTGTATGTTTTCTTAAATGTGTCTAAATGTTCCTTACTGCATTTTTACCTTATGGAAAAGGATGAAATCTACAAATAGCAAAACTCCAAATTCAAATAGTTATTTTTTCTCCTGTCACTCTAGAATCATGTATTTCCAATGTTTTGTCTAGCTTAAAAAACAAATACATTTCTAGTTTCAAGCCAGTTTCCAGCAGAAGCCCAAAATAAGCAACGTACATGGCAGAACACAGGAGCAATTGTAGACTGAGCAGATGGGAAGAGAAAACGCCTAAGACAGAGCTGAAGGAAATGCCTAAGTTAGTCTCCTATTTCAGTTTTCAGAGGATTTTCCAAGCTTCCCCACAGTGTTAGTCAGCACCCGATCATTTCCCTCCTACATATGGCAACAGTGAGCGAGTTAACGCTGAAAAACGTGTTTTCTCCACTAGTTACTAACAGGCACCTCCACCGGCCCATCACAGTGAGACAGAACGTCAAACTCAGCTTCACTCCCACGTGGTCTGCCCAGCCTTACTGGAACAGAAGCAGCGTGCACACATCATGCGAGTGGGAAGTTTGTTTTAGCAAGTAGGTGGAATGGACAAACAACTCAAGTCTTTTTGGGAGCTTCCCAATGCTTTTCATCCTCAAAGAAACAAAACCTTTGCAACGCAAAGGTTGCTATTCCTTTCACAAAGGGACTTTATTATTTGGACCTCTAGCAAGCTGACAAGAAGAATTTATGAGAGTCTTACTGAGTTTGTTAGGTTTGACCTGATCACATTTGAACCACTTTGGTCAGCTTTGGCACTACTGTCAGAGATATGGCATATTATTATTCATCATTTTATTTCATTTCTTTCAAAGCCAGCAGCTGTTAAAATGAAATGAAGTTCACAGCAACTACTACAATCATTTTGATTTTCCCCTCAGTGATGGGTTTTCATTAAGAGAGTAATTTCCAGTTTCTTAGGGGACTCAAGCTAAAAGACAGCCGCATGGCTGAGGACAAGGACACGGCTCTGACCTCTTGCCTGTTAGACAGATTCACTCCCAGAAAGTTGGGGAGGTAGTTTCGGCTTCAATTTCTCACTGTAAAATGGACCCTCCACATGTGGTGCAAGCTGGGGTCTCCCATAACTGGAAAGATCTGAGGGAAGGGTCTGCATGTGGCTGGGATGTTCACTGAACCAACAGGCTGCAGCTCACCCTGTTCTTGAAAAGGCTTGGGCAATCTCGAGCTTACCTTGCTTGACACTCACCTGCAGTGTTACAGTCCGTAGGGTTCGCCTTTGACTCTGCTGCTGCTGCTATTGGCTGTACAAAGCAGATGCTCAGGGCTCTGTGCAGACCAAGGACCAGAGCACGTGGCATCATAACACGAGAAAAATAAATACCTGCCTCAAATCTAGTCCTGAGCTCTAGGCACAGAGGGCAGGAGCACGAAGAAGAGCAAAAAGAAATGGAACAAAGCATCTAGCTGTGCAAGAGCAAGGAGTACAACTCAGGTTTATTCACTTTCAGTCCTGTGTCTCCTACCATACGCTCTGGATTAATCCAGATAGATAGTCGTGTTAAATGGGGCTTAGATGTCTTCAAGGGCTTGATGGCTTAGAAACTGCTTACTGATAATTAAACAAAATATCNTTTTTTTTTTTTTCTGGAGGAGTTAGCTGAGAATGCAGAAGTTTGTTGTCGCAGATAAGAGAAATGTATGAATTTGAAAATTTCTGCCAAAAAGTATGAATGGACACTTGTATTACAGGGTGCAAAGGTAATACTACAAGAGTGTTTTTGCTTATAACTCAAAATATCCCTTTCAACGAGCAGTAAATCCCAAACTCTCAGCTGCTAAAGATCATGCACAGTAGTTTTATACCTTCCTTGTTGCATTTTCCTTCAGCTTCCAATTCTTTTTTAATTGCCTTTTTCTTTATTTATTAATTTATGTTTGCTTCTGTTCACAGGCAGAATTATTCCTAATGAAGAAGACAGCAAAATCCTTTTAGTCATTTTTGTCTTTTTGCTGGATAGAGACTACTGTTGTCTCATTCTCCTAATTTCCAAAGACTATCTGCTGCTTTTAATCACTTGTAGAGAGAGCTAGCATGTAAGGCCAGATTCTGACAGTGTACATCAGTTTGACAGAGGTCAAACCTGAAACTTTTCCAGTCCATTTTGAGTATGTATAATGAATAAAGAGCCATTTCTATTTGAAAAGCTTCTACAGAAAATTTCACGTAGCGGGGTCTGTATCATGCTTTGTTCACATATGTGACACCTCTACAAACTTTAGAGCTATACAGTGGTGTAACCTACATGCAACCTTCACACACTACTTCTGAAGATAGATATAAAACATATGTACCCTTAAATGTTATATTATACTGTACTGAGAAGCAGGCTATATATGTTTGACCAATTAGTGATGCTTTAGTCAGCTGTACTTAGTTAACATGTCATTAAATGGCCAACAATAACCACATAAGTGCAGATTGTCAGGCTTTGATTATACTTCTCTTTTGTCAAATAAAGTTTTGTCAGACCTTTGATGTATCCTTAACTTTCTGATGGTTTCCATATTTACACCAACAGGCGCAGCAATTCTCAAACTGCTGCTCAGGTCCGTAAGGGTACCACATCTTGCTTCTTAGGTCACCTGCAATCTAAGTGAAACTACAGGACTGTGGATTCAATTTAACATGAATGTGTACTAAGAAATGTTTATCAAGACATAACACTCATGTTATTGTAACCTAATTAAAAGCAGAAGTGGTTTTCCCTCATTTAGAGAAACAGTATAGAAAAAATATAAGAATTTATTCTTTACCTGGCAGCTAAAGCATTGAATACCTTCTAGAGTAAAAGAACCCAGCTCCTTGCAAGAGAATATAATTTAAAAAGCCAGTGTTTGACAGGTATTTAGTATAGAATAGAATAGAATAGAATAGAATCATTAAGGTTGGAAGAGACCTCAAGGATCATCTGTTCAACATGTCATTTTTCAGCCCCGTCAATCAAAATATATCCATTTTATATCTTCCTGTCTTTTGTCAGCTGCAAAGTGGGGTGACCACTCTTTTTCTCTTTTTCTTTTTCTTTTTCTTTTTCTTTTTCTTTTTCTTTTTCTTTTTCTTTTTCTTTTTCTTTTTCTTCTTCTTTTTCTTTTTCTTTTTTATCGTCTTCATCTTCATTGTCTTCGTCATCTTCGTCGTCTTCTTTGTCTATCTTCTTTGTCTTCAACACCATTGAAAAAGGATCTAGCAAAACCAAATCCTCCAGGAAATCAGATGTAACCTATAAGCATCAACACTGCATTCCTCACCTGAAATCTACCCTAAGATGGGTGGATCTGTAGGATAAAACTTCAAACTAGTTGTAATTTGCCAGGAAGCCCCTCGGCATTAGTGCATTTGCAGACCATATCTTCTGGTTTAGGAAAACAGTTGTGGCTTAGTGAAAGGAAACAACTCGTGTGCCTTGGGACTGCTCCTCTAAGCAAACCAAAAGCACAATATTTAGGGACAATAGGTGGCTTGCTGCAAATTCTCATGCCTGATATGAATTAAAACACTAACGAAGATGCACTCAGAGGCGTCATGAGGCTGCGCAGTAGAGTTCCTGTGATGAAAATCCCACAAGTTAGCTGCTGATGTAAAAAGTACAGTACTGTTTGTTGTATAGTATTTTAAAATAAAATATCAGCAATTTTGGTTTGCCTTAATCTGCTGTTCTGTAAATTGTGGTCGCTGCAGAGCTGTTTCGTGAGCAGCCCCTCTGCCTACGTGCCCTCTGCTCTGGGGCAGGGTGGTCAGCCTTGGGCAATCCTCAGCTCTGTGGTCTCCATCCATGAATCAGAACCCAGAGGCAAAAATACTCTAGCTGCTTCCTCCCATTTACATGGTGAACCAAAATGTTTCCAGGCTGGGAGATAAGAGGTAGGATGCACGCTGAAGGCTTTTGGAAGCTGAGGGAAGGAGAGAGCTGGCTCCCATATCCTGTGTCTCCAAGCTCTTTCTGTGCTGAGCAGAGTGGCAGCAATGTCTCTCCCCCTGCCCTTCTGCCTGTGTAGATCTTTTCTTTAGTGTAAGGGCTACCAGGTCCATGCCACTTCTTTGAATGTTTTTTTCTATCTGGGATCGCACCACAGCAGCGATTCCATATACGTGCTTTCATTTCAGCTCCTAGAAGATTTGCACAGCTGAATCCAGTATGTTTGAAAAGTGAAGTTTTTACTGGAAACACTGTCATAACCTTAACTGTAGCAGCATGAATGATGTTTCTATAGCACTGAGGTAATTTTTATAAGGTAAATAAATTCCAGTTATTGATGCATGTTACACAGGGTGCCTTACACAAGGGATGTAATTACTTTGGAGATATTTTGGCTGCTTCTTTTTGAAACAATAACTTTTACCGTAAATGAAGAAAAGTGTATATTTATTCTCCTTGTGTGTCTCTTTCCACATTACTCATGTTCTTGGTGGGGAATGACAGTAATAAGATGTTTTGTTAATGTTACAGCTATATGCTAGCTGGCTTCCAAAGAGCACTCATACAGTGACTCACACATCATCCCAGCAGGTGCACAACGAAACACACGTTTTCCCCACTGCTTTAGAGGCCGTTGTATTAAAATACTGAAATGAGCTGGAACAACAGAACCAACTCATTCATACTGCCCTGTGTTGCAGCCACAGTTCTGTATCAGGGTATTAAAGAGAAGCAATCGAGTGAATTTCTGGAATAAAGGCTTTTTATTATTGTTATGGTACACATTGGGTTGGTTTTCATTACAATATTCAGAGAAAATACAAATTAAGTATTTTTATTTTTTTTTTGTGGGCTTCTGTATAAGAGTCTTGCAGTTTAGCAACTTTAAGGATTTAGTTTCCAAGTAATAAGTTCCCAAGTGGTTTGAATACAAAAGTCAAATAAATAAATAAATACTGTCTGAGGATGTTTATTAATCCAGCTTAATATGAGCTATAGACAGACTCTGATATCATCTCACAGCTTTCTCATAAATTGTTTGCAAGTATGCAACTTGCCTCATTAAATTGCTATATGCCATGTCTATTCTTTCTTAAGGAAAATATAGAGCCCATGGAAAACAATACTTTAAATGAAGGCCAGATTGAACCATGTATGTGTAAATGAGGGCAGGTCAAAATACTCCAGTTTCATAACTGTGTGTCTTTGTCTACACTGTGTATTTGGCACAAAAACGGGCTGGACCTTATACCTTAAATTGTCTCCAGGTCACACTTCTAAAAACTCCTGCCTCGGCTATGTTGATCTCTGGTTAAGGTTTGGAAATGTCGGGTGGCTCCAGAATCAACGGTGTGCTGGTCCATGTCAGCATGGGCAATACAGCTGTCATAGCTGTTTAGGAAGCTGTTTCTGACCCCCTTACAGATGTTAGCTGCTGCTTTCCACCTCATCGAGTAGCCAGGTGGCAAGCATGTTCCTCGTTCCTTAAGTTTTAGGAGATTTAACAACCAGGCAGCAGAGAGGACAAGGAACTGGCCTTCACATGATCATACTCCAGCCTCGAGGGAACAGTGCAGAAAGTCTCCAGAGAAAGAAAACATCTGGGTGAGATCCTCACCAATGCTCTGGTGTTGCCAGCACACTCTTGAAAAAGGTTTATAAACTAAGCGTTTCCAAATTGGCGAGGAAGCAAGAAGGTGACTGGACACAAATAGGGAGTGAAGCAGCTATGTTACATAAGCAACAAGTCCAGCATGCTTGAGAGACAGAAGACCTATTGAATATCAGTTGCTTGCACTGCACATAGATACAATAACTCTAATTCCCATGCAAAAGAAGGATCACAGCGTATAGCCCTTCCCTGCCACCAGAATATGTCATGTGGCCTGTCCACAAAGGCTGAGTGTCTTTGGGCTGAAGTTAGCCAAAGCCTTCTAAAACTCTGAAGGCTGAAAGTTGTCATTAGGTTTTTTTGGGGGTTTTTTTGGTACCTCAGGTATGTAAAAATATATCGTACTGACAGGGATTCATAGCTAGATCTCCCCTTTCTCAACCAAAAATCCTAACCAAGCTACCAACAGAAGTTTCTTTCTTATCACTCAAAATTTGCACCTCTTTCTGAACAGTGTCCCAGAGTCTTCAGAGAAGATGTAGAGTGTAGAATCATCTCTTTAAGGCACTAGCAAAGTAACAGGTATTGCTGTAAATCCCCTGAGACTGATCAGAAAACAGAACCCAGATGTCTCATTAGAGGTATGAACTCAACCGAATATTTTACAAGAAAAGCAGCCACCCCTAAACACACATGTAAAAATAAAGCTGCAGACGTCTACAAAACTTCCAGGTCAAAGGACAGCTGTGATTCCGAGTGAAGAATTTTGGAATCAGAATTTTGAATTTTAGTGCTTACTGTCCACTTTTTTCCTGTTTAGATGTTCAAGTCATACCTGATCTAGTCTGTAGGTTAGTTTTATTGCTAAGACAGAGCCACCCATTTGTGCAACTCAATAGAAGCATGTGGAATCGAAGATGGTGCAAGATGCTTGTTTGTTTTAGGAGATTACTGATAAACTCAAACTGCATTCGGGCACTTTTCTGCTGTGTTACGGTGCATCTGGAATCTCAGTTTCAGGAATCAGCTTTGTCTTTTTGATCTGGCAATATACTTTTGTTTTTTTAAAGAAAGATTTGATGACAAATTACACTTATTAACACAGTACTAGTTGCTTCAAACTCACACAACTCCTGAAAGGTGCAATACACATTTTCAACAGTGTCTTCCTAAACAGCTGATGTATGTACATGGCTGATTGACTGCATTTTCTTTTCTCTGGTCATCTTGCCAGCAATACTGCCTCAGTAGATGTTATCTTCCAAATTTTTCTGGAAAAAGTATGTTTGCTGACACAGGGGGCCACCTTTATCACATGTTTGCACAGCACATGCATCACACCTCATAATACACCCTGCCTGCCTGCCTGTCTTGTACGCCAACAGGATCTTTTAATTCCACATTGTGGTAGCAGAATATTCAGCTAGCTCTGAAGACCTTTGCACCTCCAGAGCAGATATAGCTGGTGATTTTTATCTACACCTCAGGTATAACTGTGTCCCTGAGCCAAAGTACACACAAAATACATAAAAATTAATGTGTACTTGATCCTGGTGTTGGCAGCAAAGAGGCAGCTCCTCTTGGCTCTTATTTGGAAACTTTCAGCTAGGCATCAATGTATGCTCCAATATAAGCTTCCCAGAGTTACTGTAAGAATTTTGTTAACCACAAACTGATCTTTGGTTCACTATTCATAGTTCCGCCTGGTCTTGCAACCACTCATACAGGCAGAAACATTCACTGAATTTATTCACGACAGTACTGGTAGGATCACAACATCGGGTTGTGAACTCCTAAAGGCAGGGACCGTATGTTGCTCTGTGGTCCCCACCCCTACAACAGACCCTGCCAATGAGCAGGTATGTGCACCCCACAAGCTTCCATCAAGTTTTGATTAGGACCATTTCATTCTACTGATTTGCTGTCTCTTGCTGTGACAGCTTTTACTGGAACAGATATTTGGGATGGGATTCAGCTGCCTAAATCTGGGTGTCTTTTACCACATGAGGTGCTAGGCAATGTCCAAGACAGGAGCAGAAAATACATGGACCCCTAAGGGACACCTGCAGTCTTCTGCAGGGGCAGCAGTAGACCAGGCAGGATACCCTGGAGTATCACAACTGACATGAGCTTCCTGTGAGCACCCAGCTGCACCAAGCTGAGATCCTAATTGCTTAGTGCTGCTGATAGAGCTCACCACCTGACTAAAGAAGGTGCGTGCTTCACAGAGAGCTGTATAGCTCCTTGGCCAATATATACTAGATTACTAGTGGTGAGAGGGGAAGGTTTGACACCTACCTTCAGACACCTAGCTTGAGCATCTTGATCTGTAAGCTGA
This sequence comes from Psophia crepitans, assembly GCA_013399095.1. NCBI lineage: Eukaryota > Metazoa > Chordata > Aves > Gruiformes > Psophiidae > Psophia > Psophia crepitans. The sequence continues at coordinate 11,952 of VWZZ01004661.1, read as the reverse complement.
ACCTGTTTCCTGAAGATTCTTCTCTTCATAATCTACACATGCATTAGACAAACAAGACACATCCTACAGAAACAAAGTTAATGATGCAGTATGACTCTGATTATGCATCCTCTTCACAATTTCCAAGTGTACAGCATCATTTTTAAAGAGATGGCCAAAATATTATATGAGATCTTAGGTTTATATTGTGTATGCGGGTGCATCTCAACTCCAGTGTTGAGCATACTTTGTATTTTTCTTATTGGGTCAAGTAAGGTCCTGCCATTTTGTCCTGTCTGTGAGGCATGCTCAGATGTTCTCTGGTAGATCTAGCAAATCCGCTGAAGGAGACACAACCCAGAGCTGTTTGTGACTGTCCATGACCTAGTGTTCATCATCTCTGTGACTGAGAGGTGGTAAAAGATCAGGTAGGAGCAAAATGGGCTGAGTGGCTTTGAGAGTTGTAATAAGCTGGGTCAGGGATGCTTGTGTGGCATTTACTGATGTGGGAAGGACAGCCAACTTGATGAGAGAGTGCGTAAAAAACAGCAGGAGGCAGTGGTATCTTAACTACTGTTGCAACATCCAAAAAAGCAGGACTGATTATAGTCTGCAGTTCTAACCAGTTCAGGGCATGAACCAGCTTTTTCACAGTAACTTTGTGCAACAGCTAGCACAAAGACATCGTGGCCTCCTGTCGGGAATCCCAGTACCTCCCACCAATGCAATACACAGTGTTTTGGAGTGATTAAAAGACTGGGTCATTTAGACTGATGTTCCATAGGAGTTTTCCATTGCTACCCTCATGATTTCAGTACCTGCCACCTCCTCTTCTTTTTCTGGGATTGTTTGCTTCTGGCTGTGCTTCACCCACTCTTTTTCTGAGGCATCTAAGTGGATGGATTGTGAACAAGAGGTAGGATTACATTCAGGTTAAAAGTAGGATACTTATTTATCTATTTGTCTATCTATCTATCTATTCATTTATTTATTATTATTTATTTATTTTTCTGAGACAACAGGTAAAAGGATGGCAAAGGTCTGGGAGCAAATGGACTAGGAAGGAAGAAACAGGGAAGAAGAATTTCTTCAACACCCATGCAACCACTGCTGCCATGCTCACACGTGGTTCTCCCTGAAGCCCAAAGATACACCAGACAGTGTCCCTGCTCTTTTTTTGATTTAAACTCTGGGTTTTCATATCTCTCTGCACTTGCCAACAAGAGGAGGGTTGTAAACAGGCAAGAAAAGCCCTGCACACTACAGGGTTTACAATTTGTAGTAGCTTTGGTATGTTTGCATTTGGAGATTAATTTTATAAGGCCAACTAGAGCACGCTTTGGGTGTTTGTACTTGCTACTCCCTTGGCATGCATTTTTGCCCACAGTAAGTGCCTGAAGTAAACCAATGCATCTATGTTCCTACTGGTAATTTCTGCCTCCTCATGTGTGTCACATAGAGGGTTTGTGCTGGCCAGAGACGTCTGCTCCTGTGGTTTCAGTTGGGTCCCCTTCTTTCGGCTTTTTGCTGAGACTCAGCACTACGGGAAGGTGTAAGCCCGTGCCGTCGGACGTGCCAGGCCACGAGCTGCTGCTGGATGCGACTCCTGACTCAGCAGCGTGGCTGGGCGGACACAGGGTTTTGTGGTCACCCACCCTGTGCCGGTGAGTCAGGCAGAGATAAAAATTCATTCCCTGCCTAAACTCCAATGTTTACAGCCTGCCAAGCTCCAGCCAGGAGCATGCAGTAAATCTCAGAGAGCAGACCATAAACAAAAAAATGCAGTCCAGTATTGGTCCAAGCAGGCCCCCTGATATTATAGTGCTGTGTGTCAGAGCATGGGAGTATGTGGTGAGAGTAGTAAAAACAGCTTACACTGATCATATTATCCATCTCTCAACTATAAATCTTTTTCGTATAGTAGCCAACACCACAGCCTTAAAGTACTGCACAGTAAACTGGATTTGCAGGGCAATACTACCACTGGGCTTTGCCAATGATCCCAGTTTCCCATCTGCAGTCTTTAAGCACAGAAACAAACTTATTGCATTTTCATTTGGGGAAGTCTTGGTTGCTTTATTTTTACCATCATTTGCATTTTTTTCATTGTTACTAGTATGAAAATTCATTTGCCAGCTATGCTGAAGGTCTCATTATGTAGGAAATATCTGTATTCTAGAAATAAGAGCTCATTATGCCAAGTACTTTCTGCGTGTAATAGAGACTGTAAAAGTTCAGGAGCACTGATTATCTAAATATAATAACAGACAACTGGTGAACAAAAGAAAAAAAGGGTAGTGAATCAACAAAATAGCAGCATGAAAACAGTACAGCAACAATCACAGTACTCGCACAACCTAAATTGTGAGTTACTGCAGAAAAAGTTTATCTGACCAACAGGGTACCCACAATACTACTGAATTAGGTTGCTCTGAGGGGAATTGCCTGAACACGTCACCACAATTTGTTTGAAAGCAGGGCAGCTCTCCTCTCCCTCCCTCTAAAAATTATTTATTCACTCAGTACATGGGTTTGGGGAACTAATGCAGTTTGTAAATTGGACTGTCTTTAGTCAAGAAATAGTAATAAATTTGGAGATGCTGAAAGAAAATGCTTTGTTTAGTGCTAGACACAAAAAGGCATTTCAGAAAGTCAAGGAAGGGGAATAGATTTTCATACAACCATAGAATCACAGACTAGTTTGGGTTGGAAAGGACCTCAAAGCCCATCTAGTTCCAATCCCCCTGCCATGGGCAGGGACACCCTCCACTAGACCAGGTTGACCAAAGCCCCACCCAACCTGGCCTTGGACACTGCCAGGGATCCAGGGGCAGCCACAGCTTCTCTGGGCACCCTGTGCCAGGGCCTCAGCACCCTCACAGGGAAGAATTTCTTCCTAATATCTAATCTAAATCTGCCCTCTTTCAGTTTAAATTGATTAACCCTTGTCCTATCACTCCATGCCCATGTAAACAGCCCCTCTCCAGCTTTCTTTTGATCCCCTTGTACTTGAACACAATAGTCAAGTAATCAGGGTGCTCACCTAAAATGCAGGACACTTTATCTTGGATGAGAACAAAACATGGATGTTTGGCTCTTCTGTAAATACTTAATCATCCATTTATAGGTATCTTCAGGCTCTGGTCCAGGAGAAGGGAATTCTCTACAAAGAATTCAGTTGCATCAGTAGGAACTTCTGCCAGATTTTTCGTCCATAATATTCTGCAGCCTACTGAATCAGGCTGCTGCCTCTCTGGATACTGCCCTACAGTGAAATTTTCACTTTAATAATTGCAAAATACCTATAACAAAAAGACAGCTTTTCTCTGACTGAAATGGTCAAGCATAGCTATGGGTTGCCTTGAGGTCCCAGCAGGCCTTCAGAATTTAAATTAGTTGCAGGTGGTGACAGCAGGCAGATTCACTCTAGCTAAGGCCTGGCTCCATTGAGCTTTTGGCTTGCTTCTCCAGGGCTTTGGAATCAGGCGTTTCCTTTCAGCTACCAGCTATTGTCTGAACTCCACCCTACCCCGGACATCCCTGGTCATTCTCAAGCACACAATGGTTTACTGAAGGCTGATCTTGGAGAGATCCTTTAGAAGACAGTCAGGGTCAATGGTTTTTTTTGTTATTCTAAGAGATTTAGAAAGACACATAGAGATGTTCCCAAACTTGGCCACAAAATGCGAACAGAGAGCCCCTCACCACATCTAGTGTTCACCATGTACGACACTGAAAACTGTGCTCATAATAAGGCTGCTGTCTTGTTTTTCTCCTAAATCATTCACTTTCCACTATAAACACCATGAGGTCACAGCCTGGTTTTGTGGCTCACGTCGGGTCCCCTTCCTTCCGTTCCTATCTTAGGCTCCTTAGGGCTGTAGGCGCACATCTGGATGCTCAGCCTGCCAGTGCCAACGTCTCCCTTTCATTCAGCCAGCCGTGCGTGGGCATATATCCCTCAGTGGTTGTGGTCAGCCTTCACAATGCCACGGGTACATCCCGTGATGCTGTCGTTCAGCTGAATCGAGGGCCTCTGACTGCTGTACGGGCCCGAACAGATCTGGGCTGGGAAGTTAAATGAACCTATGTAACGGCAGGCTATTCATGGTTCACTCAGTTATGCTGCAGTCAGAAATTTCTGGGTTCCCAAGGGTCTCCCTAGTGCATGTACAATGCTGGCGCTTCAAAATGTCACAGCTGACAGCCAGAAAGCAAGGTTTTTAGGCATGCTGGAGCTGTTCCCTGTATTTTCAGTTGAGAGTGCCAGTCACTGTGGTATCTAAGTACTAGCTGTCCTTTTGAACAGTCTGCGTCTTGTAAAGTGGAATCCATCTCACTAATATTTAGCTTTCTCAAAGCTGCCTAGGGTCCCTAATTCACCAGACTCCCTCTGCAGATAAGGTGGAAAGACAGATGTGTCCAGAGCGTTAATTTTCACATCTGTTTTTTTGCCCCTGTCTTGCAGTGGACGTCACAAGGCTCATGAGAGCTGCTGTTCATGGAGATCTTTGTTTGGCTGAATAGGTTTGAGGCTGCTGAATTGAAAGTAGGAGAAAAACTCAGACTCAGAATACAAGGTACCTGTACCACAAACAGTTAAAGAGCCCTTTTTCTTTGATATGTTGCTGTCTTGAGAACCGGTATTGCAAGGTGCTGTGAAGGGAGAGATTTCTGACAGTATGTATTTAACAGATCATAAATAGCATGTGTGAGATCTAATAGCCAGAAGCAAATCCTAGGCAAATTCAGACTAGAAATTCACACAGGCATGCATTTTCGGCAGTATAAGTAATTAACCATTCCAACAGTTCGCTGAAAGATGTGGCAACTTATCTAATGTGAAATCTTTAACATATGAACTGTTTGAGAGATATATATGCTGTGCCTAATACAGAAATTACAACGCAGCAGTGACTGGGGGAGGTTCACTGCCCTATACAATATTGAGAAAAAAAGAGTGGTCCTTTCTAAACCCATATTAGAGAATTCCTGAAGAGTACAGTGCCCAGTGATGGCAGTCAGAGTGAGAGTACACAGCTTCAAAGAAGCTGACTGCAAGGGTCAGTGCTTGGTCGGGTCTTATTTAACATATTCATCAATGACCTGGACGAGGGCACAGAGTGTTCCCTCAGGAAATTTACTGATGATACAAACCTGGGAGGGGTGGCTGACACACCAGAAGGCTGCTCTGCCATTCAGCGAGATCTGGACAGGCTGGAGAGTTGGGCAGAGAGGAACGTTATGAAATTTAACAAGGGCAAGTGTAGGGTCCTGCACCTAGAGAAGAACCACCCCAGGCACTAGTAGGGGTTGACTTTCTGTGAAGCAGTGCTGCGAAGGACCTGGGAGTCCTGGTCAACAATGAGCTCTCCATGACCAGCAGTGTGCCCTCGTAGCCAAGAAGGCCAATGGCGTGGCCAGTAGGTCGAGGGAGGTTATCCTCCCCTTCTACTCTNTTATAAATATCTAAATTCTCAGTGGTGCCCAGTGACAGGACAAGGGGCAACGGGCACAAACTGGAACACAGGAAGTTCCATCTGAATATGAGAAAAAAACTTCTTTACTGTGAGGGTGACTGAGCACTGGCACAGGCTGCCCAGAGAGGCTGTGGAGTCTCCTTCTCTGGAGATATTCAAGACCTGTCTGGATGCAATCCTGTGCAATGTGCTCTAGGTGATTCTGCTTTAGCAGGAGGGTTGGACTAGATGATCTCCAGAGGTCCCTTCCAATGCCTACCAATCTATGAAACTGTGAATTACCTTCTGAGGTACAGAGGTGCTTGGTGTGCCCTTTCTATCAAGTTGTGCATTTATGGCATTGCACTTTGCTGTCTATCCTTTCTTCCACAGTTTTGCCCTCATTCTAACTGCAGGAAAATGCATTGTTGTAGCAGTGACAGAAAAGCTCCGTTAGGTTACAGGCAGAGTCAAGTCTGAATCTTCTGCCTTTTTCCTGTTTTGCTAACCCCCAACAAATCTGATCATGTTAGGTGATCGGGATATGTCACTTGAAGAGGATGGCTGTAGTGATAGCTGCAACGCAAATTAGTGCTTCACTTGACAACCTTGAACGGAAGGCATTTGAAAGATGTTTGGTGGTGACTGAATGACAGGTAAGCCCCTTATTCTGAACAGAATCCTGCTAAAACTACAAGAGTTTACATGCACACAAAGTACAAGTTCCTCTCCAAATAGAAAAAAAGTTCACAAACTTCTGCCTAACTGCAATCTTAACTACTCCCACTCCCCAGCAGTCCAGAGGGAAAAGAACCACACACCACATAGTGAGTTTTTGGTTTTCCCTTGGAATTGATGATGTTATCCCCTTACTCCGCTGTCTTTGCCAACTGTCCATAGCTGCCTGTGGCTAAACATCCCCCAGTGGGTGTATCCCAGTCACTGGAGTCCCTAGAGTTCCTCTTGTCCGTGGCATTTCTCATGACATATTGCTGCAGACCTGGAGATACAATACTTCAGTGACAACCATTCCCGCATTGTTTCCCTGGCAGAGGCTTCACGCCCGGAACTGTCAGCCACTGGATGGAGCAGATGGCCAGGAGTCAAGACACTGCATTTGGTAGAAGATGTTCACCAAATGTTGTGACCAGAAGATTTCAGATTTAGCTTTCTAAAGGAACAGAGTCATACCACAACATTTCCGAACAGCTCCAGTTACAACTGTGTAACACCAGGCAGTATTCAGAAGCCGTGCCAGGAAGCTCTCCACTTTGCTACACTCCTTTATTAATAGCATTTTGCCAAGCTGCCCTCTGGGACAAAATTATTATATAGTGGTTAAATGTCTGCTAGCGGAGGAATGCTTTATTTTGCCTTTTAACCACAGTCTGACTTGAATTCCAGTACACAAACTAGGAGGTACCTGGGATGCATTACAGCTGCATCTGGCTAGCTTTTCTGGCCCTGCAAACGACCACAGAGAAGACCAAAACTGATTTATTAATCTCTTCTCCCTCCCACAGCTTACACGAGCAGTGACAACAAGCTACTCCTATACATACCTGCATCTCAACTTATAGCAACCTCTTCCCAATAAATGTGTAATTTCTTTTCTCCTTCCCACATAAATACCTCAGTATCTGTTGTACACCAAGAAGCAGTTAGGTCGCACTCATCTTTTCTTGAGCCTTTCAGAGCTCCTAGGAAAAACAACATTGTCAATACTCTGACAAGAAAACCCTAATATGGAATATGTCTAATGAAACAGATCAGGGAATATCTAAAAGAGAAGCTCATTTCGTTCTACCCCATGAGGGGTGAGTGGCCTGAGTCTGTCCTATGCTGATCTCTTTTGTGCAATGATCTCCCTTTAGAAAATAACTCTGAGATGGCTTTATATGTTTCTGGTTTAGTAGTCATTGCTGTGAGAAGGGGAAAATAAATTATAGCAAACCTGACACACAGTGAAACCCCATCCAGTGAAGTCTTTCTCCTAGTGGCACAAGACAGAATGAGCAATAAAGCCTGGGCTGTCTGCATGCTGCAAAAGCAAAGGGACTTAAAACAGATCCCATGTGTGTTTTAACATTAAGGATAAAAATCTCTGCATTTCCCTCCTGTATTGAAATACTAGATTATAAACAATAATGACTAGATGTAGCTAGAGGGAAGTTCTAGGAGAGTTTTCTGTTGAAATGAGACAGGCATCATGCAATGCACAGTCCTTGTCTGAACCTTTTAAAACATGGTTTTCAGCTTGTTCACACAGACTACTGGACAAATGAATTGGACTAATTAAAAGCTACTATCCTTTGGTCTTCTGCTATTGTACAAATGTAGCAATATTTTTAAGACAAAAAAAAAAAAGGCATCTGCTTAGTGAGTTCCAGTTCTTTGTGGTTTTTATTTCAATTACATGAAAATAAGGAGCACCTTACATACGAGGAAAGGCTGAGAGTGCTGGGACTGTTTAGCCTGCAGGAAGGAAGGCTCAGAAGTATCTTGTCTATGTATATAAATACCTGAAGAAAGGGTGCAAGGAGGATGGAGCCAGGCTCTTTTTGGTAGTGCCCAGTGACAGGATGAGAGGAAATGGGCACAAACTGAAACACAGAATGTTCCCTCTGAACATTAAAAACCCCTTTTTTTTACTGTGAGGGTGAGTGAGCACTGGAACAGATTCCCCAGGGATGTTGTGGAATCTCCATCCTTGGAGATATTAAAATTAACATCTGAACACAGTCTTGTGCAACTGGCTCTAGGTGGCCCTACTTGAGAAGGGTGGTTGGAGAAGATTATCTCCAGAGCTCCCTTCCAACCTCAATCATTCCGTCATCTGTGATTCTGTGAAGGTGGCTGTAAGTCAGTCAATGCCTCAATGTCCAAGTGGAGATCAGTGACAAGTGATGCTCCTCAGGAGTCAGTATTGGGACCGGCACTGTTTAACATCTTTGTCAGCAACATGGACAGTGGGACTGAGTGCACCCTCAGCGAGTTTGCCAGCGACACCAAGCTGTGTGGGGCAGTCAACACACTGGAGGCAAGCAATGCCATCCAGAGGAACCTGGACAGACTTTAGAGGTGGGCTCATACTAACTGCATGAAGTTCAACAAGGCCAAGTGCAAGATCCTACACGTGAGTTGGGGCCAATCCCAAGCACAACTACAGGCTAGGCAGAGAATAAATTGAAAGCAGCCCTGAGGAGAAGGACTTGGAGGTGTTGGTTTAGCAAAAGCTCAACATGAGCCAGCAACATGCTTTTGCAGCTCTGAAAGCCAACCGTGTCCTGGGCTGCATCAAAAGAAACATGGCCAGCAGGTCAAGGACCTTCCCCTTGTACTCCACTCTCATGAGACCCCACCTGGAGTACTATGTTCAGTTCTCAGGGGCCCCCAGCATAAAAAGGACATGGATCTGTTCGAGTGAGTCCAGAGAAGGACCATGAAGATGATCAGAGGGTTGGAGCACCTCTCCTCTGAGGACAAGCTGAGGCAATTGAGCTTGTTCAGCCTGGAGAAGAGAAGGCTCCGGGGAGACCTGATTGTAGCCTTCTAGTACATGAAGAAGGCCTACAGGAAAGATGTGGAGGGACTGTTTACAAGGACATGGAGTGACAGGACAAGGGTTAATCAATTTAAACTGAAAGCGGGGAGATTTAGATTAGATATTAGGAAGAAATTCTTTATTATGAGGATGGTGAGGCACTGGAACAGGTTGCCCAGAGAAGCTGTGGAGGCCCCATCCCTGGCAGTGTTCAAGGCCAGGTTGGATGGGGCTTTGGGCACCCTGTTTTAATGGAGGGTGTCCCTGCCCATGGCGGGGGGGTTGGAACTAGATGGCCTTTGACATCCCTTCCAACCCAAACTATTCTATTATTCTATGATTCCATGATTCTATGAAATAGGGCAAGCAAATATATATGAAAAATATGGTAGGACACGTCATCAACATGGAGCAGGAAATACTGGGACACTATTAGATCTCCTCTATTTCTGTGAATTGGACTGAGCTGTTTTTCCCTAGTTATGTTTCAGTTTCACTTCTGTCACGATGGGTGCAAAAGGTGAAAAGGGTTGCTGTGATTTGGTTAAGCAGGCTGCTGGAAACCTGGTGACTGACAGGATCAAACAAGCACTGTTATGAGTAATAGGAGGGTTGTCACTACGGCAAACTCCACACAAGGCAAAAGCCAGGAACAGGAGAGGAGGGCAGTGCTCAGCATGACTGGGTGTACATTCAGCAGATTGGATACCTAATCATTACCAATTTTATCTCAGCCAGATCAGGTTTTAAGGGTGATCAAAGGAAAATGAGATGATTTTTGTACTCTGACATTACTGTCTGGTGTAGGAGATCAGATCATGTGGCTACTGAAAAAAAAATAATAAAAAAATCAGGGAGGGGTAGAAAAGTGGCTCAGTTTTGCTTATGACAATTTCTGTTAATCAGAATGTAATTCTCAATATACATCTCTAAACAGTTTGAAATGAAAATTAGAGTAGCAAGTGTGCACCCATGTAGCACTGAGTACGCAGCACATTTGTGACAGAGTTAAGGATCGTTCTAAAAGAAACAGTATATTAAGGAATTGTAGAAAAAAAAATTGAAGCATGAGTTTTTAATCTTCTTTTTTTTTTTGTCTTTATAAAACAGACACATACTAGCAGGATTTCAAGACTTCATTTCCAGTGTTTTGTTTTTTCATGACTTAACTCCGAGCACCTAGAATACTTTAGAAACAGCAATAAATAATGTAATCTTTACCCCAGGTGAAACAAGATTATGTACATATCCACTGCAAATAACAAGGAAACTTATCAGACATGACAGTGATTTGGCCCCACTGAACACTAACAAGAACCTAAATTAACATATACCAAACCACAATTCCCAAATAAATTTCTCTCAGAGAGTAGGATTTGCAGAAGCTTACAATGAGACAGAAGAGGAAAGCTTCATCTTTCCCAATAATATCAGATCAAACTTGCACTTGGAATAGCTGCTAATATCCATCGTTGAAAAACATATTTTGTAAAAAAAGGTAAAGCAATTGAAAAATAAAAATAATTATTTTGTATATGGAATGCACATGGATTGAAATGAAATGATGAATTTTTTTCGGAATTTTGACATGAATTCTTAATATTTGAATCCCTACATGCACCAGACACTCTGCCACATTACCAGAGACAACCATAAGAACTCAAGAAAATAATTTCCCAGGAGACTGTTCAATGGTAACCTTTACCTATTGAGACTGTTTCCATTGGCTTTGTCAGACCAATAGAGTAATTTCTATGAATGTAATTTAGGAACAATTAAATCAGTTAATACTGCTATAGCAAATAATTGCAGTCACAAGAAAGGATGAAATAAATATTTAATTTGATTTCTGAATCAGAGTGCTTTTCTTTTTCTTTTTTTTTTTTTTCATTTTCACCAAAGTTGTTTTAAGCTTGATTTCTTCTTTGGAAAAGCAGTGTAGTTATCATTTTTCCCCTATCCTCTCCAACTTGGCAGTAGACAAGTAAGAAAGCAAGATAAAACCAACCTCAGACTGGTTTGGGGTTTTTGTTTTGTTTTGTTTAACTGAACCAATTGATTTCCCCCCGCCCTCGGAAAGAAAGTAATTTGAAAGGCCAATTTGTGTGTGTACGTTCAAGTTGTTTTTTTGGGTCATATAACTGAAAAGAAAGGGTACATCATTGCCTTGGTCTGTCAAGGTGCATCTATGGTAGCAACTAAACAAGTTCAAGCACTGTGCTACACAGCCTGTCTAATTTTTCACATTTTGCTTTATAAGCATTTGGCTTGTGTCAGTTGGCACTTTCAGAAACACCTTGACATGACTCAAACATGGCATAAGCCGGGACTGCTCCTGATGAATAGCGTGAGTAATGTAAAGCCATTTTGTGTGGGTAGATCTGTTTGTACAACGCCTACCACAGCGTGGTCCAGATCCTGACAGCATCCCCCCGGATAACACTTGTGGGTGAGGTAGGCTAGCATCTTAGGACCTTGAGGTCCTGAATTTCTCACATCTCTGACCCCTCAGTTCAGCTCCTCTCTGCAGCACTGCCTCAGCATTGCAATGGATGGAGGCAGTGCAGAGAAAGAATAGCAACAGAGGGCTGGTGTAGCAGCAACAAAAGTGGGAGAGAGAGAGAGAAGTGGTAGCATTAGGTAAGGAGGCATTGCTATCTTCATGTGTTGGTACATATAATTTGCTGCCAAACTACCTCTACCTTGCGTTGCTACTGGTAAGAGGTCTGGGACAGAAGATAGCAGAGAAAGGGAGCAAAGATGCATGAAAAATACTGGTGAAGCCAACCTCATAAAGGTCAGAAACAAAGACAATACAGTGGCTTAGATAACTCACTCACATATAGAACTTGTTGTAACCCTGCAGTTAGGTGACTAACTGAATTCGTGGCTGAATCCCACCCCAAGCAGTCAGTTTTCAAATCTGGATTCCCAGATTCCCAGATTTCCAGATGCGTAGGGGTTGGAAGG
>VWZZ01004660.1:26968-43262 GCA_013399095.1 Psophia crepitans | reverse complement strand
CTCCTCTCCTCGTCTTACCCTGGACCCAGCCCATCTCAGACTTTGAAGATCTCAGCAGCTGGACCATACCAGAGGTCACTGCCCACCCTCAATCCCTGCTTGGTTGGGAATCTATGGGATTAATGCCCACCAGGTTGGAAGATCTCACCCAAACCTAGGGTTTGGCGGTAGGGAATAGGCTGTAAGCCCCAAAATCTCTGGGGCAGGCATGGCCTCGTGCACACTCCTGGTCCATGAATCACAGCGCTCTACTCCAGGGAGTGGACCTTTACTCAGCATTTGCAACCCTGTGATTCATGGCGGCTGGTGGCTGCTCATACCCACGCGCAGCAAATCCACCTTGAAACTGCCTGTGCCAGGATGAGCCGGGCTCGCCTTTCTCTTTGCAAAGAGATTGTCTTTTGAAGTCTCCGTCTGGCGAGCTAAAAATAAGACAGAGGATGAGGGGGAAGGAAAAGACCTCGGTGGTTTTGGGTTTCAGACTGTGTGGGCATCAAGGCATTTGCACACTTTGGCATTTAAAAGGGTCAGACCTGCTGTGTGCCCAAAGTGCCACCAACCAGGATAGATTTGTTCCCCCAAGAGGTCTTGGGACCTGAGCAAAATCCACTGTCACCGATGATGCTGTCCCATGCAGGGAATCATGATTTCACCCTGGGATTGTGGAGCTGGGGTAGCGAAGCGTTGCACGGTATACTTCCTCCCAGCAAAACACGCATTACTTGGCGTCATCGCGATGGATTAGGGTGGCTGGAGTCAGCTGAAGGGACGGCAAAGAAAAGTCACCCCTTTATCCAGCCGGAGAGGCAGGAGCTGCCTGGCTGGTCACACACGAACCAGTTCTGCAGCGCTTCAAACGAGCCGCAGCACCTGATGGCACCAGCCCAACCGAGCTGAGGGTGGCTGGGATTTGGGACACCTTCGGCTTTGTGATTTCTGAAGAACACATGGAAGAGATTTGGGCTGTTGCATGTTCAGCTCAGGGCAAAGACTTGCTGGGGGCTGTGAAGGTGGGTATAACAAATCCCTCTTTAATGATCAGCTCCTCTTTGGTCCTGTGTCTGCACAACACCTTGCACAATGAGCCTCAGTTGCAACGGGGGGGTCTCAACTCTCTCCTACAAGGTTTGGTGTCGCAATGTTTTGTGCGAACTCAACGTCGTCTTCCCTCTCTGGGGCCCAGAGAAGGGCAGGAAATGGGATTTCTGGAAACTCAACACTTTTTGGGGAGGCAAAGCCAGTTCAATGTGCCCCTGTCATCATGCCGGGATGAAACTTAGACCGGGGAGTTTTCTGTTTGTGCGCTGATGACAACACCCTTTAACTCCATGACTAAGCTCTGGGAATGAGCCATACGAGCTCGCACCTTGTTTCTTGCTGCCCAAGCAATGCACCTTGCTGCAGACACCGGTGAGATGAGGATCCTTTCAACGTGCACTACCACGTTCACCTTGTTTCATAAACCCAGAAATCAGGAATGACCCATTGGCCTCTCTGTTTGCTCAGCTCCCTCTTCAAGAATGTCTTCTGCTGTGCACTTCTGCAGAACCTCCGCTCCCGGATCCATCCCTTCCCACATCTGGGACAGACTGAGCTGCATTTGCCAGGGGGGAAGGTGAAAGAATGGTTTATCCATGGGATTTTTTTGCTTTCCTTGCTTTGCCCTACGAATTGCAAATCCAAGGAGTGGCAAAGGTGTGGATTAACAGGTGAGGACCATGCCTAGTGAGCTGGATGCATTTCCTAGCATGCTCCATCTTTTCATCCAAATCCAGGTCGATGCCCACATCGTTGTTTTAGCCCATTCTCACCCCACAATGTCTTTTCTCAAGCAACCAGATCTGGTGCAGTTATACCCAGCAAGATGTTTGTTTTCTGAGGTGAAAGCAACCACATCTTCCGGAGAGCTTTGAGTCTTCAGCTCTACCTGCTCCATTCACCTCTGGAAAGTGTTGGGAGCCCTCCACGATCCATCAGCTTGCCAGTGACCTTGACCACGCCATTTCCCCTCCCTATGCTCCAATATCTTATTCTATAAAGTGGAGATAATGTCTGTGATTTCCCTGGCAAAACACTTGGACAATTCCAGCTGAAAAGCTTTCTAACAACTGGTGTGCACAGAAGATGGTTTTATCACTAGCTGACAGGTAGATTTGGGGTTGTTGGGAGCTACATGGCTTTCAAGCATTTACTGAGCTGCTTTTAATCTTGTAAAAGCAAATCAGACCCATGAATGAGGAGGGAACTCCTCACCTCAAGGCCCATTTCCACCAGAGCCAAGTGGTTGTTACCCTGAAGTTACGGTCAATGAGGTGGGATGGGACCAAGTCACCCACTTGGTTATTTTGGCCCAAGCAGAAGCCCTTTCTGGTGGAGATTTGTCTGAGCTGGTCTTCCAGCACTTGAGATTCAATGTTCCCTGCAAGCAACAGATTTTAACACCTTTCTTTTTGTAACAGCCAGGGCTGTATTTCATCCCTCATCCCCAGAGATCCTGCATTAGAAAAATTTATAAGCTTGGAGGATCGTACTTAGGGATGAGCTAATGGGGGCCAGGGTTGTCTCTTCTGGGAAATGCTTTGGTGGTCTGATATAAACTGGAAAATATACCTGTTTTCTCCACTTGCGTACATTCATCAAATAAAAGACACCGGCGCCCCTGGTAGATTTTGGCAGGCCCTATCAACCTGGGCAAACGAATAGGGAGACTGACACGGGTATGAGCGGGCAGCATTACGCATCCTGCAGAAATTGCAGCTGAAATGGAAATAACTTTCCTCTGCAACCGTAACTCTTTCCATCGGGAAGGAAGAGGACAAGGAGCCTAACCCCCCACCTGTATGCTTTGGAGTCCAGGGCACTGGTTGTGGGCAGGTTAAATATGGGATAAATTACAGAAATAGGTGCCCAGATGGCCTCCACCCGGCTCCGCCGACTCCAGGAGAGATTACCAGGCCAGGAGACACAAAACGTGAATGTGGCTTTGCAGCTTCCCCAGGCTGGTTTGGTTCGACTGGGGTCAGCTTGACATGGTGCCAAGCTGAGGCTTGATGTTCACCAGTGCCGGGGTATGGCATGAAGTGCACAACTGCCACGTTTTGGGCAGCAATGCTCTTGGGTATTGACATTTCTGTCAAAAAACCTTGGTCCTGATGAAGTTGTTTGTATTTTGGAGGACTCAGCACTCACAGCTACTCCAGGCAATGACTTTCGGGCAGCAAGACCTCAAGGGTGCAACATGCCATAACACGGATGCCTCAGCAAATGTGATGGGGCTGGGCAGGCTCTGGCTGCTCAGCCTGAGTTCACCCCATATATCCAGTAATGCTTCACAGGGACCTTATGGGGCCAAGAAACCAGCCCTGATCATTCCTGGAGAGGCCAGGCACTGGGTGCAGGAGATGGTTTAGCTATAAGCGTACTTGGGTGGTGGCCAAGCCTGATCCCACAGAAGACACCTCAGAAACAGACTGTGAGTTCTCACATTGAGTCCAGCAAGACTCAAACTCATTCTGCAAAACTACAGATGCTTCTGGTCCCACCGTGGGGGACTTGGGTGAGCCCAGCGTTGGGCCATGCCACCTTTCTACTTTGCCAGGTGCTTTGGCTCTTGTACTCCAGCCAGCTCTTACCTAATTGTTGTGTAAATCCTCATCTCCTGTTTGGGGAAGCCACACTCGTTGAGGGCTCATCACCCAAGATTTAAATCCCCAGCAAGTCTCCGAGGCTCACCCCATCCCCGAGCAGAAGCTGTTGTAATTGTGCAGAAATGCTCATAAAGCCACGAAAAGAAAGTTCGAAGGAGAAACAAACAATTATTGTTCAGCAAAATAACTCAATTTGGGGAAAGCCGGGAACTGGCATGTTCACTTTCCTCCTGTCATTGCTCTGCTGAACGTATTTATTTTAAAATAAATTACCATCCGTCCTGTAAAACACTTTACTGGCAGCTTTTAAAAATGGCCTCTCCCTCCAGCTCCTAATGCCACGTTATCCCGCAAAAAGCAGTGTTTCACCGACGGCACCCATCAGCCGCATTGATTTGTGTGGACTCAAAGATGAATGATAATGCTGGGCCACGGGACAGACGGTGATTTATGAGCCGGGGGGGGGGAGCTGGCGGATTGTTCCTTGCAGCCCAGGCTCCGGCACTGCTTGGGTACGCTGTCCTGCTACTGGCCCCGCTGGGAGAGGGTTACTGGGAAGGGAGAATGGAGGGGGTCCCCTGCTTGTATTTGTGGCCATAGGATGCTCAATGGGGTCATGGCACACCACGGCTTCCCACACCATCCTTGGGGACAGTTGCACTGAAGGTGAGTTGAAGTTGGGTGAAAGCTCCCCAGGATGCGATACCTGTGGGTTTTGGGTGCTGTTTGAGCCAGCAGCTCTTGGTGAGTCCTGGGATGGAGGAAACCCAGTCGCCAGTGGTTCATAGCTCACCTTTTTGAGCAGAGTCTCATTAACTGTAAAGCACGACCTGAAAAAGGAATTTTCCATTCGCCAACAGGATCCGGGCTCCGGGTGAAGACTCTGCTGGGCTTTGGGCAGCATTAATGTCTCTCTCTCTGGCAGGGAGGCTCCAAAGGTTATGCTGGTGTAGAGCTCACCCAGACCTCCCCACGATAGAAATACCGTCCCTCACCTTCACCCGGTTACATCAATACAGTAGGAATTTAATTACCTTGGAGACCTTTGGCTCAGTACTGATATTAATATGGCCAACAGGTCTAAAAGACACAGAGAGGGGGGGATTCATGCACTAGCTCACATGGACACACACAGAGCGTGGGTGATAATTCCTTTAGGAAAGCAGCCGAGACTCATCGATGGGTTCAGTAGGGATTTTTGAGGGTAGATCCAGGCAAAATGGGAATGCACGGTTGGAGGAGAAACCTCCACATCTAGGAACGACAGCTCAGCACTACCTAAATTTCAGTTAATACTTAAATCCAGCTGGATCGCGCCCTCTCCCACTGCTGTCCCCAGCGCCGGGTGCTTGTGCAAGACCCTGAGGAATACAATGACGTGGCAGGATTTTCCTTGTAAAAAAATTCGCCCTGCTCTGCAGGATTGCAGCGGGTTGGAAAATTCTGCTGGGCATGTGCAACTCTGGGTCGTGCTGGATGCAAATTACCTTGATTACAGGTTGGGTAATTATAGTCGCAGCAGTGGCGGTTGGAGGGCTGCGGGGGGGAAGCCCCCTTTGTTTTTTTGGAGACTGCCTGTGAATTCATCTTAAAACTTTCAACAGAGAAGGGGTGTGCATACGCTGGGGGAGACTCTGCCTCTCTGCTCTGCTGAGAGCATAAATCACTTTTAGGGAATCGTAAATCAGTCTCCTCTCGAGCCCTCCAGCCCGTGAATGCAATGAGGCGATGGCGGAGCTCATGCTTCACAGCCTGCATGCAACTCTGGCAAGAAAAACACTCTCCAAAATATAAAGGAGTCTTGAGAGTGTAAAAGCCCTTCATTCAGAGTGGGAAGACGCAGGAGGGTGGTAAAAGGGGCCCTGGAAACTATAGGTATTTAGGTAGGGGAGGATTAAGGGGGGTTGTTACGGGGATTAGTGCTGGAGCACCTTTCCCACTTGGATTTTGGGCAAAAAAAAGGGGTCTGAGCATGGCTTCAGACCATTTCAGTCCCTTTGGGATGCAGACACCTTCATACATTTATCCCCCCCCCTGGTCTCAACCTCTGTCCACCCCAAGCACCCGCTGAAGTCGGTCCTGGGGAGCCACTGGCACGCTGGGAGTCAACTTCTTCGGTTTAATGGGGAGGTTTGGTGCCAGCGCCAAGCGCGCCGGCGGTGGGGCCGCTCGGGGGGTGCGTGCCTGTGACCCAGCTAGAGAACATTAACCGCTCAACGCTTGAGCTGCGCACGTTGGGGTTTGCCAGTGGGAGCCACTGATTTCTCTCTGATGAGCATTTTGAACAAGTGTATTAAACGCTCAGCATCCTGCTGAGCCCTCTGCACTCAGCATGGGTAATATATGTATTAACATGCCAGCGAGACGCAGCATTATTCTTATTAAAAGTAATTTATGCAGCCCCATCACTTGACATTTATGTTTCAAAGCCGGTATAAATCTGGCGTGCCCAGGCAGGGGGGTTTCTGCATGGATGGACCATCCCGAATGGGATGCTCCTGCCACCAAAAGCTTCGGTTTGAGACCAGGGAGATGAAGAGCAGCTCCAGGAGGCTTTTATTAAGGGGAAAAAGGGAATATTTGGGGAAAGAGGACTAAGGAAGCGTGATGGTTCTTTCTCCTGTTTTGACTCAGCTGTTAATTTGACAGTGAATGACGACGGGGTGGTTGTAAATCTGCTGCCTGCGGATGCAGCCGGCTGAAGCTGTCTGCAGCGAGCTGGGGGTGGGAAGCACGGTGGCGCGGCCCCTGGGGGCTCGGCGCCTCCAGGTGAGGCTTGGTCCTGTGGGGTCTGCCTTCAGGGTGCCCCCGTGCTGGAGAAACCGTCCCGGTGTGAGCAGGGCACAGAGGGGTTGGAGCAACCGGCCGTGGCACGTCCCCGTGTCCCCAGGTCTGCTGTGCAGCAGTCGCTCCATGAGCTCATCGCTCGGGGGATCTCTGACCCGGTAAATGACCCGTTGGAAGAAATGAGGGGGGAAAATACTGGTGGAAAGGGAGGAAAATAAAAAGAGCGAAAGATCTGGGAACCTGGCTGTCGAATTTGACATTATTGGATGCGCTTTCTATCCAGCCTCTGCTCTGTGCCAGGCTGCACAATGTTCCAGAGCCACGACGTGAATTAGTCCTATTGCCACGCCGTGCCTCGGTTTGCCCATCTCTAAAACAGCACACCGCTTGCTTGGAGAGGTCTCCGGGAGCCCTGGGGTGAGATGTGACAGGCAAACGGGCTTCGGTGTGGGTTATGTGCAGGTGAGCAGGGACAAGACCCCAAAGAACCCCAAAAGAGGTCCCTGTGAGCCCTGCCTTGATGCTGTGGCACAATCCCGTCCCTGAGACACCCCATTGCACTCCGTTTCCCATCGCCTGGATTTTGCCAGCACTCGACACACAGCACCCAGAGGGCACCTTGGCCACGCTCTCTGAGCTGCCTATCTCCAAATGGGGTGAGCCACCCGGAGCCACCTTTTTCTCCTGGGGCACTCCAAAGGGTGCTGAGGACAACTGGATCAGTCCCAGGTCCCTGAGGTGTAACTGCCTGGGCTGCAGTGAGGGGGCTCTGAAGGATGAGGGCTGGAGTGCGGGCAGAGGCAAGGGTGCTGGAGGAGAGCGGAGTGACGGTGGGGACAGGCGCTGTGTCCCTCCGCATCGCTGCAGCCGGTGAGGGACCAGATCCAATGTCTGCAGCTCATAGGAAAGGGGCAAGGTGCAGGCAGGCAGTGCCAGAAACATCTCCTAAAACAGAGGTAGCCAGCAGGTCCCGGAGCAATTGCCATCGTGAAAAGTATGGGGTGACCTAGTTGCTGCAGGGGTGAACTCAGTGCTAAGAAGAAAATAAATGCCTTTAACTAAATCTGCTCCGCTTTCAGTGCCCTATATACCAACCTGCCTCTTTAGCAGCGGCGAAATCTCCTCCGCCAAGAAACGCCACAGCAATGACCTGTTTCTGGCGCTGCCAAGGCCTCCAGCCCATCACGGTGGCATGAGGAACCGCAGGAGCCTGGAGATGATGCATAAAGGGTCTCCCCTAACCTCCTCCTTCCCCATTCCTTAATATAGGCTGTAATTTTTCTTTCCCCCTTCCTAGGGATAGCCAAACAACATATTCCCCAGGGGTTCTTGTTTTCACAAGTGGAGTTTTCACCTCCAAGAGCGAGGTTTTTAGGGGATCACCTTGTCCCCATCACCCAACGTGGTTTGAGCCGATCGTACATCCCCGGTGGGTCCAACGTCCCTTCCTTGGGAGAGACACAGCAAAGTGTCACGGGACGGTGGTGGAAAGGGGGATTGGATCGCTTGGCTTTGCAGAAATGCCTTTAATTCCTTAATATCCCCTTTTTTAGGGTACAATTATAGATTGGCTGCACCTCGCTGCCGTAAATCAGCATCAAAGGCTCCCTCGCGTCAATAGGAGAACACATGTACTTACAAGACTATGGGTGTTTGATGCTAATAAAAAAAGATTAAACGAGAGGTCGTAATCACCCGCCGAGCCTTCCAGTGCCAACGCAGCGTATACAGCCCGGCCGGGCTGGAGGAGCCGGGCCTGACCCCCCTGCGGACACCCCCACCCCAGGGCCCTTCCCTGCAGGGACCCACCAGGGCTGCTCCAGCCCCCAATCCCCTCCCACTCCCCCCTCTACCCACCTCCCACACCCCACGCTGGATTTTGGGAACATTAATCACCCTCCCTAAACTGACAGTCCGGCTTTCTGTACCCGTAGCGATTATCCAAGCGTTTTAATGACACCTTGGACCCAAGGTATCAATTAGACATGTCAGGATAAGAACTGCCTTGAGCTGATTCAGCCCATGACGACCACAAGGCAGGGACCTGTTCCAGGCTCTCCCGGGGATGCGTTCAAGCCTCTGGGGCTAGGATGGCTCTGAAATGCCCGTGGGGGGGAACAAGGCGAGGACTTTGCACCTTTTATTTAGTGCCTCGCGTGCTGCTAAACCCCTTCGCTTGTGCAACAGCTCCTGCAAAGAGAGGCAGGAGCGTGCTTGGATTTATGCTGCTGGATAGTGTCGTACGGTGTGCAGTGATTAGAGTGAAATTTGGGTTGGGTCATGGGGTAATTTGGGTTGGACGGGGTCTCAGGAGGTCCCCAGCCCAAGCTGCTGCTGGAATTAGGGTCAGCTACGGGGTCAGACAATGCTGCTTCGGGCTTCACCATCCATCTGCCTATCCACTCCTTTTCCTTCCACTTTCTCCCTCCATTTCCCACATTATTTTATCCCAGCCTGGTGCATCACCCACCTGTAAGGGCTTTTAACATCCGAAAGACTTTCCCGCTGCCTACACACAGATCTGCGTTACTTCCCCCCCCGATACATCCCTGCTTTGCAGACGCGATACCTGCAGACACCGCGGCTCCTGCTGTTGATTTTATTTCCCCTTGCAACCAGGTGAGAGCTAAGCAGGAGTTTTTAAAGCATCATTTCAGAGAGGGAAAGTGCTCAGGGCAGACCCAAAGCAGCAGGTTGCAGCGCTTTGGGTTGGAGCCGCATCTCATGCCTCCATGGGCTGTAAGCAGCATCCGGACGAGTATTGGGATGCAGAGGAAAAGCCCCACATGGGAGGCAGGAAAAGCTCCAAGAGCAACATCTGGCCTTGAGGGTTTGGGAAGAGCTGCTGAGCTACAAGGACAAGGCTCTTCGCTGACAGTTGCTTTTCCAAGGAGTTTTTCCAGTGATCAGCATAAGAGTGAGTGAACATCCGTGAGGCAGAGAGGTCTCTGGGGTAGGACTCCCCGGAGCAGCCCCAAAGGGAAGAGCTGTGCGGCAGGAGGGAGCTTGCCTGCTCTTGCCCCCAAATTTCTCCCTCCAGGTGGGTGTCTCAGATCTCCTGGATCCGTTCAGGACTCTCCGTTTGCGGCATCCCATGCAGATGCAATGCCATCAGGTGGGGTTTGGGGCACACAGAGGCCTGGAGCAGTTGTAGGGGGGAGCGGAGAGTTACAAATTGAGGTTTTGACCCTCAAGGGTGGATTTAAATAACTGTTTTTCTGTCCTTTCGCTGATGGTGGTTCCAAAGCCCAAACAATCCCTCCTCTGGCCAAGTCATGGGCAACGCACACAACTGTGGGAGGTGACACATGTGGTACATGAAGGACATCCTGCTCCCAGCTGCTCCAAGGAGCATTCCAGCACAGAGCAATGTGCCCGTAGGTCTTGAATGTCTCTCGCAGATGTGGCTGCTCTTGGAAGATGCAAAGCCCCACCCTCCAGGTGGGTATCTCTCCTCCTTTAGGTCACCCAAGATGCATGGACTCTAAGAGACCTTGGCGATGTCTCTCCTTTCTCCTGACAAAGACCAAAATTCTCTATAGCCTTCCTCTGACACCACACGGTCAAGTCAAGGATTTCCATTGAGGGAGACCAAAACATGGCAGAAAACCACCGTACGAGTGTAATAAGCTCGGGGCTTGTACAGCAGCCCAGCCCACAGTTGCCTGCCATGGTCAATGACTCAACGTGGTTGTGGGTTCAGGTTTTTCACATTCTTCCCTGCACACAGGGAGCTTTCCACCCACAAACTACAGTGCACCCGTGGCTCGGCACCCTTCCTCATGAGAAAAGCCTCTGAGAAGGGAACCTCAAAGCTGTCATCAACATGTGGGCAGGCTGATGAGAACTTTGCGGTGACAGAAGGCCTGTCTTCGTGAGCTGGCCTGCCAAAAATGTGTCTCTCAAAATGCTGGCAATGACATGTTTTTGGGAGCTGGCTGCATCCTACTTCTCCAGAGCTAGAAAGGCTCTCAAGCCAACGACCTGTCAAAGCCTAAGGGCTATAAACATGTGGTTTTGCCACCCAAAGTCTTTCTCTTTGGCTTTTGCCTTTGCCATTCTGGGATTGGGAGTTTTCCTTTTTTTTTTTAAGAGCCTGTGGGAGAGGGCAGATTTAATACATGGAGGCTATGGTTCCCTGCACTGCTTGGGCCTGAAGCTACACCACTTTCAGGCCAAGAACAATGCAAGAGTTGTGAGGCTTCACCATGAAGCCACAGGCTTGGGATGCAGGACACCTCGGCTCCTCTCCACCGCAATGTTGGCCAACCTCTGCCTGTAATTCATCTGTTCCTGAGCCCCAGGGGGGAAAGGTCAGAGTTTTTCAGGTGGACTTTTGTCTACAATCCTAAATTTAACCCAGCAGGGCATGGTGAACCCATTTTACGTGAGGTATGTTGTACAGCACCCAGTGCAATTGAGAGTGGGTCATTCTCAAGAGACGTGCAACTAAAAGTGACTGTAATGCCCCAACCCTTTTTAGAGAGGGGAAGAATAAGAATTTTTTGGTTGTCGGACCTCCAAGGTCCTCCTTCGGTAGACCAGTTCTAGACCACCTCAGATGATGTACTCCTCGTAGAGATCTTAGTGTTACGCCATGATCAACATTAATGTAGATATAGTCTCATAAAGTCATGCAATCAAAGGAAAACCCACCAAAACCTTTTCCCCCTCTCCTCCAGCTGCTGACTAGGACTCAGAAATTTCCCTTCCTCCTCTGTTTTGGGTTCTTCAAGGCACAAAAGCTGTTCCATGGTCTGATGGCTGGATTGGTGTAATGCTAGGAGTCAGCTTGCTACACGTTGCTCAAGCTTATGGCTTCTACTTTTGTCCCCAGCAGAGAGAAAAAATTACTCTTCCCTTTTCTGCAAACTTTTACATGAAGCAGCTATTGCTGCTCCTTCTGCTTCCTCTTCTCTAGAGTACTTGCAAAGGTTGCACAAGCAAGGTTGTGTTCTATTAGGCTTCTGATCACTCTCAGCATTTCTCCTGATTTATCCTCCAGATTGGTCTTGAAGAAGGTGCTCAAAAGCAGACGCACAGGTAGGACCTGTCTATGATAAAGGCTGAGATATCAAAGGCTCCCGTTATAATCAAAGGTGAGGAAGAGACACCTGCAGAGGGTGAATCACCGGAGATCGGTACCCGAGATAGCACGGATGAATTGTCCTCTGCGTGTGCATACTTCTCCCCGCTGCCTATATCAGGAGCCAGGTGGAACCTGCTGCAATTTAGATGTCACAGGATTTCGGTTGGACATGGGATGACTCGGGCTGAGCTGGTATTTCACCCTGGTTGAAGAGACGGTGGGGGGGCACTTTGCCCCTCTCATTTACGCATTCCTGTAGGAAGCCAGCGTAGATATGTGCAACATTGCCCCGATGCAGTGGCAGGGAGCAAACGGGATTTAACTTCCCTTTTCAATCTTCCCCCCTCCCCCTTTCCACAAAGCATTGGTTTGATTCCAGGACATTTTTAAAATAGCTTTCAGAATTAGCAGGAGGTGGGGCAGGGAAGAGATGTGTTCTGGAGTTAAGCTGGGATATACGGGCTTAATTCGCCACTCCAAGGGGAGCTCGGTGATGCAAACAGGCAGCGAAGGCGCTGAGCTGAGCAGCTGCAATCCCGTCTTCTCCGGGGCACGCGGGAACATCGGGGTGACTCAGAAAGCCGCTGTAGCTGCTGCTGGGAGAGGAGCTAGTCTGAGCCCGTCGCTGCACGTGAGAGTGGGCAAGGGAGGGCAGGCAGAGGTAGGATCGACACGGTGGAGGCAGGGGAGAACTCTGAGGCTTCTCAGCAAGAAATTAGCTTTGGAAACAGCAGCGTTGCCCACTGTGGCCCTGGTGGCATGAAAGGAGAGGAGGAGGAGGATGGGTGGGGATGTCCGTCCATCACCATCTTCATTCTCCAAGAGCAGAGTCCAGTGTTACCTGGGAAGGAACCAGGGCTGGGGTGGGAATGGGTCTGGCTCATGCCTTGTTGAGTTGGGGGTTTCTCCATGTTGTTGCCCATGGGGCAATCCAGCTGGCCCTGAATGACACAAGTTGTGGGTGATCTACACAAGACCTGCCTCAGATCCCCTGGGGCGTCTGAAACAACTTCAAACACCTATGTGTGGGCATCCCAGCTGAGTCCTTGAACACTCATGTCGTGTAATCTTAGAAGACCACAGGGAAGATGTCCCCATGCAAGCTGCTTTTGTTGGGTTTCTTGTATCAGCCATGCAAGGGACCGTATGCTTCCCAGCCATCACAGTGGCTCATTGGTCTCCATCTCAACAATAGCAAGACACAGAAGGACAGACGCCTCGTGGGATTCAAACACTGGTGTTCATGGAGGTGGTGCATTTCTTCAAGCCCCACTGTCACCAAGTGTCACCTCAGTCTCTGCATCTGCTGGCCTGGGAGCAAATGCAAAGTGCTTGTGAGGTGCACCTTTCTCATTTCCCCAAGTCTCAAACAGCCCCTCAAAACACCTCAACATGGCAAGGAGGAGGAAGAACTCAACCAACGGGCCATAAGACCTCAGCTATGGGCACCTGAGAGCAGCTTTCAGGAGCAAAGTGAGGCTCAGGGCTGCACTGCCAGGACCAGCGACACTGGGGTGCCAGTGGATGGGTTTGGGCAGCTCCAGTCTCACAGGGCTTGTTCCCCATGTGGAGGTTTCCTACCATGAGGGCTTAGTGGTGAGCTGGGCTGGGAGAAGGATCTGGAGGATCCAAGAGACTCCTGTCAAATCTCCCCTTGTCCTCTTGGGCAAGATTTTATCTTGTCTATCAACAGTCTTTTTACTCAGCAGAGAGATGGGTACCTTCGGAGAACTCTCCTCCCATCCTGATTTTGCTATCTTAGATGGGCCAGATGGTCCTTACAAGGTGTCCGTTTCTCACCATTGGCTCCAAAAGGAGACTGGACAAATTGATGTCACAAAGCTGAGGTGAAACATCTAGCCTCCACACTAGGGCCAACACGTTTCCCTCTCCCTTCAAGTTCTCTTGAGGCGGGGGGGTGGGGAGACACGTAGTGTTAGGACGTGCCCTGGAGATGTAGAAGATGGGTTGGAGAAGGTCACCCTTGGCATCAACAAAGCCCAGCCTTGCTTGCCTTCCCCCTGCAGCTCTTGCCGTGCAGAGACGTGCACCTGAAGAGGTCACGAGTTGAGAGGAGACGTCTTGGCGGTTCTGTTGGCGGAGGAGGCAGGGAGGAGGCAAGGGGGTGGGTTTGTTCTAGGCAAGGAGACAACCAGGCAAAAGAGTCATGAGTGCTTGGCTATGGAGGGGCCCATTCCTTGGAGAGAAAATTACTGGCAAATGGCTGAAACATTGAGTGTTTCTCCCCAGCCCTTCCCTCGCTGAGAGCAATATGAAGGCAATTATTAGAGCTACTTCTGAAAGGGAAAGGGGGAGGGAGAGGAGGGAAAAGCAGAAAAAAAAAAGAAAAAAAAAGAAAGGGAACAACCTGGAGAGCTGAAAGCTGCTGCCTGGATGTGGGTTTTCAACAAGGCTGCTTGGCACATCTGTTTGCCTAACCCAATGCATCACACAGGCTCCGAAAGCTATAATCAGGCAATTTCAGGGTGTGGAGCTGGGCACTAAATAAGTACTGAGATAAGTGCACGCATTGTTCACACGCCAAGAGTCAAAGAAGTGCAGACGGAGAGACCTTTGTTGGCCCAAGCCATGAAATCATGAGAGCCTTGGGGGCTCGGGGATGGTGGGGACGGTCCTGGGACCCGGTGCTGGGTGTCTCACAGTGCAGCGCCCGCAGGGGAAAAGGATGAGCGTGGAGAAAGAGAAAAAAAAAAAAAAGGAAGAAAGGGAGGAGAAAGCAGCCTGGCTTCTGCTTCTCTGCACCTCCCCACGCCAAAAAAACCCTCGGTGTAAGTGTCAATGGCGTCATCGCGGAAAGGTGGTGCTTGTCACAAATAA
Organism: Psophia crepitans; assembly: GCA_013399095.1. Classification (NCBI taxonomy): domain Eukaryota; kingdom Metazoa; phylum Chordata; class Aves; order Gruiformes; family Psophiidae; genus Psophia; species Psophia crepitans. The sequence goes on along the minus strand of VWZZ01004660.1, from coordinate 28,901 downwards.
ATCAGCCCTTGCCTTTTAGCTGTGATGATAATTATATGGTGTCTTAAGTATCTGTACAAACTGTCAGGGGAAATATATGGTGAGTAAAGAAACTTGGAGCTTGCTAGCAGGGAAATGTTAAGGTGTCTCAGCTCAGCTGCTACAAAGGAACCTTGTCTGGATTTATTTGGGGGTGGGAATGATGAAAGGTTGGATTCGTGTCCTTTCTTGTCCATCAGGAGACATTTAATGTGGTTGTATAACCCTAATGGTTTTTTTGAAAGGAAAACTAGAGAATTAGAGGTTTGGGAACAAACATGGTCCAGGGGGAGGTAGGGCAGAAGCCAGATCCTGGGCATCTTCTGTGGTGGCAGAGGAGGTCCCCGTGGCCAAGGAAGTGGGGTGGCAGCACCCCGGGTGTTGCTGCTCGGCAAATGTAAGACCAGAAAGGACAGATGGGGCCAGGAGCGACGTTAGTTCAGGATCAAACCCCACAGGGCAAATGCATGAGTGAGCGGCCGTGCAGGACTTCCACCCGCAGGTGCCGATATCATCTGGGGTTTAGGAAATCCCCAGATGGTGGATGCTCGTTGGTGACTTTGTCCAACCCCCCGCCCATCATCGGAGCCGGTAACTGCGAGCAGGCAGCAGCCCAGCTCAGAAGATGCCTCCAACGAGGACGGACACCGGCACTGAGAACAGCCCCGGCCTTGCTGCGCAGCTGACTCAGGCCACGCAGGGTGGCTATGGCGGGGTACGGCCCCGTCGCAGCGGCACTCCTGCGTTTCACTGGCCTTTTCCAAGGGTGCCCATCACCGTGGCCTCTGGGCGCCCGGTAGCCGGGCTGAGCGCGTGCACCCGGGACTGTCACAGCGCTAAGAGAAGCTGTGGAAACACTGAAAGGGGGTTAGGTTTTCATTTTTCTTCATCCAGACACGATCAGTAACACGTGCAAACCAAGTTCACCCAAAAAAGCTCCGTTTTACCAAAAAACCACTCTGTTCCTCCAGCATTTCTTTTCTTTTCTTCTTGGGCCTCCTGGTTTTGGCGAATCCAAGACCTGCCCCAGGTTGGGTTCAGGCACAGATATTTCGGTTCTAGGTGTGGCTGCTTACACAAACTATAATTACACCGACAAAACCCCCACGGGGGACACGGTTACAACGGCGTCGAGGTGTATGGAGACAACGAGCCCTCAGCAGGCGACGTCTACCCCAGCATCTTCAACAGGAGGCATCAGCGCCGCCGTCCTGGCGTCACGGGCAGGGAAACTGAGGCACGGGGCCGTGACTTGCTCAAGGCCAGCCACCGCCAGGACCGGCCTCAGCCCTCGCCGCCGCCGCGTTTCGCATTCCTCCCTTTCCTCGGCAGCCCACGGCCGGCAGCTTCTCGCACGATACCCTACGTGAGGGCTGCTGGGGTGCTGAGCGGAGCCAGGGCTCGATGTCGGGAGGGATGCTGCAAGCTCGCACACGCTGGGGCTGGGTTAATCCCCGCCGGCGCGGCTGCAGCCGGGCAGGGTGGCTCCGTGCTGTGGTGGGGTCCGAACTGTGAGGGTTTGGGGTATCGCAAAGATGAGGGAGCTGAGGGTCTGCCGGCGTGTTTTCCCACGTTGCCTCGATGGGGTGGGTTGTGGGCATGGCAGCCCTGTCCCCGTCCCCATCCCAGCAGCTCCCGAGGGCGCGGAGGACGGGGTTGCTCATCCAGGCGAGGGGGGAAGTTTGGAAACCGGGTGGCACGGGGCATCTCCTGGCACACAGCGTTGCCCTTGGGGGGGCCACATCCTGCTCCTGGGGCTGCGCCTCACCCCAGCTCCCCCTTTCCCGCCGGGCATCCCTCCCGCAGCATCATCCGTGGGGCTGGATCCTGCCCGGGTCCTGCTGCCCCATGGAGCGCCCTCCCTCCACCCCCCAGCCAATCCCCCTCTGCTATCTGTGCTCCTGGCCAATCCTGT
>VWZZ01004657.1:0-28534 GCA_013399095.1 Psophia crepitans | reverse complement strand
ATTCTGTGATTCTGTGAAACCCTGTAGCCTGGTCTGGAGACTGTCATGGAAATACTTTTACATTGGTATAACCCATAATGTGACTTGCATTTTATAGGAAGTGCCATAGCGGGAACCCCTCCCCACTAGCCACACTAGGGACAAGGGGATGAGTTCACTACAGCTTTAGACTCAAAGGGGTTGAGATTGTAAGGGATATACCTTTAAATTATTGTAACCCAAACCAATGGAGGATGACCATCACAGGAAGCAGGACAAGTGCAGTAAAAACCTGACCTAAGCTCAAAGGGTGGTGGGTGGTTAATGAGTATGTACTAGATATTGATTTACCTATTAAACTGTCTTTGTCTCAACTCATAGTTTTTCACACTTTTACTCCTCCATCCTACTGATGGGAAGTGACTGAGTAGCTGTGTGGGACTGAACTGTATACTGTGACTAAACTGCAAGAATAGGGAAGAGCTGAACTCTGCTATAACTACCTGAAAGAGTAGTATGTGGCGAGCTGGGGGTCAGCCTCTTCTCTCAGATAACTAGGGACAGGACTAGGGGGAATGGCTGCAAGTTGCGCCAGGGGAGGTTCAGGTTGGAGATGAGGAGAAATTTCTTCTCTGAAAGGGTGGTTGGGCATTGGAACGGGTTGCCCAGGGAGGTGGTGGAGTCACCGTCCCTGCGGGTGTTTAAGGAAAGGTTAGATGGTTTAGTGGTTAATAGGTGGGGGGAGGGGTTGGTTGGACTAGGTGATCCTTGAGGTCTCTTCCAACCTCAATGTTTCTATTCTATTCTATTCTATTCTATTCTATTCTATTCTATTCTATTCTATCCTATCCTGCACCGATGAAGAGTCCACAGTGATGCAGTCAAGAACTATCCAAGAAAAGCCAGTTAGATCATTTATGCAGCTGGCCAACACCCAATTTCTGTGATCCATGGTACTCTGATGTGGGAGATAGTCTTGCCAACAAATTCCCAAGCAAATACGCTGGCAGCTGAACAACAAACATTTACAATTTTGCTGAATTCCCAGTTTGTAATTCTAACTACTAAAAGAAGAAACATACTGCCAGAGATTCAACCTTTTTCTATGTAACTGTGTTAAACTACTGTTTTTAACATGATGCTTTGCAGAAATTTTAGCATTTGGTGCCCCACAGTACTAACCAATACAATATGAAATGAGTGTGCAAAGGAAGATGAATGTGTTGTAAACTATTTATATGCTCCCAATCTTTTAAATGTACACTTTTTTTTTTTCACATTCATTCCTTCTAAAAGAGCCCTGAGACATTTTCTGCTCATTTATAAAGACATATACTCGCTTAGTCAACTGTTGTGACTTCTTTAGAAGTGGTGGTAGTTTTTCATTAGCAGCTAATTTCTTTAGACCTAGAATTACTCAAGAGATGATTATATAAAATTCAGACTCCCTCAACGAGTTGCTGAAAGGCAGTGAGATGCCAATTAACCCCCTACTCTCAGACCTCCTGTTTTATCTTGAAGTGAAAATAGTAAGACTATCTCCACTGAGTACTGCGCTCAGTGTAGATATTCCTGGTACCTCCACGAGCCAATAACACAAGTGTCAGCAGCATAAAACGGAAATTCATCTGACCTCACTAAATGTTTGTGATGTAAATATCTGTTTCTGGATAGCTACATCCTTCACTCCTTTTACAGTAGTCAGTGGAGCAAAACAGGCACCTATGGAACATTTTTATACAGCTGAATTAAAGAAGTTCAATGAGAAATACTTTCTCTCATTTTCTCTCCTGTATGGTCATAAAGGGCCACAGGGTGACGGCACATTTCCAGATGTGAAAAAGTTTCATAAGCACTTATAAACATAACTTTGGAACAGTTACCTTTTTCCTAGGTTTCTTAAACCCTATTTTGTTTCTTCTTTTAGTGTCAAACTTCGTTTCCCAAGTAGGTTAATATTAGCATGCTCTTTAGTTGTTTATATTGAAACATCTTTAGGATGGGAAAAACCTAGACTAAACAAGATAAAGCTTTTCTCTCCTATACTGTTTTTAATAAACAGCCATTTAATACCAATCTTTAATTCATTTGGAAGTATGCTGTTCAGCCTGCGTAGTCTTGTCTGCAGAAGAAAATTACCAGGATGTGAATCACTATGTTTTCAGCTGAGTCAAACACCCAAACTAATAAGCCTTTTAAGACATTCTCATGAGCAGGTTTTTTATATCTGAAGACAATGAATAGATGTGTGGCATTTCAGTCAAAACAGCAGCAGCTTTGCACAACATTTGTTTTGTATTTTTGTTTCCTCCCCAATATTAAGAAGGCAACCTTGATTGTCTGTTCCAGCTATACTGAGTTTGTTTTGAGACTAGAATGGGAAAGGCGCTATTGACTAACGAGACTTTGAAACCCTCTCATGCTTTACTGAACTTGTGAATACCCCAGTCAGCTATGACCTATCATGAATTAAATTAACCTCAAGTCTATCAGATAAAACCTGTCCAGTTTGTTTGTCCCTGGAAGAGCACTCTGTGCTAGGCAGCGGGAGCTGTGACATAAGAGCTTATGAACAGAGGGAAATTTTCTCTAATTTGGGGCTGCTTTGTGATAACAAAGTAGCAAGAAGCAGAGGCCCAGATGAGACCTATTAGAGCCTCACAATACAGACATTCACATCAAACAGTCTGTTCCAGTGCAAATAACTAGTGCCGTTGTCAAGAATATTTTAAACAGATTTCAGGAAATTAACTTCCTTTTTTACACTGCAAAAGTGGTTTCCTTACTTGAGTGGTAAAGAGTTAGACATGTACTGCTCATAATATACTTATTTTGTGAATTTCTGAAGGATCTCAGGGCTATTAATGTGTCTGCGCTCACAGGCAGTAGGTTGACTATAAAAGCAAAACAAAAGCAGCTTGTCAATTTATGCCCAAAATACACTTCTGAGCTGCCCATCTACAGGAACACTCTCACCACTGAAGTTAGGAGAAACCTACTTAAATTTTTCTATATAGCTTGAAGGTTAATATGAGATAAACCTGACTGAAATAATGGTTCACTAGAAAAGTGTCACAAACATGTCATGGCTATCACAAGAAGTCCCAGCCTAATTGCAAACCTACAATTTTATGGGGGGAAAAAACCATCAGCTCAGGATTTATTCCATACCATAGTACAAATGGTATGCGTCTGAAAAATGTCCATGAAAAAGTGATGCATCAGTCCCCTTTAATTAAATGGGGCCAACTGGGACAGGTGGTAAGGCACTTGCTATGGACAGATACAATCCAATTTCAGGTTCTTACTTTGATTAATCTGCAGAAGGAATTTGAAACTTTTGGACATGCACTATTCAGAATAGAGTTCCGCTCAGTTTCTTCCAGGAGAGCTCCTCAGTATTGTTTATGTAATAAAACAATCATTGAACCGGAAAGAAATAGAAGGAAGTGGAGTGTTAAAACCTGGTGCAATCAGAGTGTGAGGGAAGTAGAGTAGACGTTCTCTGAGTTCAAATCAGTTTCCAGAGAACAAAACTGGACTGGAGTCTTTTGGGTTCCAGCTCATGTCTGTACTAGCAGAAAGTGGCTGCTTTTGCTTTTCTTCATGCTTCATCAAACTGAAACTTTCTGACAAAGTATTTCTTAAATAAATTCCTTACTCGTTTGACTCTCAAGCAACCTTAAGCACTCAAAAGTATTAAAATATGCTTTAACCCAGTGCTTGGGATTCTTCCAAGGAGACTGGTGTTCCAAAAATGTGTACTATTTTTATTTATTGCTGTATAGCATGTGCTTTATGGTTTTGTGCTGAATGCATCATATCTAGAGCACTTCCCTAGACATTGCAAAAGATTCTTGGGCATATTTATTAATAAATATTCACTGCCAAATGAATATATTATATAGGTGGAGCTTGAGTACTAGACCTCTGATTGCCACACTGCCTTATTGCTGCCTTAGTCCTTGACTGTCTTGGACCCTTCCAACTAGCTTTTTTGTACAGAGATTATGTATAGATGAGGCAATCACTAAGCACTATGTCTGTGAGTCTGCCTGTGTCATTTGATGTCACTTGCACCAATTTCTGGATCTCCTTTAATTAGTACAAGCAGAAATAACCCTCATGCATTGACTGTTATAAAACTTTAAACCTTCTTTGGAGATGTATATTGGTTAAATTAGTGGAGATTTATGAAAAAACACTTAATACAGCAAGAACAGTTATTAAAGATTGGACATAAGGGGCCTAAACTCTAGAGAAAAAGCCAGAAGACTCATCTTTTAATATTTAATCGCCTCTATTAGCATAAGTTTTCATTGCTTCTCAATGCAGGCTTTATTTGGAAACTTACTAAGTTCTTTTTAAAGATCTGTTATGTGCTTTAGTTCAATAGCTCATTTTTCAGTCAGTCTTTCTACTTTCCTTTTAGGGGGGGATTCTTTAATTATAGAATCAGTCCTTAAATTTTTGTGATCTTTGTGAGTATGCCGACGACATTGCTTGAAACAATTTTAGACTTCTTTTGATCATATTAAAAGGCTTCATTTAAATCACTGGTTAGTGTAAGAGGGATTTAGCTCTAAGTTTTCAATGATGTCTATTCAGAAGCACTTGTGTATCATAGCATGTCATCTGCCACCAAGGTCCCAATCTATCTGAACAAAACCAAAATTGTTTCTTACATTAAAGCAAAACACGTATGTAGCTATCAAGCCATATTGTCTTACAATCCTATATAGATGTTACTGAGATCAGGTTTTCTTTTTTTTCTGAAGTATCTTCACTAAAAGAGAAGTAAACACTTTCACACTGGAGACTTCTTAAAGCTGGGTAATTTACTATTCAAATACTACTTACCCATCACTGGGAGGTTAGAGAGTTCAGACTATTAGTACTTGTTCTCTATGAAAGATTTAACAGAAGGCAGAGATTGCAAGTAGAAGGCTTATTTTCCCTTGACTCAGAAGCCAAGTGTAGTCATTTTTGCTTGATCTTTCTCTAACATACTTGTAAATGTTTTAATTTGAGTCTGATTATGAGACCGAGAGCATCACAACCCTTACTTAATCCCTGACTTCGGGCAAAAATCCAAACTATTTGAAAATAATTAACACTGAAGTTTCAAACATATAAAAAATATTTCCCTGAAGAATATATACATCAGGAACCCGTCAGGTTCTTCTGTGCCTTTGTACTGCTGCAGTAGCTCCTTACCTAGTTATCTCAGAATTTCCCCTTTGAAAAAATGTTGACTATGTAAAATCAAAATATCTTTTCCCATACAGCTCCTAGCTTCCTTTTGTCAGGAATGTTATATGAGACACTGGAGGTAGGCATGTAGTTATAGTGCTATAATCTGACAACTTCCATACAATGGGAAGAATGTGTGTGTTTATGTGTTAATTGTCCGTGCCAATTAAAATCACCCTAAAGGAGCTCTGTTTTGCATCAGAAGTCAAAACAGACCAAAGAATGATCAAAATGCAAGGGCAATGTAAATTTGCACAAGCACACAGATGCTCTGCAGAGCTGCTTTAGCAGTGTTATGATGCACTTCAGGAGCTTAACTCTTTTTCTTGAGGTGAAAAGCATTGATGGTACTTTTCTAAGCTATAACTGGTGCAGCTATCTTCTGCAAATTACAAACACCTTTAAAAAACTTGTGTTAGACAAAGTTTATTTCAGCACTCTGTGTGGGTAGTTTATTCAATGGTATAGATGAGCTTTTCTACTTTCCTTTTAGTGCTTTTACCTGTCCTTTGCTTTTACCTGTCCTTTCCCAGACTGAAATCTGGGAAAATATATATTTACATTAACTGTCTTGAGAACTTAGCTCCGATTTCTCATATTTTTTTCTTGCAGCCCAAGAAAACAATCTGAGACAGAAGAGCATTGAGATGACCTCTGTTCTTTAATTTCCCAGATTCTGTCATACAGGAGTTAATTTTCGTAGAGGTAAAATAGTAGAGTAAGGAAGTATTTCAAAGCGTGGCATACCCACTAGGATATCAAGACAGGTTCACTTATTCTGCATCCACACTTTTCAGTCTTAGCAGAAGCATGGCATAATTTCAGCAGAACAGAACATTCTGACACAGGAGAGATTTTTTTGCATTTTGGGTTTTTGTTCTTTTTTGTTTGGTGGCTAGAACACTGTTCTGGAAAGGCAAAGTGGTACAGGCAAATCTCCTTAGGTTCAATTATGCCTAAAATCTGGAGCGAATTAGAGCATTATTTGTTAAAAGATGGGTACACCAGCTAGATTTTGAGCTGCTGTCATGTGGTAGGGACAGTCTGCATGTACATAACCAGTTGAGTCTTCTATGGAGCCTAGGCACAGGGATACCATTTTTCTGTATCCCAAAAGAGCATTGATGAGATGAATGGGTCTCGACGCTCAGCTCAGATAAACTGACAGTGCTTCCAACGATGTGCAGTATCAGTACTTCATATCCTTAAGGGAACTTGTGCCAAAAGCTTTATGAAACTTGAGCGCAAGACCAGAATTATTTTCTGGCACAGTGCTATACTTAGGCTTCCAAACTGAGTTTAAGGTGCATACTAAGCACTTGCCTTCTCTCTCTTGAACTATGGATATTTCTGCACTGTTAAATAAAAAAAGGGTCAGAAGGGAGTTCAAGGACTAGATGCAAAAAAGTTCAGGGAAGGGCTGCAACCCCATCTCTTGCATGTTGTCTTTGGAGATTGGTTCTCTGTTAAGCACATTCTGGTGTGAAGCCATAAATATGGATTTATCTTTTTAATTTTGTCCATTCAGTACCTGAATCCTGCAATAACACAGTAATGGCAACTACCTTACTACTACTAAGATTCTGTTGGCTTGGAGTTTACCTAATCTGCAGTAAGTTTGCATTTACACTTGTTCACATCGATGCACTACGAGACTTTTTCAGCTTCTTGTATCACACGTGATATTATTTTAATTGTATGCCCATGAAAATGATCATAGTATAATAACAAAGTATGCTTCATGTCATTTTTCACTGAAAGCAAACATGTTGTTTAACAATTAGACTTTGCATGGTTTGCATGAATTTCTGTAAGCGGTACTTTAAAAGAAGAATTTTTCTTATTCAGTAATTTTGTAACTTCAGTGAAAGTTAATCTATAAAGTATACAATTAATGTATTTGCTCTAAATGTAATGTACTTATTTACAGGTATTCCTGCAAAGTTAATGACCATGACATTCATCATTTTATCTTTTTTGGATTGACCATTTATGCTGTAGCTGAAAGAAAAGTAACTTAGCAGGACTACAACTTTCTTAGAACTCAAACTATACCAAATGTTTATGTGTTTTATTTTTTGTGTGAAATATGTTTACCTTTTGATGTAGCCAAATATTCATGACAGCATTCTAGCATCTTTCCAAATGATTGCCTTGAGATTTTCACTGTTGAAAACTGACAAGTTATCTAAGGAGCTAGCGTCTGTGTACTGTTCCATCAACGCTTGCAAATTAATTGATAAAGGATGGTTATAAATATTTGTTTTACATGTGAAATTTAGGTATGTCAAAAAGCACAATAAAAGCAGATCATACAACCTTGTATTTGATATTCAACACTTTATGGTTTTCTGTAAACTGCACCTGCAAATCGATCAACAATACAGTTTTGGTTGGATGGCTCATTCTATCTGAGAACATGGATTTATGGTGGAAAGGTGCATAGAAGATCCACAGAAGTACATAAATTAGGACTATTATATAATTTATAATGAGGGATAGTTAACAGATGGGGGCCTATCCTGGGGTTCATATCTCTAGAACCCATTTTTTCTCTTAGATGTCTATAATTAAATACCATAATTTTGCTTTGAGATGACATACCTTGCAGTTGTGGCTACTACATGAGCTCTCTCTCATGGTAGGTTCATAAAGTATGTATATAAGATTCAAAATAAGTGCTCTGCTCAGTCAAGGAATTCCCCTTAACTCTCTGCAAGAGCTCAATATCAGGAGTTGAATGGATAACAAATACACTGTCAAGGCAATGCCAGAGCAAAGACATGTGTTTTACATTCGTCCTTGAAAGTTACAACTCCCATATTCTTTTAAACCTCCAAATGAAACAATTCGGAATTAATGGTAAACCACAAACATTATCTGCCAATATATGACAGATTTTTTTATGACAATAGTTGAAATCTGTCCCCTGACTCAACTGTTGAAAAAAGGCACATTGCGTGAGTCACCTGTGAGATAAATAAAACTCTAAATGGCCTAGACCAGTTTTCAGCTGAAATTGCACTCAGTAGTCATCATGGTATTCAAATTGATTCACATGTCTATTTACCCCATAGAAATGGTGACAGTTAGACTCTGCTGGAGAATTAAAATGCCCTTCAATACTCCAATAGATTCCTAACTAAAAGGCAGTCTGACTTTATTGAGAATGCCTCTTACAGTACAAAAAATCTTGTAATATTTAATTTAAGTTTTTGATGTCATTTCAAGATGTGATGACTATGGTGCATGTACAATATCCAAGCCAAAGAAATTCACTCAACATATTGATTACAAGAATAAAGAACATTTAAGATATTCATGGAAGAAGAGCAATAGATAAATTAACACTATTATTGAAAATGTGTGTTAACCTGTTAAGTCTTATGTATATTGAGAACTAGCCCCAAACTGTAAATGAAGTTATGTGCTAAAGGGTGATGCTTTCAGATAGCTACAATGGTACAGAAGAATAGTCATTAATCAGCCTTAGGATATTTAGCATGCCTTTATGGGTGATCTGGAAAGACACTAAATGTAATGCCATCAAAATAGTGGATGATGAAAATTTGCAAACTTTTTTTGAAAATGACTAAGAAGTACCCAGGGACATAAATTAGAAATACAAATGATGGAAAAAAAAAATCTGATATCCTTCTTCAGATATTTAGGGTCTGTCTGAAGCTTTTGCACGGACTTAACTGGTAATGACCTTTGAATGGCACCTTTCTCAGCTCTGTTCTGATACAAATTAAAAGAAAAGAAAATATGCTCAATTAAGACGTAAACCACTAAGACACTATCTAAATTGTCTTCTAAACACCACATTTACTCTCTAATGCTCAAGGCATGTTCAATAAACTCTATAGGATCTTCTGAAACTGTCTTGTTAGCTATTTTGCTTTGGTTAAAGATTGTCAAATAGGACTAATTAGATTGGTACAGACTCTGTGAATGTGGGTGGATACAAACAAAAGAAGTGGAAAATGAGTAGGAAGCAATTAAATGAAAATTTGTAAAAACTGGCCTATACCAGCAGTTAGACAAATTGATTTTTGAGGCAAGAGAAAGCTGGAAGCTAACTAACAATAATAATTAATAAAGCACTGTAATTTCTTCTTGGGTTGCTGATTTTTAAAGAATAACAATAATTTTAAATTTAACAATGCATAATAATTATAATTAATTGCAACTCTATTACAGGATAGGCAGTTTTTAGGGTAGGTAAACCAGTTATTTCTTAAATGGTTTTGATTGTTTTTCTAACATTCTTACCATGGTATGTTTTACAGTTTTATCTTAATACCTTACTGAGTACATTGCAAGGTTGATCATTTGTTTAAGCCTCCTCTAAAATCAATAGAGTTCCTTAAAAGATGCCAACACCCATCAATACAGAACTGATTAGAATGGCATGCCTTAGCTTACAGGTAATTGGACATACATGCCGATTTGTTATTTTATTTTACTTCCATTTAAGTCAAAAACAGCTGTAGAGAACCTTTTGTTACATTTACAGAGTATTTATTTTAAGCAAATTAAATCAAAACTTTCTCTCTTCTCACTTAAATTAAAACTGGATATTAAAAATATTTCACTGCAGACTCTGTCCAAATGAATACTTTTCACAGTTTAACCCCAGCCAGCAACTAAGCACCACACAGCTGCTCGCTCGCTCCCTGCCCCCTGTCAGTGGGATGGGGTGGAGAGCTGAAAAAAGTAAAACTCTTGAACTGAGATAAAGACAGTTTAATAAAACAGCAAAGGAATAAATAACAACAACAACAACAACAATAATAATAGAATATACGAAACAAGTGATACATAATGCAATTGCTCTCCACACACTGACTGATGCCCAGCCCATTCCTGAGCAATGATTGCTACCTCCCTGGTGAACTGCCTCTAGTTTATAGCCAAGCATGATGTCATATGGTATAAATATCCCTTGGTCAGTCTTTGTCAGCTGCTTGTGCACCTCCTTGCTAGCAGAGTATGGGAAGTTGAAAAGTCCTTGACTTAGTATAAGCACTACCTAACAACAACTAAAACATCAGTGTGTTAGCAACATTATTTTCATACTAAATCCAAAACACAGCACTGCATCAGCTAATGGGAAGAAAATTAACTCTATCCCATCTGAAACCAGGACAGGAATGCTAAATGGTGAATTTAGTTTAACAAGGACATACAGTCATAATAAACCCAAATGCACATGGCAAATAACTGGGCTTCACATGGTATTTCAATCACGTTTTGTTTCTGGACGATAAAAGAATTGCATCTAAAATTTCCAGTAGCTACCTTCCTCAGATGTTCACCAAATGAACATATGGAATATATGTTACTGAAAACCTCTAGCCTGCCAATAAAATTGCATGAATTAAGACTTGGTTAAGGATCAGAACTTTTAATTAGATTCATTTGGATTTGGTTTTTTTTTTGTCAGACTTTAATTATTAGATTTTATATGTACCAGTGTTGTTACCACATGCAGACACTGAGAGTTTGCATACTAAACCTCCCTGTAAAGCTTTCGTGGGAAAAAAATTAGCCATATTTGCACAGAAAACATATCTGTAAACAATAATTTTTTTTGTCTCATTAACTTCCTCCTCTGTCTTTCTCAAAGATGCCCAAAGGTGTCTGTTTATTGCACGGCCTTGAAAAATTCAGCTAAAAGAAGAAGCCTTTACTTAGGTATCCAATAAAGATGCATGTAGAAATGATGGACTTATCAGTAAATGCACTACAGTTGGTATCATGGTTTTCTTTCATTCTCAGTGACAAACTGCTAATTATTTTTTTCTTGGTGTATATAACCCAGAAATGGGCAAAGATTTCTATTGCATTTTTCCCCCAAATACGCTCTTGTACTGATTTTTTATGCCAGCCTCAAGTAATTTTTAAAATGTGTTATTAACCCTGGAAAGCCTGATTTATAATGAAAGGTGATGTATTTTTACCCATAGCAACGTGCTACCTTGGATCCTTTTAAACCTCTTAAGATTAAAGCAGCTTTTGAATTATTTTATTACATTAAAAAATATCAAAAGTGTCTAATCCTTTGGTTATTGCCCAAATAAAACAGATTCAAGATGAGTCTTCACTGCTTACACCTTATGTTTTCATTTGTTTTTATATGAAGCAGATGAGAAATATAATCTTTCTGATTATCTCTTTACAAAACATGATTACCCCAAAGTCCTAGAGTTTATTCATCCAGAAAGAATTTTTCATACTCAAGATTTAATGTCAGCTTGCACCTCAGTTGTCAGCCTTGGAGGTTGCTGTGTACTGCTTGTACATATGTCTTAAGACTTTCTTCATCCAGCAACTCAACAGTTTGGTGATGGTGTAAGCTGTTGCCTTTCAGCTGAGACAGCTGTATGATTCAGAGAATATTACCCCTTTCTGGTTAACTGCAAAGGCAGAGGTTAGCTTGGATCACCTGAGATTTAACACGGCACTTTAGCTTTCTGTGGGAACGGGAGAGAAGCATTCATGCAGGCAATGATGGGCTTGGCTGAGAAGTAGTAATTAACTGATGTGTTTCCATTGACACTGCAACAAATGAAAAAAAGTAACTCGGGCGCCTCAAGACCTGTCGGGAAAGTAGCTCATAATCCCTTCATTATCAGTGCATCCTGTGCTGTTGACACTGTAATATTTTAGAGATGTTTTTAGAATAAATTAGCCGGTAGAAAGAAAAGTGACATACCAGTCATGGTTTTCGTGGGTGGGTGTGAAAGGTTTTGACTTCAGCTTTTCAGAAGGACTAAATTGCACAAAGGAAAAGTGTTCGAATGCCTGCTCTGAAATGGCTTGAAGTGAATAAGATAAGTAATTGGAAGTAGCCTAAAGCTGTTCCTTTACAAAAGCATTTTTTGATTTCAGTTCCTCTAACCTGTTCTCTAGAGACATTCAAAAGCCGCCTGGACTTGTTCATGTGTGATCTACTATAGGTGATCCTGGTCTGGCAGGGGCATTGGAGTAGGTGATCTCTAGAGGTCCCTTCCAACCCCTACCACTCTGTGAATCTGTGTACCTATAACCCTTTTCATTTGTAAAATGCTGGTTCAGAATCATCCTCTGCAATGCAACACTGCTGCAGCTGTATCAGGTTCACAGGATTTGTCCCAGATTTGCTCTGTGGTAAAAGTAAGTACATTTTCCCTCCTTTCCTTGTTTCTACTGTTCTATCACATTAGTTCCTCTGGCACTCTGAACAAGGATCAATCTCTGTCTTGCAACAGAGTACCATGGTTACTTCCATTATGGTCCTTACTTTGCACTGAATCTAATAATTTTCACTGTATATAAGAGAGTGTGCACATACACAGTAAAGATTTTAGTGGCACACGCTGACACCCTGGTATCAGTGGTCAACATGAAAAAGAGGATTATCTGAAGCAGAAAACATCAGCTACAAAAAGATATATGTATTTATCTCATATTTTATAATTAATATTTGTGTCATGGCTGTATACAGCCCTTAGCATAGGACATTACAGAGTCTGAGAAGCCAGGGAAGGTATTCAAAAGGTACTAAACTTGTATACCTCTCCAAAGTCACAGCAGAGGGATGAGAGCCAGAGAACCTCCTTTTCACAAACCCAGGATATCTTGGAAAGAGGAAAGCTAGCACTTTCTCTTAGTTACAGCTTTGGATTAAAAACATGAAGCAAACTTCAGGCAGTCACTGAAAATTGAGGTAATACACCCAATAATTTATAGGCCTCCCTGTCTCTATGCTTTATAGCAAGTTGACAGCTATGGCTGGTCGGCTGAAAACATCTCTAGACACCTTGAAATATGTAGATGAGTGTCTCAGTTTAGTTGTCTAAGCAAAGGCTCCTATTGTCATTTCACAGACTGGTGCATCCAGGATACTCACATGGGACAGTAGATAGGACACAGAGTGCTTGTGAGACCTGTGCCCTTCTGAGTAGGATCTGAAGGCTATGAGAGAAGAGAGAATTATGAAGGATAGTGTGCAATAACGTAGAAGTTAGCTTGTTTGCAATCTTAACCTTTTCATTTTCTGACTTTGTGACCTCAAAAGTACATCTAACTTAAAGAAAAAGAAAAAAAAGTAAAGAAGTCAAACAGAAAAGCATCTGTGATTTAAACCTTATTGACTGAAGGAGGCAAAAAAAGAGATCAGAGCTATGTAGTCTATCTCTGTCTAATATCATCCTGTGCCCAGGAATATAATTTAGGTTAAAAGGAAGGATGTCTGTAGCAAGAGGCGTGAAGAAGGGGAATCTGATGCAGACACAGCAATACGTTGTGTGGAAACGTGAGCAAGAAATGAGACGTGGCTGGAAGAGAGATGGGCAGTTAGGGGTAAGTGGGCCTCCATGAGTGATGTTTGTTGACAGCATGCCCACTGATCTGAACATATATGGGTTTATTTATTTAAAAAATGCGTGCTTGGACTAAAAGACCTTTTCCCCAAGTTGCAATAGTAGAGGCATTTTTAATATATCAGCTTTTTTTTTTTCCACTCTGCCTGTATAGTTACCTTGATAAGTCCTCCATCATGAATAGTTAGATTCATTGCCTTCTCTTAGACTTCCATTTGCCAAGAGGGATTTTTAGGGACAGGTGTATTCATAACTGTCTGAGAGAGAATACTTTATAGTATTGGTTTAATAAAGTATAAGGGCTAGCTTCCATCTAAAATTACATGAAAGTCTTTACTAAATTAACAGGATTATTTAAATTGTTTATTAGACAGAAAACTTTAAAACTTTGAGGCTTCAGGCAGTTTTTCCAGGAGTTATCAGATATTGCAAGGAAACACTTCAGTTTATTGTAGAGGGAGCTTTTCCTTGATGTCAAGTCGTCCCTGAAAGTGAAGAATTAGACAGTCATTGATGTTTCTGGTTGTATTCCTGTGTTGAGAGGTTTCCTAGGGCTGATTGTGTGACAATGTGTTGGAATGAAGCTCTATTTTCCCTTTAATCAATATTACAGAGCCTTTCTATATAAAGAATTTAATATGCGTTAGTTACACTTCACAATACTTTTGAAATACTAATCTGGGAAATAATATTACACCAGCTCAACCCTCCTGCCCCAGAATTACGTTTTTCTCAAGCTACAGAATAGCGAACAACAGTGAGATATAAACAGAAGAGGCAACAGTTCTTTTCTGTTATCTGTTTGCAAGAGTGATAGGAAGGAAGTTTGAGGGAAATCTGTGGTGCTTACCCGACTGGCACAAGATTTTATAGAAGGAATTTCTCCTTTGAAAACTTTTAGGATGTCCTTGCTACCAATGTTTTCCAGAGAAAGCACTCTGGATAGCAGGCTTAGTTAAGTAAGCAGTAATATATTTGATAGAGTTTCAAGAATCAGAAATAAACGCATACATCTATCAGCTACTCTTTTCATGAGGCAAACTCCAAACATTTTTAAATATAACCTTATTTCTGTTCTTAACATGCCCTTGACTCTTTACGATAGTTTGAGGTTTATTTTATCCATAGCAATAGAAAGAAGCTTTAAAGCGAGGATGAAGACAGTAGTCTCTTGTGCATGGTGAAGTACCTGCTGTTCCTTTGCAGTACAAGCAGCGTAGCATGATTGTGAGTCATGAACGCAGGCCAAAGCCATGTGCTGCATAACGCCTGCTTCCCGTTCCCTGCAACTCTCGTTAGAAAGTACTTATGCAAGCAAGTCAGACTGGTCCTTCAGTTCGACAAATATTTATTTTTGGATACATAACAGAAAATGTACACCCAGATGGAAAACGATAATGTGAAGCAACTACTTAATTAATTACATAATCATCAATAAGTGATTGGTAATTGTCTCTGCTGCTAAGAGTTCTTTTAGTATTCATCTTGCACATAGAGCAGTACTGGATTGGGTACAGCAGAATATTTTTAATGGCTTTGTCATCTGCAGTGAACAGAATTTTCTGCACAGAAATTTGGAACCTTCAGAAGTGAGAATTTGAACTACTTAAGACATCTAGTTATCTAGCAGGCATGGTGGTGTTAGGTTGATGGTTGTACTTGATGATCTCGGAGGTCCTTTCCAACCTTAGGGATTCTATGATTCTATGATTATTAAGTCTCAGAGTACTGCAAAAGGAATACAGGGGAAAAGATAAAAGTAATAAAAAAATGTGCCAATTAGAAAATTATTCATGAACCAAGAATCAAACCTTGGGCAAACTTCAGTCTGAATAAAGTGTAAAGTGGCTTCTAATTTTCTGGAAATAAAATAAAATGCTTGTATGATCATTCTAAATTATCAGAAATATAAATAATCACAAGAAGTAAAAAAAATTATCATATTGCATATCAACGTATTGCATACATGAATGCCAAACTAGTTTAAAGTGAAAATTGTACATAGAGTAACTGAGATGTATTATTTCCATAGGTTATATTTTTCCACCCATGGTGTGGATTACACTTTTCCCACTATTATTCAATCAGTCCTGTGAAATGGAATGAAGGAGATGTTTTCATTTTCCAGTCATTATTATCTCTCTCTACCTGAGATAGAGAGCTTCCACAACCTAAAACATAGAAAAGAATGTTTTATCTGATAGGCAATGGAGAGAAATGATAAAACTTAAAGTGTATGACAAATTATCTAAAAGAAGTGTTAGACTGCAAATACTGAAAACAATTAACAGTCAATGCTGAGGTTGAAATGCATGTTCACAATGAAAGTAAATAAAAAACATTGAGAAATTGGGATCTTTTTCCTGAAATAATAGATAGAAAACACATAACCAATGCAGAAACTCATTTACATTTTCTTGGGCTCATATCCCTGCCTGCCATCATGGTATTGTCTTTCATTTCAAGACAGGCTGCACAAGCTACTAAAATAACAAACTCATTTTAATGTGAGAATGATGTTTCAGAAAGGGTAGAAAACCCCTGATCTGATTTCCATGGCTACATGAGTTTTCTAATCAGAACTGAAACTACAAAGGAGCCCAGGAATACATGTGTGTGTTCGGTGATGCAGCTGAACCTCTGTACTGCACAAAAGTAACAGATACATTTTTCTGAAAAAAAACCACAGGTCTTTCATGGGAAATTTTTGAACACAGTTGTGACCTAAAATAAAAAATGTAATATCTGGTACAGAGATTACATTTCCTCATTTTGATACTGGAGACTTTGAGGAATGTCTGTAAAAGTCACAAACTGATTCATAAGTTCTGAATATCTGAAAGTGTGGGACTAATCTTAGGTCTATTTTCAGGAGTACTTGTACACTGAGAAATAACAGTATTAACTTAAATGATATCTGAGTGATTCATGTAACTGTAACATCTTGCTGCTTTAATTAATAAAGGAAAGCAGCTCATATTTCCTTTTACATCAGATTATAGTGACTTTAATCAAAATGCATCTTTTGTTGTCTAGTGAAGACAGAAAATACCAACAGAATAAAATATTCCCTTTTCAACTGATAGTCTATCAGATGTAAAAACTACACTTCTCTTTATAACATATGGATTTGTCTTTTTTTTTTTGTATGCCTGTGTTCATGTAACTAAAAGATGTAAAATGTTGACAGTCCATAGCTTCACATTCCAAGATTATTATTTAAATTCTGTACTCAGTCTTCAGCTAACATTCAGCTGATGAAATACATGAAGCAAGCAGACCTCCAGTGATTTACTTCAGAAAAAGATTGGGATGTATATCTTTGAACAATTTTACTGGGTTAATTTAAGCAGCACAGTGACCACAGACTCTATTCATTTTCTCATACATAAGCTTATAGTGCTCATAGGTCCAATGTTGTATTTTCAGCATCACGTGGATGCGTTGCATAACTGGAACATTTCAAGTGGCGTTAGTCTTCTTTGGGTAGCTGAACTGAGCACTAACTCTATAAAAATGAGGCATCTAGGGACTGATTTGCTGCCATGCAGAGGTACCTAGTGCTGTTTAGGATGTCTGACAGTATCGTGTCTCATCTCCTGCTGCCACTCCAGAAGGCTGCAGGTCTATCATTGGTCCTGTTCTGTCAGCATCCTGTGGATACGCTAAATGGTATGTCAGTGTCACCTAACACCTATGTTAACTTAATTGAATTCTAATCTAATCTACATTAATTATCTTTACTTCCTTTATAGACAGTACAGAGATAGATAGGTAATTCCAGATGCCTATTCATCCCATCCGAAGATACATAGTGAAGAATAGATGAATGCATTTCTGAACTTTTTTTTTCCAATGAAAGGCGTGTAAATGACCAGATAAAAAAGGATGAATAATTTTTTTGGTGTATGAAGTTAGGTGGACTTTAACCTAAAAGTCTGTTCAGCCCCAAAAGATTCTCATGTAACCTACACTGGAAAATTCAGTGTTAACTGATAGACCTTAGAAGTACCATTGAAGTTAATGGAGAATTGGCATTTCACACCTGCTGAGTATTTCTTCTATAGACTTTTTTAAAAATTTCCTTTGTTTGTTCCCTTATAATTTGATTATAATTTCTTGGATCATTCTATACAACCTTTTCACACTTTCCTGTTATATTTTATACATGTATTGGATCAGTACTACTCTGATCATCCTCAAAGCAGAGTGTCTGCATTCTTTTGTCTGAAATACAGTATTAAATGCATAATGAAACACACATATGTAGATAACACCTGCCAATGCGTATAGAAATTAGCTAGTGTATGCCTCATTCATATTTTAATCTTTTATCATCTTTTATGTTTTCCTGATGCTAATAATTCTTTATTCTTTTGTAGAAGACTAGAAAAGACTGAGTCTTTTCTAAATACTCATGGAATGAGAGTACTTAGATGTCTGCAGCAGGACATACATGCATTTGGTCCGTTACTGTATGCATCACATGTATTTCCCTCCTAGTCTGGACTGTCAACTTTTTCCATTTTGTCTCACTGCACTGATCCTGCAATAGTTCTTCAATATCCAGAAAGATCTGTGGGCAGCATTGCACTTTTTTTAATCCTCCACATTTTACTGAATATCAATTTGCCTGTTTGCATTTCTTTGTGCTGATGTGTGTTTTGGTTTGGTTCTTTTTTCCTCTCAAGTGAATTATCTGGTGTCATTACAGATTAAATTCTCTTATCCTCTACAGATTGATGCAGTCTTTACTTAGTTTATTGAAAGAATTTTCGTATTTATTGTCACTGGAATTTGTTCAAGTGAAGGCTGCACAGGATCTTAATAACGACTACTACAAGCCAGAGCTGTGTTACTAAATATTCTAAGACTTCAGGATTAAAAGATATTTGGGTGTTTATCTGCTTCTTAAATATATGGGAACTTGGAGCTAAATGCCTTTGCAGATTTTGAACTGCATTGTGTTGCATTATTTCTCTGTGCTCAGTGTATTTTTAAAGCTGAATAATCTGGTTGCTTTTATTGTTGTACTGGATATTCTCTTTATACCTGCAATTTGTAATCCCAGTTATTAGCCATATTATAGAAAACCATATGTCATTTGGCTGCTGAATACTTTCTTTAAACTGAATCTCAGTCTAATAGTTTATCATTTATTAACCGCTTTTGACAGTTTGCGGACAGTTTCATGTAATTATATTCTTTCTTACAAGAACAGAAATTATATATTCATATGCTAACAGGTTAGTGTCCTAAAACAAAGAAACAACAGCAACAACAAAATGTCTTTTCTAAAGAACTTCACGAACAACTACTAGACTTTCCAAGGAAGTACCAGGATCATTCTGTACCAGATGACCAGTGGTCATTAGAATATTCATTAACTCTACCTACTTCTCAGCTCTAAATTGAGACCCTTAAAGGAAGTGTAGTCACCATAGATTCCCTGTATAGTCAATGAAGAGATGCATAGACAGTGATAGGATGTCAGAGGAGAACAGTCAGAGATCTACAAGAGATTTCTCATAGAGGGTTTACTTGTGACTTCATGAAAAGGATAACAAATTCTGTTGTGACCAGTGCAGCAGCTGAAAATATAATAGCTAGGATAATACCCAAAGGCTCCTTAATCAGTCTGTTCTTTGTCTCTATTTTTTGAGCATTCAGTTGTTAAATATTCTCTCTGAAATAAGACTATATACATGAATAGATGTAAAATTTCCTGTTTATTAGAACTGTCTATACCTACCAATTTCATGATGAAGGATATGTCTTGAGGTTGGGGCATTTTTTATTTTTTTTCTTCTCCCTAACACGGTCTATAAATACCAGCGTCTTATGAAAGAATGAGAGTCAAGGAGACTTTCAAAAAGAGTTTGAAAATCTGAGACACCGAGACACATTCAAAAACAGAACGTGAAATGCTTCTTTTCATACAGACTTTATCATATAATGTACTTCTCAAGCTAGTGTCATAGCACTGTTACAGGGCATAAACTTTACTATTGTTTATATGCCACAGGGTCCTTTGATATGGTAGTTTTAATCAGATGTGGTTTATTTTATGTTAAGCAGGAGAATGACATACTATACATGCTAAACACCAGAAATTCAAAAGATGTTTGGATTTCAAGGCTGAAGAGGAAAACTAGTATTACCAGCTAAACCAACACATGTAATCACAGGTAAATAATTAAAACGAGGTTGTTGTTAGTTTTATCTAAGTACTATCAAAAAGCATTTTACAATTATCACATTCCTTTAAATATGAGAAACTTTTAAGTATTTAAATATCTTTATTGCCAAAATATTTCCATGTGGATCATCTTCCTTTTTCTTCCTGTCCCCACACCTGACTCCTCTGTTTCTTTCTTCCCTGCCTTTAAGATGAGGAGAAAACAAACAAACAAACAAACAAACAAACAAACAAACAAACAAACAAGCATAAGGCGTGTTCTATTGCCCATCTCTGCTTCTCATGTGATTAGATATTAGGGAAAAATTCTTCTCTATAAAGGTGGTGAGGCACTGGAACAGGTTGCCCAGAGAAGCTGTGGAGGTCTCATCCCTGGAAGTGTTTAAGGACAGCTTAGATGGGGCTTTGGGCAACCTGGTATAGTAGAAAGTACCCCTGTCCATGACAGGGGGGTTGGAACTAGATCATCTTTAAGGTCCCTTCCAACCCAAACCATTCTGTGATTCTATGATTCTACAATTTACAGAGAGAGCAGTGGGCAATGCCCCCTTCCCACTGCCAGTGAAATAGTGTATTTCTACAAGAACAGGTGAGGATTCTTCTACTTGTTCTTGTAAAGAGAAGGAATGACAGAGGAAAGGCAAATGTTGTGGTTTTATCCCAGCCAGAAGCTGAGCATCACTCAGCTGGCGCTCACTGCCCCACATCGGGATGGGGGAGAGCATCAGAAGAGTGAAAGTGAGAAAACTCATGGGTTCAGATACAAGGATTTAATAAGTGAAGCAAAAGCCATGCACACAAGCAAAGCAAAACAAGGAATTCATTCCCCACTCCTCATGGCAGGCAGGGGTTCAGCCATCCCCAGGACAGCAGGGCTCCATCATGTGTAATGGTTACTGGGGAAGACAAACGCCATCACTCCAAATGCTGCTGCCCCCCTTTTCGTCTTCCGCCAAGCCCCTTATAAACCGAGCATGATGCCATATGGTATGGAATGTCCCTTTGGTCAGTTTGGGTCAGCTGCCCTGTCTGTCCCCTCCCAACTCCCCGCACACCCCCAGCCATCCCGCCGGCGGAGCGATGTGAGAAGCAGCAAAGGCCTTGGCTCTGTGTAAGCATCGCTCAGCAACAGCAAAAACATCTCTCCGCTATCAATGCTGCTTCCAGTACAAATCCAAAACACAGCCCCATACTGGCTACTGTGAAGAAAATTAACTCTTTCAGCTGAAACCAGAACAGCAAGCAAAGGAGGGATTTTGTGTGGTTAGATGTTAGCATCTAGTTGCGTCACTTATTTCTCCCAATGGCAAGACTACAACAGTTTCAGAACTTACTACCAATATGACTACTCATAAGAAACATCTTCTCGACCTCTATGGAAGTCTTAATTTCCTCTAAACTTAGAAATAGACTTTGCTGAAGCATTTTGTACTAAAAATTTCCACCCAGTGGAAAAGGGAAATAAAAATTCTATCTTATGTTTGAATAATATTTTGAGTTCAAAAGATTCAGAGCAAACAAT
Organism: Psophia crepitans; assembly: GCA_013399095.1. Taxonomy (NCBI): domain Eukaryota; kingdom Metazoa; phylum Chordata; class Aves; order Gruiformes; family Psophiidae; genus Psophia; species Psophia crepitans. The sequence continues at coordinate 7,212 of VWZZ01004657.1, read as the reverse complement.
TAAACAGAGTTTGAGTTTTGAAACCAAGAGTTCTTATTTCTGAAGAATTTAGAATGAATGATTTCAGTATGTCCACATTCGCTTTGATCAAAACTGCCAAAAGTTTATGTGTCAACATTTCTATTTACAAATTTATGGTATGCCCCAGTTCCTAAAACAATTGATATATAGACTTGCTGTGCCTAAAGGTCAAAATGATTTTAAAATCTCCAGGGAAAAGAAAATCCAGCTTTTTAGAATAGTTTTGAATCACAATGTTCACTTTCCAACTATTCAATTTGTGTAGGAGTACTTGCTATATGAAGGAAATCAGCCATATTCTGCACATACATAAAGACCAATAGTACCATTTTATTCAGTCTTCAGAGCACTTAAATAGGTCAATGAAAATAGCTTTTGACTTTATCACAGACTTAAGTTTTTCCTAAAATAGGTGAGAAAGGGCTCTATTAATACCACCATCAAATATGCTTAAGTTGTGTGCATAACCATCTAAAATGTGGCTTATGATATCTTCAGCTACTTTATTCATAAAGGAAAAAGTTGTAGATACAGATGGTTGCGTGATTTCAGTGACATGGAGGCTGAAACTGTGGCCCAAGGATCAAACAGGAGCTTCTGTTTAAGTGGGATGAACATATCTAGTAGCACCAGAGAATCTTCCAAGAGAAACTTTAGAGATAAATTCCACCTTGGGCAAGGGAAAAACAGAACAATCCATTGAAAAGTAACAGTTCCAACAAAATATAGTTTGTCAAAAAAGCTCTTGTAAACAGACAACCAGGATTGTGGTTATTTGAGCAACCTATAACGCTTTAAAAATGAGAGAGTAAGATCCCTGGGTGGCATCTGTCTTCAAAATCTTCCACCTCCGCCTCTGAGTATGTGAAAAATGCAAGTGGTATGTTAGAAACTGAACATTTCTTTGTACCAGCACACCCTTACATTTATCATGCTACTTGATCTTCTTCGTCTGACTGTAGGGAACAGAATAAGCACTGTGACTCAGATAAATACATTTTTAACTATGCTCACTATATATATTTTGAAAAATAGCCATACTATACGTAGTAGTAAAAAGAAATTCAGAAATTCTGGTAAAAACATTCAAAAACACCTACATAGGAAAAAGGAAATCTTGGTATGATATTTCTTCTGTTTAATTTTTAATATACTTATTACTGCAAATAAGAGACTTACTCTACTGTACACAGGCAGACTTAGAAATGAAAGACTATGACTTCATTGTACTGATTCAAAATATGTCTTAAAATAATGACTTTTGCAAGTCTTTTCAGAAAAGAAGTTCATTTGAGCCAACTTTCCCCTGATTTTCTTTGGTTGGCAAGAAATAGATACTACCATTTCATGTTCTAAAAAAAAAAACAACAACAGCTAAGCTGTGGCACAGACACCACATTTTTTTCAGCCACTGAGAACACAAAAAACCACAGCAACAAAAATGATAATAAAATGTCTGAGGGTCCAGATACAAAAGGAACTCTGTGACCAAGGGCTATGAAATCTGGAGTTGGCAGCCCAGCTAAGGAAGTCATGGCAGGCTGACCTACACTGAGGAGCGTGGCTGAAAAATACTACATCATTAAGCCTGCGGCCAGGGATGGCTTCTTGGGGCAGATGCATTCAAGAATACAGAGACAGCCAAAGAGTCTTCACTTCTGTTGTTTGCCACAAAACAAGGCAGTTTTTCTTTTCTGGGAATGAGCACACCGGCCGTATGTGGTGGCCCAATATTGAAGGTGGTCCCCCCACAGAAGAAGCTGGAAGAAATTGTAGTAACCTGAGAAGGGCAGGTCCTATTCCACTGTATAATAAGACAGGTCCTTATTTCAGTACTCTTTGCTTCTAAAAGTTCAGATTTCTGTTAGTTTTTCTCTCTTGTGGATGCATATTGTCTCATTTGCACAGTGTTTTAAAATGACAGTTATTACATTGTACTAGAATTTATAATGTATGCAAAAAATATTATAATGATCACTTGGAAAATATCAGTGCTTCTTTTTTCTAGCATTTTCTATACCATTTTACAGGTATTTTTCTTCTAATCCTTTGGCTTTTTTAAAGAGGTCATGAACATGATGAGATACTCCAGGGAATGAATTATGATATGAACTAATAATGAAATGTCTAGGAGGTTATTGGCATTCTGTCCTTTGCTTTCTATCTAATAATCACCACAATATGTCACTAGAACACCATAATACACACCCTGTTGTGCCATTCTGCTTGAACATTAAAGGCAACACAAAAATACAACAACAGAAAAAAAAAGACAGTAAATTGTCCAAAAAAATCTCAAAAATCCCTACCACAAAACAAAACAAAACAAAAAAAACCCAAAACAAAAACAAAACCAAAAAAACCCCAAACAAACAACACCAAACCCAGCAAATCCAAACTTAGGAAATGTAATTTCCAAAACACAAAAACCCAACAAAATAATTATTCCTGTTCTTCAGAATAATTACCTCCTTTTCGACTCTAAAATGAGAAAAATGGCAAATACTCTTTCTGCTGATTGCAGAATCTCTAGTGACACATCTTACAGAAGTTACCAGGGAGTAGGACTGTAGAAAGCACCTTTTTTTCTTTGATATCCTGTGAAAAGGGGCAAAAGAAAACTCTCAATTTTTTAAAGGCCGTTTGGGCCACAACAAAATCACAAACCTCTACCTTCCTTCTCCACCGCAATAATATTTTTTCTAATTATCAGTTAGCATTTATCATTGTTATGTGTATTTTTCCTTTGCATTTGAACACGCAAAGAGACAGGCACATATGCAATTCTGTTTTCTCACAGATTGCAGAGAAATTACTGCAATTACATTTTAGGTTTTTTTCTTGAAATTTTAAAAATACACTGCGGTAAAAAATATTGCTGTTATTGTTTTTGTTTCTCAAGATTCAGGAACAAGTGGCTCAGAGTTGGGACTCCAACTGCAGTCCATTTCTTAATCTTGTGTTTGAATTTGGACAATTTCCATTTACTATGAAAGTCAAACAATGCATGTTTCGCCGGGGGAGGTTTGGGTTGGAGCTTGGGGGAAATTTCTTCTCGGAAAGGGTGGTCGGGCATTGGAACAGGTTGCCCAGGGAGGTGGTGGAGTCACCGTCCCTGGGGGTGTTTAACGAAGGGTTGGATGTGGTACTTAGGGACATGGTTTAGTGGGTAATAGGTGGTGGGACGACAGCTGGACTGGATGATCCTTGAGGTCTCTTCCAACCTTAATGATTCCATGATTCTATGATTCTATTTGGGACTTTGTATCTATCAGCATTTTTATATCATCCACATAATCATTTAAGTTTGTTTTTTTCTGGCTTTCAAATGTTTTTGAAAAGACTGCATGAAGATTAAGACTTTTACAACTATAAGTTTGACAAATGTTCCACTGCCAGATTATCTTTCTTGTAATTAATGACTTTATGATCACAGGCAAAATAGTTTGTCCAGATCTCTTTTCTCCTATAAGTAAATAATAGGATTCATGTCTCCTCAATTTAGACATCTTGAAAATACATGCCTGAATTATGTCTATCTAGACTCCTTAAAAGTCAGTGAAAATAAGCACCTTCAGAGAGTGAGTCATCCTATTTTCACAGAATCATAGAATCAATTAGGTTGGAAAAGATCTTTAAGATCAGAGTCCAGCTGTTAAGCTAACATTGCCAAGCACAAAACCATGTCCATAAGCACCACATCTATGTGTGTTTTAAATACGTCCAGGGAGGGCGACTCAACCACTTCCCTGGGCAGCCTGTTCCAATGTTTGACAACCCTTTTGGTGAAGCAGTTCTTCCTAATATCCAATCTAAACCTTCCCTTGCCCAACTTGAGGCCATTTGCTCTTGTCCTACCACTTCTTACTTGATAGAAGAGACTGACACCGACCTTGCTACTATGTCTACAACTTTCAGGTAGTTGTAGAGAGTCATAAGGTCTGCCCTCAGCCTCCTTTTCTCCAGAATAAACAACCCCAGTTCCCTCAGCTGCTCCTCATAAGACTTGTGGTCCAGACCCTTCACCAGCTTCATTGCCCTTCTTTGGACACACTCCAACACCTCCATGTCCTTCTTTTAGTGAGGGGTCCAAAACTGAACACAGTACTCGAAGTGCAGCCTCACCAGTGCAGAGTACAGGTGGACAATCACTGCCATACCCCTGCTGGCCACACCATTCCTGATGCAGGTCAGGATGCTGTTAGCTTTCTTGGCCACCTGGGCACACTGCTGGCTCATATTCAGCAGGCTGTCGATGAATACCCCCTGGTCCTTTTATGATAGGTAACTTTCCAACCACTATTCCCCATGTCCATACTGTTGCATGGGTTTGTTGTGACCCAAGTGCAGGACCCGGCACTTAGACTTGCTGAACCTCATACAGTTAGCCTCAGCCCACTGATCCGGCCTGTCCAGATCCCTCTGTAAAGCCTTCCTACCCTCAAGCAGATCAACACTCCTGCACAATTTGGTAACATTTGCAAACTGACTGAGTGTGCACTTGATACCCCAGTCCTAATCATCAATAAAGATCTTAAACAGAACTGGCCCCAGTACTGAGCCCTGGGGAACACTGCTTGTGACTGGCCATCAACTGGATTTAACTCCATTCACCATAGTGCCATCCAGCCAGTTTTTTATCCAGAGAAGAGTGCGTCAGTCCAAGCCATGAAAAGCCAATTTCTCCAGGAGAACGCTGTGAGAAACAGTGTCAAAGGCTTTACTAAAGTCCAGGTAGTCAACATTCCCAGCCTTTCCCTCGTCCACTAGGCAAGTCATATATACGTATTTTGGGATGGTATGAATAGCCTTTTAAAGGTGTTTGTTCCTCTTTGCTGACTAGAGAGGCAGTTAAAAATATATGAGTGAACCTCACTGCAGAAAAGTTCAACATATAAAATGATACTCTTATGTCTGGAAAGGAAACTGAGCTACACATTGTGTAAGATAAATATCTCACTATATAAGTATGGTTTATTAACACATGCAAGTAAACCATATTTTTTACTGGCTTATTAGCACTAGGCAAAGCAATGATATACGTGATAAATTTTGGTATATTATTGTGACATAATAATAAATATGTCCCATATAAATAATTCTATATGTGTGTGGACAGTTTTAGCAATTTGTAGTATTCTAAATTTTTCTACTTCTTTTTTCAGTATTAGTAAACTGGAAGTTTTTGGTTCAGATCAATTTCATGACCTGTGAGCAAACATTAAAAAGCTGCAAACACACATGCACACATGGGCACACACACACATGTGTGCACACACATGATTATCTTCCATAACACGTTGGAAAGACTAGCTCTTAGCCTGTAGTATACCCAGAACACTAAAAGTAAATGCTTCTAAGTAGGAAAAGTTACTTTTAGATGATGATGAAAGGAATTTTCTAATGAATTATGGAACACAGTATGCATTGCATACTTGCAGTGCAAATAAATCACACAGAAATAGTAGATGATATGGCAAAACAGTAATATTTTGGCCTTTAAGAGCCCAAGGGATATGCTCAATGTATGCTGATTTCACGGAGTTGTATAATTGGAATTGTGCAGAAGATTTCAAACAGCAGCAGGATCTGGCTTTCCTGATATCTCACAATATGAGTGGAAGTACCTATCAGAAACAAAATCTCTATCAGTTGCTTAAAAGACAGGTTGCACTGGGGGGGAAAAAAACCAACCAACCAAACAAAACCCCCCCAAAACCACCAAACCCTCCAAAAAAAACCCCAAAACCCAAACATGTAACAACCAAAGAAAAAATAAGTTCCTTAACTGGAATGATTGAAAAGCTGTCAGACATAATAATAGAGAAAATAAATTGATGTATAATTATCTACCATAGCAAATAGCAACCCTGTTTTCAGTTTCAATGTCAGCTCAATGCAGTTTAGGGCCTAATGCTATTTTTACGTAATAAAGTAAAAAGTTGAAATGTATGATATCTGCAATTAAGCACATTTTGGTTATTGTGGAACTGACAACCAAGGTGTTGCCTATGTAAATGAGTATGATTAGAAAATTTACAGGAGTTATTTTAAGAATTAAGGACTATCTCACTCCATAAGACAGCAAATGACTCACTGGGCATTAACAGGAAATGAAATTTTCAATGAAGGATGAACATATCTCAGAGAGAAGCCCAAGAGCTATCAAAAGGGACTTCAGGGCATTGGGCCAACTGGTCAAAGGTGCAGGTGCACAGGTGCTATTTACCTCAATTCCTTCAGGAGTAGGGCAAAACACTGAGAGGAGCTGGAAAACCCACCTGATCAACTCCTGGCTAAGAGGCTGGTGTCATCAATGGAATTTTGTTTTTTTTTTGTTACGGGGCGGTCTGTTCAGTGCCAGGTCTGCTGGCAGCAGACGGGGTCCACCTGTCTCAGAGGGGGAAAAGGATACTATCCCAGGAGTTGGCAGGACTCATAGAGAGGGCTTTAAACTAGATCTGAAAGCGGATGGGGACAATGTCAGGCCTGCTAGAGATAAGCCTAGGGGCAGCAAGTCAGAGTTAGGGGAGAGACCAATAATCCAGCTGAAGTGTGTTAACACCGCTGGTGAAAATTTATGGGAAGGCAGGCCACAACCAGATAGGCTCTGTGCTAGTGAGACACCTCAGGCTGATCCATGAGGCGCAAAGTACAAGGAAGCACATCTGAAACACTTCTATACCAATGCACGCAGCATGAGGAACAAGCAAGAAGAGCTGGAAGCCTTGGCTCAGTCCCAGATCTATGACATCACTGGCATAAGTGAAACCTGGTGGAATGAGTCCTGTGACTGGTGTGCTATGATGGATGGTTACAGGCTCTTCAGAAGAGACAGACAGGGCAGGAGAGTTGGGGGTGTGGCGCTGTACGTAACGAGGGGCTGGACTGTGCGAAGCTGTCAGTTGACAATTACAAGTATGAGACCCTCTCGNCAAAGTTGAGAGCCTCTGGATAAGGATTAAGGGACAAGCAAATAAAGGGGATGTGGTTGTGAGAGTCTACTATAGACCACCTGGCCAGGATGTAGACATGGGTGAATCATTCTTTAAAGAACTAAGACGAACTTATAGATTGACAGAACTTGTCCTTATGGGAGACTCCAACTTGCCTGACGTTGACTGGGAACACCACATAGCAGAAATAAACAGGTCCAGGAGCTTCCTGGAACACCTCAGTGATAACTTCCTG
>VWZZ01004655.1:683343-772599 GCA_013399095.1 Psophia crepitans | reverse complement strand
TGTGCTGCTCCTGCAGGCCTGGGTCCCAGAACTGCCACTGCATTGCAATGTGCTCTCTGATGTAATGCTGACAGATGTACCCACAGTGCCAAGCTGCACTGGCACCTCCACTGAGAACAATTCTGACGAAATGGGGTGATGCACATCAATTGTGGCTGTGGTGACCATACAGAGAGCAGCCTCTGGGATGCCACTGTCTGCAGAAAGGAACACAGGTAATGGACAACTCATTCTATAGATCCAGTGGGTATGTACATGCATGCTGCAACATACATCTCTACACATACACCCATCCATCATTCCAACATCCATGTGTGTGCCCCCAGCCCTCTCTGTACCACTATCTACGGACACAGGTCCTGCAACAATCTGCTTTGCATACATCAGGCCATCTCTAGGAATATGAGCAGAATGTGTCGCTATCTGTATGACTGTGTATGTCTGCATTAATATTTCACTCCTAACACCCATCTTCATATACCTACCCACAGAGTTCCTGTCTACAGATACATGGGCTCACACATGTACAGCTATTTGGGCAGACCCCTTTATATACCTCTTCACATAGCTGAGAGCAAATGTTTGTGTGTGCATGAACATCCCTGTATCGTGCCAGCTGCCTGAATGTAATGCCACAGCTGCAGTTCCTACCTGCAGACACAACAGTACACCACATCTATTCATGGATCATCAAAAGGCATAGCCTAATGCAAAGCCTCTATCACACACATGGTCCTTCTCTCCGTATGGCTCTAGAATGAGCATTATACATATTTCCTACATCCTACACATGAACAGCCCCTCTTTATTTGGGTATGGCTTTTACATAGACTGCACATGTGTAGAGATATACAAAACTAAGTATTACCAGACACATATATACATGTACGTGGACACACTGGGTGCATTTCTGAATAGATTCCTGGCTCAGTGTATAACTCCATCGATAATGTATGTATGCCAGAATACAAATACAATACATCATGCCTAAACACAAACACACACACACACACCCCCCCATCCCCCACACCCTTTAAATTTCTATACATACTGGTATAGAATATACATACCCTTTTATGTATGCACATATGCATACAGTGGGGATGGATATATGGCTATAAATACTACTATATATACCTGTGTATGGGGGCACACACATACATACACCATATGTCAAACACACAGGTGAACCATTTTATATACACATCATTTTTCTATAGCCCTTTCTCCATACAGACCTGGGGAAGACATGTCTCACACAAGATACTGCCCCCTTCAAATACATACAATTACCCCTTCATAAACAGGCTATACCACCACCCAGACACCTTGATCGGTAAATATATTTACATACTTCACTGTGTGTATTTACATCTTTCTGGGACAGCAAAAAGTACATTACAGCTATGCAGGAACACCTCCCCTGCCTTTATTTCTATAGGTCTCTACATACACACACCCACACACACATCCCCCACGTACATCACCATGTATGTAATGCAGATCCCTACAGACCAAGGTACCTCTATAACTAACATGGTATATGTCTACATATCTGTGTGTGCACACTTTCTATACTATATATGTGTCTCTCTATATACAATTACAGACACACAATCTCTCGCTGATATATATATATATACACATATATATAAACTTACCTTTATCTTTTTTTCCCAGTGTGTGTATATATGTGGGAAATATTTATCTATAGGGAAACACATACACACGTAGATGTGATAATGCTGAGGAATAACAGTTGTTTAGCATCAATAAGTAAGCTTTCTGTGGAGTTACTTATTTTGGATTCTACATGGGTGTGATCTCCTGAGCTTTGCTTGGCACAACGGGTTGTGTTTGCTGCAGCCTTTGAGCCACGATGGAGGTGTATTCCTCAGTACTTTTCCTACCGGTTTTCCCAACAGTTAGTGTAGTGCTCTGCTTAGCATGTTTGCCTGGGAAAGTTTTCTGATAGCACACTAAGATCTCAGCTGTCTTGTCACCAAGGCTGGGACTCCAGTTCTCCACATTCTGCCAGAAGGCCAAGGGCACAAGGACCGTACAGCAGAAGATAGAGAGGCTCCAACCTTCAGTGGAAACTGTGGGAGCTGCAAGGCAACAACATAGCAGCCAGCCTGCCTGGACACAGAAGAACAGCCCAGGTGGTGCTGCACCTTCCNGGAAGGAAGGAAGGAAGGAAGGAACCCAGTATCTACCTCGTCCGGCAGAGGTCTATCTTCCAGACCGTGTGTTATGTGTTCTGGAGAGGATGGCAGTGTGCTGCTCCTGCAGGCCTGGGCCCCAGAACTGCCACTTCATTGCAATGTGCTCTCTGATGTAATGCTGACAGATGTACCCACAGTGCCAAGCTGCACTGGCACCTCCACTGAGAACAATTCTGAAGAAATGGGGGGATGCACATCAATTGTGGCTGTGGTGACCATACAGAGAGCAGCCTCTGGGATGCCACTGTCTGCAGAAAGGAACACAGGTAATGGACAACTCATTCTATAGATCCAGTGGGTATGTACATGCATGCTGCAACATACATCTCTACACATACACCCATCCATCATTCCAACATCCATGTGTGTGCACCCAGCCCTCTCTGTACCACTATCTACGGACACAGGTCCTGCAACAATCTGCTTTGCATACATCAGGCCATCTCTAGGAATATGAGCAGAATGTGTCGCTATCTGTATGACTGTGTATGTCTGCATTAATATTTCACTCCTATCACACCCATCTTCATATACCTACCCACAGAGTTTCTGTCTACAGATACATGGGATCACACATGTACAGCTATATTGGGCAGACCCCCTTATATACCTTTTCACATAGCTGAGAGCAAATGTCTGTGCGTGCATGAACATCCCTGTATCGTGCCAGCTGCCTGAATGTAATGCCACAGCTGCAGTTCCTACCTGCAGACACAACAGTATACCACATCCATCTATTCATGGATCATCAAAAGGCATAGCCTAATGCAAAGCCTCTATCACACACATGGTCCTTCTCTCCGTATGGCTCTAGAATGAGCATTATACATATTTCCTACATCCTACACATGAACAGCCCCTCTTTATTTGGGTATGGCTTTTACATAGACTGCACATGTGTAGAGAGATACAAAACTAAGTATTACCAGACACATATATACATGTACGTGGACACACTGGGTGCATTTCTGAATAGATTCCTGGCTCAGTGTATAACTCCATCGATAATGTATGTATGCCAGAATACAAATACAATACATCATGCCTAAACACAAACACACACACCCCCCCCCCATCCCCCACACCCTTTAAATTTCTATACATACTGGTATAGAATATACATACCCTTTTATGTATGCACATATGCATACAGTGGGGATAGATATATGGCTATAAATACTACTATATATACCTGTGTATGGGGGCACACACATACATACACCATATGTCAAACACACAGGTGAACCATTTTATATACACATCATTTTTCTATAGCCCTTTCTCCATACAGACCTGGGGAAGACATGTCTCACACAAGATACTGCCCCCTTCAAATACATACAATTACCCCTTCATAAACAGGCTATACCACCACCCAGACACCTTGATCGGTAAATATATTTACATACTTCACTGTGTGTATTTACATCTTTCTGGGACAGCAAAAAGTACATTACAGCTATGCAGGAACACCTCCCCTGCCTTTATTTCTATAGGTCTCTACATACACACACCCACACACACATCCCCCACGTACATCACCATGTATGTAATGCAGATCCCTACAGACCAAGGTACCTCTATAACTAACATGGTATATGTCTACATATCTGTGTGTGCACACTTTCTATACTATATATGTGTCTCTCTATATACAATTACAGACACACAATCTCTCGCTGATATATATATATATACACATATATATAAACTTACCTTTATCTTTTTTTCCCAGTGTGTGTATATATGTGGGAAATATTTATCTATAGGGAAACACATACACACGTAGATGTGATAATGCTGAGGAATAACAGTTGTTTAGCATCAATAAGTAAGCTTTCTGTGGAGTTACTTATTTTGGATTCTACATGGGTGTGATCTCCTGAGCTTTGCTTGGCACAACGGGTTGTGTTTGCTGCAGCCTTTGAGCCACGATGGAGGTGTATTCCTCAGTACTTTTCCTACCGGTTTTCCCAACAGTTAGTGTGGTGCTCTGCTTAGCATGTTTGCCTGGGAAAGTTTTCTGATAGCACACTAAGATCTCAGCTGTCTTGTCACCAAGGCTGGGACTCCAGTTCTCCACATTCTGCCAGAAGGCCAAGGGCACAAGGACCGTACAGCAGAAGATAGAGAGGCTCCAACCTTCAGTGGAAACTGTGGGAGCTGCAAGGCAACAACATAGCAGCCAGCCTGCCTGGACACAGAAGAACAGCCCAGGTGGTGCTGCACCTTCCCATTAAAGTTGTTCTTTCCTAAAACCCAATGCCTGGGACTCTGCTAGCGTGCAGCCTGAAGGAGGAGGCAATGCCCTCAAGAACCAGTGTCTGTGTGTCTCTGCATGTGTGTCTGTGTGTATCGTGTGGGAATGCTCCAGCAGCAGCTGCTCCTTTAACATACATCACCATGTGTAATGGCAAATAACACACAGGCACATACATCTCTAAATAATACCATGTACCTACGTATACATGCACACAACATTATAAAACACATGGGGTATATCATACACACCGTCTCTGTCTGTCCCACAAACATCTCTCTTATATCCGAGCAATCTTCATACAGAGATTTACTTATATAGATATGAGGAATATATGTGTGTGTCCAAATACAAACCACATATATAACACAGTCTACATCATGCATACATACACAGAGACATTTGATATAGGTACCACACACTAACCCCATTAATTACATATCACTACCTGTCTTCAGATAGAACACACACACACTCTCTCGCTCACATACACGTATACTTACATTCATATAGAAATATATATAAAACCATGTACCTACATATGTGCACACATCTATATGATAGATTGATACACCCACAGCCTCAAGTCACACACATATATTTTATGTACACATACTCTTCATACAGAGATTTACCCATACAAATACGGGGAGTGTGTGTGTGTTCGCCCCATGGATAATACATTACAGCTCTTTAGGTACAGAAAGGCGTTTGTACATATACACACTGATTAGTACCTACTGTATTATACAGAATACATTACACCTCTAAATGTACACATTTTTTAATAGATGTGTACACGCATATACAGTATATATTACATAGTTTCCTCTAGAAATTCATATAAATCTCTATCATGATACAAGTATGCTCAAGCCCCCCCATCTTTATATGTAAACATACATACATACATATATATATATATATGTATCTTTATATGTAGACATACATATATATATGGGAGGGAGGGAGGTATTTGATAGATAGACAGATGAACACATTATAGCTATACAGGAATGCACACTGACCTGTCTTTATATAGCAGTGTGTTTGCACGTACACACTTTTATATACATCCCCGTGTGTAATGGGGATGAATACAGAGCTATATCCTTCTATCAATAACACTTCATACCTATACATGCACACACATACTCTAGACTATCCTTATGTATGTATTTATGTATGTCCATATCTGTCTATACACTCACCTTCACATATTTTCTACACACATAATATTTACATACAGATTTATCCATACAGCTGTGGGGAATGTCTTGTATGGGTCAGTGTGAGGAGCCCCATAGATAATACAGTCTACATACATACGCGCACACAGACATATGATACAAATACTATATACTCCAGTTAGCTATCTTTACATAAAGCACATGAGCACTCACACACACAAGTATGCTTACCTTTATACATACAGGTATGTTTCTCACTGTCTGCGTACATGCATGGGGAACGTGTATATAGATAGAGAGAAGATACATTATACGGCTAAGTGAACACGCGCACACACACACACACACTCTCCCTTTTTATCAATCTCCAGGTTTATTAGCGGGATGTATATAGAGGAATATACATAATACTCTGTGTATATATGTGCGCGCACATACACACACACATATATAATAATTATATGTGTCATATATAAAATACATAGGGATATATACACAGAGTCTCGCTATCTCCTCGCCCTCACACATACGCCTATTTTATTTATGCACATAATCTTTATTTAGAGATCCGTATACATCGGGGGAGACAGAGACAGAGAGAGACAGAGAGTGTGTATGTGTGAACCCCATATATAATGCATAATACCTGTATATACATACACACACGCGTGCATGTGCACACACACACACACTATCTCTCTCTAACATAGCCCGCCCTTAAATACATATAATTATTTCTCATTAAATAAGACACACATCTCTATATATAAATATATGTATCTATTGCTCTGTGTATATTTTTAGAAGGTGTATATCTGTATATATTAAAAAAAAACAACCCACCCCCAAAACATTATACCTCTACAGCAATACATGCCCCCTCTCCCCCTTATTAATATACTTATGTTTACACACATCTTTTTATATCTCACCATGGATATCCTGGGGATTACTGTAGATGGCCATACAGCTATAATCAGTATCATATACCTATATAGATGTGCACACATATATTAGATACTCCACATATAGTTATACAGATCTTTNCTTGCTGGAAAAAATCCCAGAGAAAGCAAGCTGAGGAAGAATAGCAATAACTGGGCACAGAATAAAATGAAGATTCTGTTTAAGGGAAAAGTTATTGAAGGTGTGGGGGGAGAGAGAGAGAGAGAGAGAGAGAGAGAGCGCGAGCGAGAGCGCGAGAGCGCGCGCGTGTGTGTAGCTCCATATATAATACAGTATAAATATGGACATTTGATACATATATTATGTGATAGTTGTATGCATGTGTCCTTCCTTAAATACATGTCATCATTATCTTTAACTAGAATGCACACGCTCTCATACACACATATGGACTATTAAATTTTTTATATAAGTAAGTAAAGTAGATCATGTATTTGTGTGTGTGTATACAGGGGGCCTGTATATATAGGGAGATATATATATATTAAAAATATATGTTACCTCTCCGTGAACACTCACACACACACTACATTACATTTATATACACAGACATGGTCGCTCATACCTGTCTCACTCCTTCTATCACTTTGAACATACATACACCTTGTATTATATATATTCTGCACCTGGGCTGGGGCAGCCCTGGCTGTACATACAGGCTGGGGGGGGGTGTGAGACACTGTGAGGAACTGGGGTGGGGTTCTCTTGGTCAACAGCAAGTTGAACATGAGCCAACAGTGTGCCCTGGGTGCAAGTTTGGGCACCGCAGCACAAAAGGGAAATAAAACTCTTTCTTGGAGAGTGTCCAGAGGAGGGCAACCAAGGTGGGGAAGGGTCTAGAGGGGAACATGCAGAAGTCCCTGGGCTTGTTCATCCTGGAGAAGAGGAGACTGAGGGCAGAGCTCATGGGGCCTCCAGCTTCCTCCCGAGGGGGAGCCGAGGGGCAGGCGCTGATCTCCTCCCTCTGGGGCCCAGCGACAGAACCCCAGGGAACAGCCTGGAGCTGCCCCAGGGGAGGGTTAGGGTGGGGATCAGGAGAAGGTTCTTCCCCCAGAGGGTGGTGGGGCCCTGGCACAGGCTTCCCAGGGCAGTGGTCACTGCCCCGAGCTGGGCTGAGTTCAAGCAGCGTCTGGCCAACGCTCTCAGCCATCTGCTGTGATGGAGCTGGTCCTGTGTGGGGCCAGGGGTTGGGCTGGTGGGCCTTAGTGGGCCTTTCCACCTAGGGAGATTCTGTGATTCTGTGATAATATATAATATCATATAATTTATGTATGTATAGACACACTGTTTCTCTCACACACATATATACACACAGAATTTATATGTGCATAGACATAACTTTATATACGTTTATCCATATTTCTAGAGAGAAGGGGTGTGTATGTATATAGAAGTATCCTGATTTATATTATACCCATATATGTACACTCTTTTTTGTATATACTATATATAGTGTGTGTGTGTGTGTGTGTGTACTCTCATGTATTTTCTAATAGCTAATCTATAAACTATATATGTATATATATATATACAGGCTCTCACATACCCACTTGCATCCACCCAGCTATCTTTATATATATGCATTTATAAATATATAAAATAATCAGGTAGCTACACACACATCTTTGCCTATATATGTCTGCATACACATACATGTAAATAGCTTTATACAAACACACACACACGGGGATGGATAGGGATATGCCTATATATAAAATACCATGCACCTATATACATATACGCGCACACATATGGTTTATATACAAAATATATACATACTACATATTTAAAAGATAGAGGGATATANGATCAGGAGAAGGTTCTTCCCCCAGAGGGTGGTGGGGCCCTGGCACAGGCTTCCCAGGGCAGTGGTCACTGCCCCGAGCTGGGCTGAGTTCAAGCAGCGTCTGGCCAACGCTCTCAGCCATCTGCTGTGATGGAGCTGGTCCTGTGTGGGGCCAGGGGTTGGGCTGGTGGGCCTTAGTGGGCCTTTCCACCTAGGGAGATTCTGTGATTCTGTGATAATATATAATATCATATAATTTATGTATGTATAGACACACTGTTTCTCTCACACACATATATACACACAGAATTTATATGTGCATAGACATAACTTTATATACGTTTATCCATATTTCTAGAGAGAAGGGGTGTGTATGTATATAGAAGTATCCTGATTTATATTATACCCATATATGTACACTCTTTTTTGTATATACTATATATAGTGTGTGTGTGTGTGTGTGTACTCTCATGTATTTTCTAATAGCTAATCTATAAACTATATATGTATATATATATATACAGGCTCTCACATACCCACTTGCATCCACCCAGCTATCTTTATATATATGCATTTATAAATATATAAAATAATCAGGTAGCTACACACACATCTTTGCCTATATATGTCTGCATACACATACATGTAAATAGCTTTATACAAACACACACACACGGGGATGGATAGGGATATGCCTATATATAAAATACCATGCACCTATATACATATACGCGCACACATATGGTTTATATACAAAATATATACATACTACATATTTAAAAGATAGAGGGATATAGAGATGCAGTCTCTCTCTCACCCCCCCTTTTAAAATAGATGTAATTATTATCTATAGTAGAAGAAAATATACACATACTCACACACACACACCTTTTTTCCCCTCATACATACTTTATACATACTAACATATACATAAAATCCATAAATATATGGTCACGCAGACACACACCTTTTCATAGTTATTATGTATATGACACACTATGTATACGCAGTTATACACACATACATCCCCCTGTTATGTCCCTTTATATAGACTTACATATGTATACACAGACATATCCTTAAATATAAATATATATCCATATATATATATGGATAAAGGTATATGATACATCTAGATCACACACTCATCTTTTATATATATATAATACATATAAAATATGTATGCATTTACACAATCACCCACAACCGTCTTTATAGATTTTTACAAATATAGAAACGTATGTACGATTATATCCCTACGCGCATACACACACACATATCTTCATATATAAATATATATGACTATATATATCCATGTATTTATATGGGGATATAGATGCACACATTCATATTTCGTATAATAAACAACACATACAAAATATGTCTGTATATAGTCTTACACACATCATCCCTCCTTGTCTCACACACCCCCATTATGTATCTTTACATATTTTAGTTTCTTTAATATATGTATTTAGAGAAAATATCTATGTATATACACAGACACACTCTCTCACACAGATCTTTATATGTGCATAAAGACCTAGACATGTATCTTTTCATATATATGTATATACAGTCAAACATCTACCTTCATATGTATGTAAACCTTCTTGTATATATATGGGGATATGTTTGGAGATTCATATATGATACATTCCACACATATATGCACAAACATGTATATACAGTTACATCTTTATATATGTGTATCTGGGGTTGTGTGTACGTATGTAGGATATACATATAGAATACATTATAGATTTCTATGAATACACATATACACACACACATTTTCTATATATACTATGTGTGTATGTATATACACAGACACATCCATATATAGATATATGTATCTTTTCATATATATCTATATTTCACTGTTGGCATACATACTGTATATAGGGATGCATATATGGGTTATATGCATATAATACTTGTAGGTGTACCCACACATATACGTATCTCCCATATATTATATACACGTGTATGCAGACATACAATTTTTAAAATTTTTCACTCTCTCCCTCTCCCCCCCCCCAGGTGTATATATGGGGATGGAAATACATAATACAATATGGCCTCACACACCCACACACACTCCCTGCACGCATTTTTTTTTTTAACATATGTATGTTAAAAAGCTAGGGGTAATTAAGCTCTGCTAGATCTCCAATCTAGAATGAGTGCCTTCAGCAGGGGCAAACTTGGGGCCCTTCAACCTTTCGTGACTTCCTATTTTGGTACAAACATCTGCGGAGCAAACCAAGAGCTGCCATCGCAGGTTTCATTTCCAAGACGGACCTACCTGATTGTTCTGCCTCACTTGGTTTACAGCACACACCGCAACGCAAAAAATGCAGTTCACATTTACATTTTCAAGCCAAACTTACCACTGCTAGGCTCACTGTAGTATCGACCGACATAATTATTCATGTCATCTTCTGAAAGAAGAAAAGAAACAGCCATTAGAGCACGATTTATTTGATCACGTGGTTGAAATTCCACCCCGTGAAAGGCTCTCCTCTGGCCCATATGCCCAGAGCAGCACCTTTGGTATCTTTTTAGGCCCAAAGACCGGGTGTGATTTGGTGACACACGACACCCCCCCATCCACACCATGGCTGCAGCCAAAATAGGGATCATCATCATTTGCTGGAAGTCTTTATGGGCCCAGCCTGGAAACGAGGCATTCTGGGTCCAAAGAAAACATGCTCCATGACCTTTCCAAAGACTGCCGTGGGGCTGACCAGCTCCCCAGGGCCGCCTCCTCGCCCCTCGTAGAGACAAGTGTGACGCTGGGCTTTTTCTGGTCAGCAGGGCCCATCCCTTCCTTTTTTTCACTCAGAATGAATACAGAGTGTTATTTTGTTCCATACTACATACACGTATGTAATACACAGCACAATATCAACATTACAGTATCTGTTGGCTAAAAACATACTATATACTATAAAGATTTTTGCAAGCCAAGGGTGTAGAAATACTAAGCTTGTACGTACACAAGAGCTACACCTGAACTCCAGTAATGACGATGTGACCACAGAAGGGAAAGCAGCAGCTATACTGCATATACAGATTTTAGAATGCTGCAGATGGCAGTGGGATTTCCTGTTATCTTACAGAAAAGCAGAACATTTTACACTTGCTGAAAAAGAAAATAACAAACTCCTCTTGTAGCGATACTGAGCAGAATGCAAATATTTATTGCTGCTAAGAAGACAGTATCGGCGGTCTAGGAAGAATCACGAGCAACCTGACCTGCCCACTTTGCGGCATATCGTGTGCTCTAAAAGCATTCTCTCCTTCTAAGTGCTCTTTTTGATACCATGTTTCAGAAAACCATGCTCATCCCTTTGAGCCAGATTTCCTTCGTCCCCCTGGGTCTCTGTGGCTACAGTCCTGCCTTCTCACAGCACATTGCGGTTTGCAGGTGAAAGAAACAGATGTTTTCTGGGGAACGCTTTCTCCACACAAAAAGACCCAAACCACTAAGCACTCTGTACCTGAAATAGCTGCACTCATAAGAAGGCAATCTAACCTGACACTGAAAGGCAACGTGGTTGTTTTCCTGGTTTCATTGCATCTTAAAAGCTTTTTTGGCCCTTGTTGATCTTTAAATGCCTGCAGTCAGAGGTGTGCTTTGTGCTAATGTCTGAGTTTAAAAAAGAGGCCTCAAAGTAGCTCAAGGCAATGCCGCTGAATTAGGAGTACATTGCAAGGCTTTTCAGCTATCTGCTACTAAAATACACTTCATTTCAATCATGCATAATTTATACTCTAAATGCCACCAAACCTGCCAGCCTGTATAGATATAGGTTCTTGTTCAGGCAGGGAATCTTCAGCTACAGTCAGAAAATACCTGCGTGTCTGCACTTCTGGTAAAGCACTTCCATCACACCCAACCTACGAGTCTAATTCTAAGGAGAGACAAGGCAAACAGAACTACAGCTCGGCCTGGGGGAGGGCATGTTCTGCATGTGGGGGTCGCCCCTCCTTGCCACCTGGCAAAAGCGCATGGCCACCCTCCGTGACAAATAGGGGGCTGGGGTGCTCTCATCAAAGTCTGCCCCAAATGCCGAGATGCTTTGCACGGAGGACAGAAAACGAGTTGGAAAAGTCATTCATCTGCTCTTCGTGTCTTATGGCCAGGCTCAAATCAAGTTGTCCTTTCGATTGCATACGTTTACTGCCCTGGCCATCTGACTATCAACCAACAGAACGTGCCAGGGCAGTATTTTCAAACCAGTTCTGCAAAGAGATACAGACTGCTCTCTAGATCGGAAAAGGCCAACGCCAAAAGCTGAAAAGGAAATCCTGTAACGCACTCACTTGGATCCCTTTGAGCTGTAAGGAAAATCATTGACTGCCCTGGCTGTGCGTGTGACCGCTTGCACACAAGACTGGGAGGGCTGCCTCGCTGGCTCCTTTCACGTTCCTATGTGACGGCCTTACTAGAGTCCTTGTTTTACATCGCTTATCTACCTATAAATACAATATACGCACATGTGCATGTAAAATATAAAATGCATACACATATATTTACCTTGATTAGTTTCTCGTGAATAAAAACCAATAGCGAGTAATGGAATAACAACAGCAAAATAAATATTTCAACAACACACTAAGTTTCGGAATCATTATGTTAAAGCAAACTGACAATTAACAACCTCATCTTAGTCATACGGGAGTCTCAGCCACTTTGGGCATAAAAGGCTATAAACAACTCCAGTTATTGCTCATTAGAGTCTACATTGCTAAAAGGAAGGAGTTTGAAAAAAATGCCACAAATATACAACCGAAAGCAACTATTTGTGCATAAAAAACACATACACAAATAAAAAGTCCAGTGTTGCACATTACTGTGGAACACTGCTTAAGTCCTTTACAGTGATTTACAGAGAGACCAAGTCCCCGCTGCTCGGTATGTGCAGTCAAATGGGATCATGAGTACAGCTACATTTGCAGCTGGTGGCATGTAGCACGTTTGTAAGAGTAAGGAGAGGAGACCGGCTTTTACAAGAGGACAGATTGCTTGTGTTCTTTAAATTCCACATAGTGGTTTCTGCTGTCAGTGTATTTCAGTTTCAGCTCCAAAAAGGGAACTGTCTTAAGAAATACTTAATCCTTTGTAGTTTTCTGGGGTTTTTTTTAAACGTGTTTTTTTTCTTATTTTTGCCATCTAGGAATTTTCAGGATCCAGAAGACTTAATTTCCCTCCTTTCCTAGAAAGAAACCTGTATCTTCAAACACACAGCAATGTTACCTGCACTTCCTTTTCCAGAAGAGAAACTTTCCATTTAAAAGTCCTCAGCCATAACAATGCCCAAACGGTATTTAAAGTAAACTAAGGAACTGGCAGTAAGCAGAAAGAAAAAGCATTTCCCTCATTTCCCCTGGAAATGGTAACCTTAGGAAAATGTCTGTGGATGGTGATTGGGATTCTCTTGCTAGATGCGGCAGGAGGAACGAAAAGCCTTTACCCCAGGAAATCTAGTGGCAAAGATCCAGCAGTTGTGAGTTGACAAGGTAGAATGGGGAAGAGCTCCTCGCTCTTCCCCAGGTGAAAACCCATCCTAACCTGCGGCGAACAAGGATGGTTTGACAATCTTCCTTTGAAAGCCAGAGCGATGGGAAGCTGTAAGATATGCACGAGCAGTGTGGAGGAATTCAGCTGAGAGAAGGTTTTGCTGAGCAGGAGAAGGAACGAGCAGAAACAGGCTGTTCTCTGTGCTCCATGAGCACTGTTTGCTCTAGTAGCGAGGGGTGTGAATGACTGCCAAAATAGCGTGACAAAATCAGAGCAGGAACTGCTTCACCTACTTCTGGCAGATGGCACCTATAGAACTGTAAGAGGTGAGGCAGCAAAGCAACATTGGACCGCAAACAGCGGGGCTCACTCCAACAGGACCAGGACTTTTCACTAGACAGACGGGAACGTCCGGCTGGGAAGGTTGCTCAGAATCCTACCTACCTCGCATACAATCAGAAAAGCTGTCTCTGACACTGTAACCATCCACTTCCGCCAGCCAGTAAGCACAGTAAAGTCAAACCAAGAAGGGGAAATAAATCCCACCTCTTAGTCTGCGACCCAAACCTCTGGTCCTGAAAAAATGTGCCGCTCTTGGTCAGGATCTGTCTGGCAGCTACTGGATTTTGTCTGATGAAGGCTTTCAAATTATCTGCCAGTTCTTTTCCTGCAAGATTCAGAACACACGCTAAAATGGTTCAGGGAGTAATAAACTATTTAGAGTACAGTCCCATATAATCTCATCTGACCCAAGAGACAACACTGTAATCTCTCTCTCCTGGCCCTATAAAAACCTAATAAATTTGGAGAAACACATAAATGACATTCCACACAAGGCAGATCTCTCTTTTACTTCTACAGTCTCTCAATGGTGACCTTTAATTGTTTCATCAATGACTTTAGCGAATGAATCTGCAACCCCTACATACAATAAATACCATTTGCACATCTTTTAGATTACAAGCCTTAAAAAGGGGATTTCTTTCAAAATATTTCATTATTAAAGCATTTTACTTCATATTTTAATGCCATTGATTGTACTGCCATCTATCTCCCAAGGCTTAATTTTCTGAACAGGAGGGTTATTTTTTCTGCTGTCTAGCCTCCCACTGGGGATCACAGTCCTCAGAGCAGAGTAAGGTTGTACCCCGACTTTCCTCCCAAAAGCAATCTTTACTAGGAGGTTTCTAAAGCAGCAGATCTTTCATCTCCAAAACTGCTATTTGACACCGGCATCTTCTCCTTAAAGTTCTGCTACCACTTAGAAGCCTTTAGGAAAGAAAAGTAGGATAAAGTACACTTTGCAATGAATCCCACTAAGATACACTGAGCAGGGAGGTTTTTCAAGGCCTAAGTTATGAGATCCAGTTACTGTCCCTAAACACTTCTGGAAATAAGAACAGGGATGACAGCTACGCTGCTCTGACACTAGCCAACAGCACTGCCACAACATGACTTTGCACGAAAACATACCTTTAGTATGACACTGTAGTGCAGCAGTAACGAAGGACGGTATGTACATAAAAAGGGACATCTACAGGTGTTTTTGAAGGCAGACTGACAATCCACAGGGTAAAATTCCCCAGTGAAGCTGTAACCTTTCCAGGGAGTTTGTCCCTGCAGCTTGCCATGCAGTCTCTGGCATTCCAGATCTGCCTAACCTTGGCCATCTGAGGTTCACCATCACCAAATTCTCAGCCAGACCTAACCTCCTCTTCTCCTCAGCAGTCCAAGCATAGCTCACTGCTAACTTGCAAATTCATTCATTAAGGCTGTGCTGTACTGCCTAGCTCACCTTTCTGGTCTCGTGCAAGTCAACCTGAGCAGAGTTTTTCCCCTCTGCTTTGCTGACCCTAGAAGCTCTCTATCCCTTTGCCCCTAGCAACACCAAAACATCAACACCTAGCCGGCACTTTCCCTGCATTTTGTATGAAGGCAGATTGCCACATCAGTGCAAGCTGCAGTACTCTCACGACTGTTCCATTCACATGGATAGCCAGACCGTTCCATTCACATGGATATCCAGACCCTGCAGAGGTCAGATGGATGCCTGAGCATGCGGACAAGATACCTTGAGAGCTGCTGTCAAAGGTAGCTTGCACAGGAAACAGAGCAGCAGATTCAGCCTGGTTCTACAGAGTAAATCAACCTGAGGTGGAAGTCATCATGCAGAAGGAAATCCTGGGACACGAAGCAGGCTCCATTATTAGCAGATACCGCTGGGACAGAAAACCAAAATCCTTAACTGACAATAAACCGAGTGGCTTTGGCTCTCGCTTTAGTGGATCCTGCTGCAAGAGCACTGTGTGCTGAGTTGAGCATGGCTGAGATGCAAGACATCTGTGTGTCAGCACGGCTGATGGCTCTGGGCAGAGGATGGCCTGGGGGACCTCTCAGTGCTCTTCCCAACCTTGTTCTCTATGAATATGGATCAGGAGATCCACATCTGAGTTGGCTCGTTACAGTCAGCCTGAAGCAAACACAGAGGAACTTGAGTCTGTCTCTGCAAAACAGCCACATTTGTTGAGTCTAGAAAAACAAAGGTTGAGAAAGAATATGGCTACCAACAAAACAACAGTTTGCTGGGTCAATGTCAGGAAGAGAGAAGAGTAATTTAAGCAAAACGGTTCAAGAACAAATCATTATAAACTGGCAACAAATAAATGCAGACTGGGAATTAGGAAAAGATTTCTAACAATTTAGAAAAGTGAGATGCTGGACCAGCATTATAATGGCGTCGTCAGAGGGCAAAATACATCTGTCACATGGAGCACGATCTGTTTGTGAAAGGGGTTATTATGAAAGGGGCTGCATGCTTGAACAGTGGAAAGCGTTCCAGTTCTGTGTTCCTTTATCTGTCAGCAATGTCTTCACACCTCTGCACATTAATGATGGAAGACAACTTCAATCTCGCACACGTGACTGCACGTTCACCAGTTCTGGAAGGGAAAAGTTTCTACCCCCCACCCATTTGGTGCATATGAAATTCAAGAGCCTAACTTCACTAACTACACACACATTTATGTAAGTGTCACTTAAGGTTTAATTCCTGCTTGGATGATCAGTGCGCAGAGAACCACAAAGCCTGAAAGACGCACCTACAGAGACGCCAAATCCTCACTCTTCCACGGATGCGTGGAGTTTAACCAGGACGTAGAGTGCACTTAAGATATAACCATTTCCAGGAGTAAGCTTCAAAGTAGATACATTTCAACATTTGAAAATAGCCATAAACTATTTTTTATCTATTGTTCTGCAATAACAGGGCTCTCTTAGAGCACTAACAGATGATCACCAAAGGAACTGGCTTAGAGTTTTAAAAGTGTTCAACCAGCTCAGACTGCCTTGCAAGGAACTGACAAAATCCCTTCCAGCGTCCTGCTTTGCCTCCTCAGACAGTTTATGAATAATCTTAAGAGAAGCCCTCTGAAGCTCCAGAATTTGTCACGTTCCCCTACCCATATCCCACTTTCTTCACTTACAAAACAGTGGGTATCTATGGAGAGAGCAAGCTTTACTTTTCTCCAGGCATGATCATAAATTGCAGCAGTCCCCCAAAGCAAAAGACTTACTGCTAACCCCATAAAAATGGAAATTTGACTCAGAAGAGCTAAAATAAGCTTTCTGCGATGCAAAGCAACAGAGCTAGGATCCGGTTCCTGCTCAAAGGAATAGAAGAGTGGCATATTAATCTTAAACTATGGCAGTACTGTAGAATTTCAAAACCGGAAATGATACGTGCAGGAAAACGAGGAATTTTCACTAGAGACTGTAATTCATATATTATGGGAGAGATTAAAGAATAATAAATTTTGGAAGGAAGTATTAATGGCTAGATGGGGCACTGTGAACCTGGCATTCCCTGAAGCCTGGAACTTTGTATACCAAACACTAAAAATGATTTGTGCAGGAGCAGAAAACATTAGATGTTATTCTGACCATGACCGGTTACATTCTGTACGAACTAAGAATCCAGCAGCAGGAAAAACTTCCTTTGTAATTTAGAGGTGAACAGATAGGATAATATTTGCCATTATGTCAAATGTAACCATCTCTGGGAAGAACAAAGGAGATGACAGCACTTAGGATATTTCCCTTGCTCTTAGAGAAAGGCTGACCACAATGGTCTTGAAAACCATTAGTGATCTGCTGTGCATTCATATGCAACAGCTTTCACCCTAAGCTCTACAAACTGAGGCAGAGAAGCTAAGCAAAGTGCTCACAGTGAACGAAATGTCACAGCTTTGCCCTGGGTTTATAGTTCCTAGAGTCCTGCCCTCCTCTTGAGTCCATCATCTTTCCTGGTGTTGATAATGGCACCCTTTGACTTGCACGCTGAAGCCTATGTTTTGGCCTTCGTATTTGTCGGCTCTGGAGATCAGTTTTTTTGGCAAGACAAATAAAATCTCCATTCAAAGCAAGTTAAAGGTGAAAAATTTCCTGCATCTTAGCCAAATTAGTTAGAAAACACCATATATCCATAAATTTTCCACAGTTATTCCTACTATGTTAGGAGGTACTCTGGGGAGAGAGAAGCGTGTGAGGCAGCAACCATCTCATTATTCAGAGAATCAGCACAGGACTGACCAGCTTACAGCTCTACTGCCTCAAAGAAATGGTCCTTCAAGAAGAGGCACGAAATATTAGCGGAGGAGTTATGGGACACTTTCAGAGCCTGATGACCATCTGACAATTAATGCACTTCAGATACAACAAGGAAGAGACCTGCAGAGACAAAAGCTGGGTGAGAACACATACTGAAAGCTACCAAACCAGCCAGCATGTACAGCGCTCTCCCATCACAGGCCACAGTGCGTGTCTCTGCACAACACCCCGGAGGTGCTGTGTTTACCACCTGATACTGGGGTTACCTGACTTACTTTACTGAATGCTGTAGTAAATGGTTGCACAAAATCCAGTGTAAATACCAGAGTACAAGCTACAGCCGCCCCTAAGGAGCTTTAACTTACGCACTATCCCATAAAACTCCCAGGTAGGGAAATGAGTAAAAAGTCTGAATGCTTTCTTATTCCATAACCCCTTCGCGGTAAAGTATTCTGCACTGAATGTGTCCATTGTTCAACACAGACAGGGGGAATAAGATTAGCCTGAGATGGAATATCCCATTTTCTCAGGCAGTATGTTCTCTAGCCAAGTCAAGCTTGCTGGTTTGGCAGAATTCGGTGCTCTCTGAAGACGGTGATTTTTTTGAAGACTGACAAAGTTTGGCACAAACACATGCATCCTATGCCATACCCAGCCCTCAGGTGTTATATGCAGGGCTAATGTTCTGCCACAGCATAAAAGAGCAGCACATATGAGAGCCTATTTTACCTAACAGCTGAATTGTGGCTTTGAACTGTAGCTTTCCATTTAACAGTATTAGCAACCTGGTCCCTTATTTCTCCTCCGACTAGTCAGTGTAATAGGCAACTGCAGCTAACAAATGCCATGTAGCACGCAGAATGATTAAGTACAGTCATGACTCTGGAATCTTTAAGGAGGAAAAACACAGCTTAAAGAAAATGGATGAAAAGCAATTCCTACTGTGGTCTGATACAGAGGGTAACTTGCAAAACATAACCTTTGACCCAGGAGCTCACAGTTCCAGGCAGAGCCAGTGGTGTGGAAAACCCTGAAGACAGCACAGCCAGTGTAACCACAGCATGTGAGAAGCGGGAGGATACAGAAACAATCCACGGGAAATGTCTCAGTCATCTGTGCTCTGCAAAACCATGTCTCAGGAGTATTTCGTGTGCCTGAGCAGGTGGGGAGATGGGAGATCCTATGCCCCTTCCACACCGCCCAAATGCAAGCCCCAGATTCAGCTGAAGACTTCTTCCATCGGACATACCACCTTCAGGTTTTGCTGATACATGTATTGGTCAGAATGGGCAGGGTGTAGATGAAGAAAATGCTGACAGCAAACCAAAGCAATAATGGTGAGAGCTGCTGCAGTGACAGCCAGCACAGTACTGGGGGTGCAAGTTGGTGCTGGCAGAGCTGGAGAAGAAAGATGTGATTGAGGCGGGGAGAGAGAAGAACCAGGCAGGACTGGCTCATCATCTTTCTTCCCCAGGGGTAACTGCCATCTCAAGCTGTTGAGGATTTGAAGTCCTGTAGCTTACACAGAAGCAATCTCTAAGCCAGCATTGCTAGGGCAGGATTTAAAGCCTTGGTAGCATACTGCTTCTTTCCTCTGCAAAATGATCCAGGAATAGAATAGAATAGAATAGAACCATTAAGGTTGGAAGTGACCTCAAGGATCATCTAGTCCAATCATCCCCCCACCACCTATTACCCACTAAACCACGTCCCTAAGTACCACATCTAACCTTTCCTTAAACACCCTCAGGGATGGTGACTCCACCACCTCCCTGGGCAACCTGTTCCAGTGCCCATCCTCTGCCTCAACTGACTGTTACCTGGATGGTGAACTACAGCACTGAACGGTATTGCTGAGCTTGTGGTTTCCCATGCAACCCTAATCAGGCCCCTTGTCGGCAGTCCACCACGAGTACAGCCTGCCACAGATGGGTGTCCCTTGCTATAAGACCAAAGGAAATTCTTTTTTCTGTCCAGCTCCTGCCTCATTCAACATCAAGGACAATTGTTGAGATAGTCACCTGTATTTAGCTTCTGAAGGCATGCACTCAATGCATCTACGAAAGCTTTGTATGTAATATACGATACAATGCAGAAAAAGTATTTCCTCCTGCATTTTTAGATGACTTCTGCAAATCGGCAATTAATTTGTATACTCAGTATGAATGTTTAAACATAACTGCACCTTACCTGATATGTAAAGTAGCGTGTGTTTTCTTATTTGCCAAACGTCCTTTTTTTTTCAGTGAAAAACATGGATCTCTCTAATCTACCTAACTGAATGTAGAAATCGGTCCTGAAGATTGTGTGCATACTTTGTTGCATCTGTGGCCAGTGTTTTACAGGGAGACATAAATAACGAATAATTGTGTTAACCTGGATGTTGGAACAAACACCTTGGACAGAAGAATTTTTAGATGAATCTCCACAGCACTAAAATTTCAACAAGCCTCCTTATAATGTGCACAACACTCTCCAGTTCTAAATGTAACCCTCAAGGAACACATGCATAAATTATAATATATCCACTGGGGAAACCTCTGCAATACTACAAAAAAGGGGGAAATGCATTTTAGGGGGCAGTCTGCTCAACTGTCTGCTTTTAAATACAATTTCAAATCAGGAATAATTAATGGCTGAATTGTGGTTAGCGCCTAGCTATTATTAAAGAGGAAAAAACAAAAACAATTTCTACACGCTTTCATTATTGTGTAGAGAATGGAAAGGATTATCAGCTGAAAATGTCTGGTGAGCTTTTTCTCTTAAACCTTTTGATTAAAGTACTTCTGAGCCTTGAATCCTAAGAAGTTTGACTAAAATAAAGACACCATTCAAAACCTCTAATTCAGATGTATTCAAATACTGCTCATTTACTAAAACAATCAAGATAAGATGTCCAGGAAAGACTAGTATATCACTAAGGTAGAAAGTGCTGTCTGCTCTGGAATATAATGTTAAATGTTACTGAGATCAAGATACATTCTGCACTCCATTGTAAGGATTGGGGGATCACAGGAAAAAAACAAACCCGCTTCTTCTCCAAAAATACTTCTGTGTGATAAAAAGGGATCCGGAAAAATATAACTGTTAATACTCACCTGAACCACACACCCACCCAACAGACAACTCACGGACCACCCACAGGACTGCTCTTCACCAGAGTCACTTAGGCATCCAAGCAGGAGCTGCCGACACAGTGCATCGCTCCTCTTCTGGCACCAAGGCTGCCTTGTCCAAGCACACCTGGGCTGTCCAGCATCGGCAGTGTTAAGCGAGCTGGTGAGAGCGTAGCCTCTGGGCAAGGCGAGCTTCACAGCTGATGTATGGGTCCTCTCTAAACCACAGAAATGCAAGCGGCCAAAGACCGAAACTGTTTTTCAATGTCGTTCTCAATTTCCCTGCTCTTCCATCTGAGTGACTGTCCCTTTGCCAATTCTGATTTGGCTGCCATTTCTTTAGTGTTCGACGGATATACTCACGCCAACATTGGGAAGGTACATCGTCATCATTTTCTTCCCGAGTCATCCTATTGGCTCTGTTCAGAATCTGTCACCAAATACAACAGTTCCTGCCACTTTGAGGCAGATGCAGCCTCTTTGCAAAAATGGGAAAATGTAGTCTCTAGGGAAAGTAATCAATTCACTGGCCAAGCGAAAGTATTTAGTGGGTTCAATAACTTCGTGTAAGGGACCAGCTGTGCCAGCAGATAGCAGCACACAGGCAGCACTCACCTCGTGGAGATGGCAGCTCAGTGATGTTCTCGGTGGCTTCATCATCTGAATCTTCAGTTGCTACCACCTTGTACCTGTTGCTGCTCTGTTTGTTCAGTACATGTGGGACCTGCAGTGCAGCCTCTCTCTCTGCAGTCAGATCCAAATCCTGCTGAGCAAGGTGGGCCCTCAGTTGCCTGATTTCGAACTAGAGGAAAAAAACCCATACACTGATGTCATAAAAACATAGCCAAGAGTCTATATTCTACAGCTGGGGAGCTATTACTCATTTTATCGCTAAACCACTACAAACTGGTGACAGTAAATAAAAAGTGGTTGAGTCAGGATGCAAGTCCAAGCTGCTGGTGCTCTCCCAGAGCCCATGTGAGCTGGACTATTGTTCACATAATCTCAAAATAATGACTCCCTCATGCTGGTCTTCTATTTTGTACACGTCTGCGTCCTGATGATACGATTCTGGACAATTTTTAACAGACCCAACTGCCAAATCAAATGAAATCTTTATAGAAGATCACTCTTAACAGGCATCTAGGGATTTCGGTCCATAACAAACATCCCTATTCTGCAAGACTTTGTGCTAAGGATTTCTGTGGAGGGACGTTTCTCTAAACAGTACCCAGAATGGTCCTCCCCAACTAACTGGATGAGGGGGAGGGACACCACGGTCCTCTTTCAGCTTGAAATCTTGTGTACTGAACGGTGTGCAGAAAGCTCTGGTGAAGGTTGCCACTTTTCTGGCCAATCCCCTCAAATACATGAGCTACAGCAGTTAGAGACTTTCTGCAGCCAGGAGGTGTTACAAAGCAGAGACTGACAAAAAGACAGAAGCTACCAGGTACAATCTAATTGACAGACACATCGTATTCCTCTCGTGTGATGGCCACAGGTCTTCCACAACACAAGAAGGAACAGTTTTTCTGGAGAGGCTGCAGAGACCCTTTAAACTCTAACCAGGCACTACAAGACCCCATTTTCCTTCCCATTTGCCATCCAGCACAGCTACAGGGCTGCGTGGCAGAGGGTTTCTCTTTTTTAAACTCTTTTTAAGATCAGTAGTACAGCAGTGACCAAGTCACATCTAATTATAGAGAGGCTGAGAGGGAAAAGCAAATGAGGTGAGTAACAGACCAAGCCATTTAAAATTTAGCATTGCTGGGCCTCCCATAGTTCAAGGTCTGAAAAACCATCAGAAAGCACGATGCTATGGCGAGCCACACTGCACCTGTCACTCCACATTTACAACAGAATGGAATTAGCACCTCAGTGCTTAAAAACTAGTGTGCAACAGCATGTAGGCTAAATGAATCTGGTTCTGGCTCTTGCCTCTTAGACGCTGACTCAAATTACTTTGCTGTCAGATTTTGGAATATGTCGGCAGATCGTTTGTTCCACCGCGGTCCGCAGCAGACACGGCATAAACCCCAGGCCTGCTGCAGAGCACCAGCAGTTCCTCCAAGCTGTGTAAGTGACTGGAGGGGAAGCAAGGCAGAGTTTCTGCAGATTTTAGAAAGAAAAGAAGAGGACAAAAAAAAAGATTCCAGTTTGCCACTGCTGGAGACTACCTGCTTTCCAGAGCATAAGGAAAGAAACTGAAGACTAACTTGCAAGGCCCACTGCAAGACTCAAACCTAGAGAGCAAAAGGGCAATTTAAGCTGTTCAGATGTCATTCAAACCACCTAATACAGGGATCTAACAAAGCACAGAGCTTTTTCTTTGGTTTGAAATAAGCGGACAGAGGTCTGGCAGCTGCAGACAGCTGACTGCATGAAATGCCCATTGCTTTCAACCAAAGGTTGTCTGGCAGTGGCCACCAGAGGAGTCAGGTAGTATCAGCAAATGTCAAAAGACAGCCCTGGTCCTCCTTGAGTCCTTCAGTGAAACCTCCACGGCAGATTCCAGATGGTGATTTTTGTGTTAATCTATCAGCAGGGAAGAAGTAGCAAACCAGGAGCACTAACACTTTTCGCAGGCAGCCCTAAGCTTGCTGAGGCTTAAGGTGACCGTGCCACACCACAGGTGCGTCATTCAGCCATGAAAGGAGTGTAGCTTCACAACACAGAGAATTTCAGGTTTGATCCTTGACTTGAAAGAAAAAGAAATCCCAAAATATCTTAAATTTCACGTTTAAAGGGAGAAAGATACCCTTTCAGACACTCCCTTGCTTTAAAGGAAGAGATGCTCTCAAACATGATAGGCAAAAAATAAATCTGGAGATTTTGTTTTTTTAAAAATTATTGCCTAACTGTATCTACTTGCCTAGCTCAAACTAAGCATTCACAAAGATTGGTTGAACCTTGTAACTATCAAAAGCTTGAAGGCAATCACTGCATCTTACAGATGTGGAAAAGGAAGTATATTAGGTGATCTTTCCTGCCACTGTGAACCTATGGCAAAAATGGGGGAAGAGACCAGACTTTCTGATGGTCTCTTACATGTTCCAATCCGTAGAGCAAGCATTCCCAAATACCCACAGATTATTGTCAGTCTTTAAAACGTCCATTCCCAGTCAGCATCCAATTTTTAATAGATGAGTTTATAAATGTTCATTGCTTAATATGGCTCTGCCAACAAGCTATGAACTACTCAGCCTGGCATGCTGGACAGAGTAGCAGTCTGCAACCACTGCTGGGATCACCATGCTGGACAACTACACTTTGTCCAAACAATTCTTTATTTCCCGTTTATATGGGAAAAATTACTACCTTGGTTGAATCCCAACCACACCGACAGCATGAGAAACTGGAATCCACAGAGAAAATTACTGCCACAGTTACTCAGGTGAACAGCTACTACCTCTGGTCATGTCAGAAACAGAAGGGGCTTTGCTGCCATCTTATGTTTGACGGACAGAAATGCATGCTTTTGCCTACAGCAGCAGAGGAAGCACCTGCTTATGAAGATCGCACAAACATCACACTCTAGCGGAGACTGAAACCTGCACCTGATGTTTTGGCTCATGCAACACTTCCCTCATCTGCTGCCCGAGGATGAGAAGTATATGCAGGACTTTCAACGTTTTAAGTGATATGTGAACTCTCTTTTATTGCTAGCTGCAAACACAATCCACATGCTTGCCTTATTTCCAGCTCTTAACACCGAGCTAGTTCAGCTGGTCTAAAATTCAGAACTGAACACGAGACTGTCAAGAGCAGACACAAGGATTGAATTCCTAGGCACAGGAAAGCAGCACAGTGCTCTGGACTTCAACATCATGTGCAAGGTGAATAATAGCACACAGAGATGTTCGGAAAGATAACAGCAGAAACCGAGGCTGCCTACAAAACCCTGCAGCTGCAGCTGGTTAACACTTTTCCATTACCTCAGATGGTCACCTTCCAGGTCCCATTCATGTTTGCCCTGAAGACTACATAGTCATTAAAACAGTGGAAAGTTGGAATTAAATACTCTTGTGTGTAACTGTCATTTTTTTATTGATAGAGGGTACTCATTGTAATAACAGCGTTTGTCTCACTCCCACATTCACTGTACTGATGCAAAGAGATCTATACAACATGTTCCACAGACATGCAGAACCATAACTGTTACAGAGCGTAGGACAGAACCAAAACTCAACCCAATATACTGCTTCCAAATGCAAATGAAACTCTCTAAGTCTCTACCATGTTCAAAAAGGGACTGGATGGGATGGAAAATCATCATTTATCATAAGGATTGATTTAAGAAAATTAAAAGACATTCGGTAAAGGATCTAGGAAAAGTTAAACAAGAAACAGATTTTTGCTCACAAAAGGCATGCATCTACTCAGGAGATGTGTTCAATATTGATTGTTTCCAATTTACTTAAAAATCATCCCAAGATATTATAGAAGCTGGAATACAGTTTTGGCCACTAAAAGCAACCCACTAAAAACAAAGGTTAAGCCTAAGAGAAGTGGGTGTTCCTTACGGGCTTAATTCCATGAGAGACTGCATGAGCAAATTATGTTGTAGGTACTTATCTCTATTGAACATTATATTGAACGCTGACCTCGGGCAGTTCTAATGTGTAAAAGAGCTAATGAGATTGCTCTGACTGCATGTCATGCAGTCCAGGGCAGGTTAAATAAATCATTAAAAGGTATAAAATATAACAGTCTTTTAAAGTAAAAACTCCAGGCCAAGTTAAACACATGAAATCTCTATTTGCAGTAGGAGCTGATGTAGCTATCTGAATGTAGACCTGGGCCTCTCGAGCACAGGGTACTGCAGAACAGCTGTATGGAGAAAACCACGTGTCCGGTTTTCAGGTAGACCATCCTTCCTTCAGCCTGCAAGGAAGGGATGCATATTACGCATATCATGAGGGGAAAAAAGAAAAAAATGCCAAACCCATATGAACTTACACACATGCTATGATTTGTTTAAATCAAGACTTACTCATAGGTACCAGCTCTGTGTTACGAACCTGGTACATTCCACAGAGAGCCAGTGGGCAAACAACGCTGTTGTGTGGAAGATAACTTGCTGTGATCAAGGACACTACAGTAAACCATCTCGCGATGCAAGACAATTACAAACTGAGCACTGGTCCACTTGAGACTGCTACGGACGTTATTTACCAGGACACATACAATATTCATTATCTTTAATTATATATACTTTGGTAGCTTCTGCTGGGTTCCTTTATCAATATGTTCCTAACATACTTTGCAATGGAAAAAAATATATTTGAAAACTTCAGACAATCACAGCTTAATCTAGGCTGAAATGGATGTGTGAGGATTACCTAGTACAACACTCCGCTTAAAGCAAGTCCATTTAGCTCTAGCTGCTAGAAGCCTGTCCTGTTAAGCCCTGAATACCTCCAGGGATGCATATACATACCACGACCTCCCTGGCAATCTGCTCCAGTGCCTGACCATTCTCCTAGTAAAAATGTTTGGTTCTTATATTCAGTAGGAAGTTTGCACATTCCAAGCTTGTGTCCTGTCACTGTGCACCTCTGAGAAAAGCCTGGCTACAGCCTTCTGTGAGACAGCAATAAAGGTGTAATAGATGTGGCAAATGTGAAAACACACTTATTACTAAGAAAAAGGGATGTCTCATATAAGAATGAGTAACTAGATTGTCAGGCATGAAGAGAAAGTTCATTGATGGTAAATTTAAACTTATTTAAGTGTTTTCAGAATTTGTTACATGGCCTCTCATAGCACACACTTAGCGATATTTTGGCAGCAAACAAACTAGAAAGAACTATGGGGCACTCCTGTGCGCTTCCTCGCTCAGAGAATGCACTAGATGATTATTTATAAGCAGGTAAAATGTCAGAGACATACCCAGAGCTCTAGATAACATCTCAGTTTATATGCCTGGTTTTATAAAACGTGCCACCCATCCTACCTGATATTTTACAACATGCATGTAAGACTCAAAAAGGGACTTAGCAGTGAATCATATAGTACTTCCCTTTAATGGCCTAGCAACAGAGTATGATTGACATAG
Source organism: Psophia crepitans (assembly GCA_013399095.1). Taxonomy (NCBI): domain Eukaryota; kingdom Metazoa; phylum Chordata; class Aves; order Gruiformes; family Psophiidae; genus Psophia; species Psophia crepitans. Next base: position 744,863 of record VWZZ01004655.1, on the reverse strand, counting down.
TTTCAGAGAGATCAATGAACATTTTAGCCAGAAGCTTACTCGTGTCTAATGCAGGAGCAATAACTTTGCTCGATTCTATTAATGCTGTCTGTACAGAATGCCCTGCCCTAAAACTCATCTGCCACTGGGATACAATCCAATGTTTATTTCCATTAGTTTAGCCATTGTTGGTAACAATAAAAATCAGGAGACAGTTGCAAACTAATGATTTATGGGCAGAATGAAACACGGGATGACCTTGGCTGCCTTCCATTCACCAAGAAAATGACTGGTAGTTAGAAATAAATTAAAATTATTGCAAAAGGATAACATAAGTTATTTCTCCGATAGGTAATTTTACCAGCTAAATAGCCCTGTCATTAAACTAGCAGCTGTTGTACAAATTATATTTCAAGATAAAAAAGAAATTATAACTTCCATAGTTGTTGCAGCTTTTTGAATGATGAAAAAGCCAATTCTATAGGAGCTGACAGAAAAGGAGCTCTTGTGATAAGGCTGGATACATACTTTTGGCTGGACTGTACTCAGCTGAATGACTCTCATGAAAGTTAGCAGAAAAGATCATGTAAGTAGATCTATTATTAGAAATGGAAATTCCTCTGCAGAGGATTCCAGAGGAAAAATGCAATGTTCCCTGACTGGATTTTGCATTGTTAATGAAACTTTGGAACTTTGTTTCGCAAGTTACGTTATTCTGATAGAACAATACCATCGGCAATATACTCCTGCATATTTTTGATAGTGATTGCTGTGAGACTTTTATACCTTTTGCCTTTACCTATTTTTAGAAATCCCTGTTAACTGTTGCTCATGTTTTGCCAAGTCCTGTACAGCTGCCTCAGCTCTTTCAGTACTTTCTGCTTTGACTGTCCTCATGTTCCACTCCCTTTTAGTGAGGTCTTTTTTGGCCAATGGAGAATAAATAAAACAGCAAACTGTTCAAACAGTTTCAGTGGGGTACTGCAGAGAACAAAGCGGTGGTCCCTGCAACTATAATTCATAAAATATATTCTGCTTTTCAGATGCATGGCTAGCCAAAAATCAACATCTGGAAAGAGTTTTCATGTTTGCAAAAGTACATCTCCAATGTCATTCAGGAATGGAAACGTACTTTATAGCTGTGATGCCCTATCACTGGCCAGAAAAATACACAACTGACAAAAAGAAACAGAATTCAAAAAGTAAGACGAAGGGAGGTTGCGTCTTTCCTGCTTTTATTTTATAAAAGCAAGAACTCCATTTCTGTCTGTCAAGTGTTAAGTACCAGCTTGAAAACAGGGGGCACGGCACTTCTCAGAGAACTGGCCAACAATTATTTTTGGTTTAAATCCCAAACAAAGCAGGCTATTTTTTTTCCCCAATTCCTCTTCAGAAATAATGAATATTTTGTTAGAAACTTTCAAAATAATTTAATCTGTAGAAGTTGTCAGACCTTGAGAATGTCAACCCCAGTTGCCTGACAAGTGGCAAAGCAGTAAGAAACTGAACACAGGATCTCAGAACCTTGTAACAGGAATGTTTTCAGCCCTGTCTATAACTACTAAATAAATGCGTATCACCAGTGTGATCACAGAGATGCAGCCTAAGGATGAATCAGCATCTACATCCACTACTGGAATGGAGGCAACCATGGTGGCTTGCCCATTCTTCCTACTTGGGCTGGCACTGGGGTGCACCAGCACCTATCTGAGGCAACAGGTCAATCCCTATGGGCAGCTCCCAGCTATCCTGCCTGTCCATGCCAGAGTGATACCACACAGGCAAGGCAAACTGGAATCCCTCCCTGCCAGCGCTCCAGATTTGACAGCAGCCAGACTACTGTAGGCAACCCTTCACTCGAAAACACAGACATGCACACTTAAACTCCATGAATGAGCGATCCTTTAAAAAGTTCAGGAAAAATGGTCAAATGAAAAAGCAAAAAGCTGGCAGAATTTTAGACATTAAATACCATTAGGAGACATTTTTCCCACCAGACACTGTACACAATGTTAATGTGGATATTATAATGCTGACAACTTGTTCTTGACTGAATTATGAAGCTAATAATTTACGAAGGAAGGATGCGGTACTTGTGTCCATATCTTATGTTGCTAACTGTAGCAAATTAGTACATTTACCTCATATCATACAGCTGAGACATTTGTTTGGCAGGAAGTCAGGACAGTAAAATAAGAGGGACTAGTACGCTGTCATTTTTCTATAGTCTGTATTTTTCCATAGCTGATGACACTTGAAAGCTAAGAGAGAACCTGCTCTGTTTTCAGAGATTTACTCATCTACCAATACACTATTTCTTTGTGCGTGATGTACAGCTATGCTGTAACCATCAGAGCTCAGATTAGGGTTACTGTGCTCAGACATTTTGTGAGCCAGGCATGCAGGTAAAGAGTAGGTGAATCAGAATGAATAGTGGCAAAACCTGCCCCTGAACCCCACCTGGGATAACTAGCCCACCTTTACTCAAAAACTATAAAATAATAATACTGAAAATTGTTTAGCGATTGAGAGTGCCATCCAGCTGCATAATAACATTTTCTAAAGATGAATGTTTTTCAAATTTATGACTGTCAAGAACTTTAGCCTAATAGCATGGTCTGACAGACAAAATACTGCAATGGGACTCAAGAAATTGCTGATTTGCCTAATATGTTTGATTGAAGGATAATTTCTCCCCTGTAAAATGGGGCACATGCCATTTCCCTGTTCGTTTCACAACCATGTATCATTTAATATCATTGTGCAAAGTTGTGATGAAGAGGACTGCCGTTTTGCTACTGATGATACTTACATAGTTGGAAGCAACTAATTTTTGGCAAAAGCCAAGCCTAAGGTTTAGAAATTTGTTATGGGTAACATGAGAGACTGTCAAAAACAGCATTATGAAATGACATACACTGTCAACAGGTCTTCCAAAATCATCACACAGACAAGGCAACCTAACACCATGAGAAGTTCATTGTAGAATCCTAGGTTGAGATCCAGGACACCTGGCACTAAATCTGAAAAGCCACTGGAGGACCTAAATACTGCTGGTTTCCCAAGTATTTCAGGTTCCTCTGTAAAAGATGGGTGCCTAAATCCCAGTTTCAGATTATGTACCTTTTTTAGGCAGTTGGTCTGTTCTGTGACAAGTTGAGTCGCCTCTGATCTGCTTGGGTCCTCAACTTCTTGACGACTGAGCCATTCAGACTTACAGGTCTCCTCATTTTGTGTTTCAAAAACACCTACCACAAGTGGGGAGTGGGAGCTGAAGCTAGAAATCTCCAGGATTTGTTTGGACACCTCATAATTACCCTTACAACTGAAACAAGAAGGCAGTCACTTGGGGGATCATTTTTTCTGTGCTCACCTGAATGCCTCACTTAGCCTGGGCCTCACAACATACATCCCTGGTTTCTACTTTAAAGCAGGTTATTCAAGAACTCATTTGCATGAGACAAACTGCAAAACCTCCTGGCTCATTGCCCAAACAGTGGTTTTATACCTTTTTAATGTAAATATATTCATTTGAGATATTTTAAGCTTCACCTTTCCTTACCTCAAGACTGAGTCACTGAACTTTTAAGGGCCTGGAAAGAGTCTTAAATCTTGACTTGCTTCCAGCAACTAGAAGCTTCTATTGCAACATTCTGAGTCTGCCAAAAGAGTCTCTGACTGACCTACAGGGAAGCTGCCTTCTGCATTTAAAGCAGGAGATTCATTAGCTTTCAGCTGCATATACTTTTCCTAGGAATACAGCCTTAATATAGCTGCAGTTTCCAACAATGGCAATGACTCTTGCATGTTCTTAGTATTATATCAAGCTATCTGTATTCATTCAATAAATTACATACTGGAAGCACTCTTTTTCTATTCCTCACATTTGTTTTCCTCACCTTAAAAAACACAAGCACAGCAGCAGAGGGAGACAACTGCTGTTTGACAAATACGCTTGACAATATCCTGGCTGCAGCCAATACTTCCTTAACACTGAGACCTGTCACCTTACAACAGAAGTCACAGTAATACTTCTCAAACCTTAGCTTGCAGCAAAGTACATGAACCGTTTCATTTGCCATGACAAGCTCTGCATAAATAAAGACATAACTGAACTTTACCCCTTGTTCTTGGCAGATCTGGGTTAGTCTTTCCAGCTGCTCATCTTGAATAACCTTTGCCTTCTCATACTGCTGAATCATCATCTCCATCTCCACTTTCACTGGAAGGACATAGGCTGGAAAACACAAATAAGCACTGGGAGTAACCCAGCTGTGATTTGTTTCGGTTTTTTGTTTTTTGTTTAATCAGAGGGAAAACCTTTACAGACCTTTACAGGCCAAAAGAGAACTAGAGTATTTCTTATAGAAATAGCACTAGAATATTTCTTCTGGGGAAGGATTTCTAACATGTAAAATGCAGATCATCAGCGGGGTCTAGATCTTGTTTGGTCGGATCTCCTTTTGCCTGGCTGAGCTGAAATGCATCCTGCACGCTCTTTTTAGCTTCTGCTGCACTAATGCAGATCTTTTCCAGTGTTTACCAGAGATTTCCTGAATTGCTGGGTAGGAGGATTTTCTGCTTAGAATTAGGCCCAACCCCTCTAAACCTGAACAGTATGGCTCCCTCAGGAAAAGAACTATTCCAGAGCCCTCAGCATTTAATTCCTGGACTTTGTGGTAAGAAATAAGTCCTTAATGGAAATAGCAGACCAAGAACGATATTTTAAAAAACAAAAAGGCATTTATCTTCTATTGCTTTTCAAGCTACAGCCCAGTTTTCAATACATCTTCTGAATGCCTCTGGAAATTTTGCTCCTGTCATAACTATGGCAAACTCAGAGTGATCAGCAAAGCTGTTCAATACGCATTGCAATTCTTGATGTTTTCTGAAGCTACACAAGATCCTGAACATTTCTTGTACACTTCAGTCAGAGGGCTGTGACCTTTCCTCAACTCTGAATACAGAGTTTCCTGGGCATCTATACCCAAAATAAGAACTCGACTCTGATCTTTCACACATGAGCAAAGTCACCCTTCATTGATTCCTTTTCCACCTCTTTTCCTTGTAACCTGAAATGCCTGAAAGCACTGAACACGAAGTAGCATACACTAAAGTCCTTGCTTCCAGGCACAATCACCAGCTCTGCTCTCTGCAACCTTGAAGCGCTTCCCCACCGAGGTCTGTGCAAAACAATACCAATACACCCTTCACTGCTATGCTGTACAGCACACCAGCACTGCAGATACCACCGTCAGCAAGGAACACCCATAGCAAGAAAATGCTCTTGGAATCCAACATAAAAATCATATTACAGACAAGAACTTCGAAAAGACAGCCTCAAGACAGAGCTAGCTGTATGGAAATGGGGAAGGTGCAGCAAATACTGGAAAAGCAGAGTGGAGGCAATTATTTTGCAGAATCAGGAATGACATCTGTTGGCAAAAAACTGGAAGCGGGTCAGGGCATTTACTTTACAGGATAGGGGATATGAAGGTGCCTAACAGAAAAACAAACCAATCAATTCTAAAAGCTCATAGGGAACAGGAGATACAGTCCTGAACTTGAGACCTACTCTCCTCCATGGGAGTCGTAACTCTTTTCTGTTCAGTGCTTTTAGAATGTAAGAGGAAGAAGAACAATGGAAACAGTGGTGGCAAGCAATCTTTTAGTATTTTTAAAATCTCGTTTTTCCCAGCCTGCCAGGTAATTCTTGGAGTCACAAACTGAATCACTACTCACCATCAATGATCCTCTTCACTCTCCATATTCGTAGTGTGATAATAAGGCTGATAGCATCCCATGGGCTGCTGGGGCCATTGGCCACTGTGGAGGCCACCATTGGTGCCAAGGACAAGATTATGACAGCACCATCAAACACCTAGAGAGAAAACAGTTTTTTCAAATCTTTCCTAAAGATCAGAAACCTGCTATTCCTGCTTGGGGTCTTGAAGGGCTCCCACTTCCTCAAAAGAAATGCAGTTACAGTACTTATTTGAAAGGGATATGAGAGGTGGTCAAGCCCCAGGAAAGCTGCATCCTTTTTAGGTAGCACATCAGAATTCCTTAGTGCATTTTATGAGGTGAGGAGAGATAAACTGTGGTGGGAGGGCAGGGAGAGAGAAAGGTATTTGGAAATACTGGCCAAAATCCCCAAGTAGAAGTGATCGCCTAAATGCTATTACAGCCAAAGAGTTTTATTATCGTTGGTATTTATTACCTGTTACTTGGCATAATGTCATCCCAAAAAAGCATACAGTCCCTGCCCATATATTTTACTGTCTAAATGAAGAGATCAAGAAGACAAGTAGAAAAAGATGGAGCAAAAAGACTTGATGGCTCTTGGCCACATCCTGACTACACAACGTGTGGGAATGTCTGTGCACCAAGACAGAAAGACTCCCTGCTCTCACCTCTATTGAGCAGCTGGAGTCTCAATATCTTTTGAGATTTTGACAACTGGGACTATTCAGAATGATTTGTATGACATGAGTTGCATTGGGATTAGATCAGAAAAGGCCACTGTGCAAAGTATTAGATAGAAATGCATGAGTACATACATTTCAGAGCAAACTGGCAATAGTGTTTTGTCTGTCCCACATTCACCTAGCAAGGCAGAAAAGAATACCACATTCTCATTCCTAGCTGCCAAAACCCATTGATTAAAGGCAGGACAGAGATTTTATAAGCACCACACACTGAGAATTGTGCATAACAATCCAGTGTATCAAAAAGAAACACTTCTTACTGCCACCATTTGATGGGCAGTGAAAAATATTCCAAATTACCAAAATAAATTATCAAACTCCTGCACTTAGCCTCAACAGTAAGAACCTCTGGATCGATAATTTAAGTTTCACTTCAGCTATTTAGTAAAACAAGTTAAAAGCTTTACAACTTTCTTACAAAAATGTGCAAGCCTCTAGACTTGCTCAAGCTCCAAGACGACCCAGATTTTCTTCCCCTGCATCCTGTGCAGCATTAGTTTATCAGGCAGTATCAGGGAAGAGCTTTTAATTTTCCTGATCTCCAGATTTCTGCTCAGATTGGGATTATATGCTATTTATAACACATTCATTTCCTTATCTGCCTCTGCAACAGTATGCACATTCTACCTCATTTTTAATCTGAGGTACAAATGACAGTGTTTATCATAATTCAATTTTATTAAAAATAATTTCACAATAAAATTGGGGGATTTGCCAAACTAGTCTTTTCTATCAGAAAGCTACACATAATTTTTTAACCAGTTCTAATTTCAATTTGATTAGAGGAATGGGATTATCAAGTCACACAACAATTCTTACTCATATGGTTCATTATCTCAGAGTAGCAATATCAATAGTTAGACTTGTACAGCTCTAACAACAAAATAAATAGACACAAAGTGCAAAAACTCCACAAGCCCTTCTTTAATAAAATATTTCCAAATATTGCACTCTTCTGAGTCTCTGACAGAAAAAGGGACTGCGTCATACAGCTACGTATATACGTATATAATGAGAAGAATATGCATATTTATCTGAGTTACAAGACGTTGTATTGCATTAGGTCTATATCAAAGCAACCCAAAGCAGTTCTTTATGTTCTTGCTGTGCCTGCCTTGAAAGAGTACAAAGAGTAAGAGTGCTTACCTCTATTTTGTTTTCAATGTAGTCCCATACGCCAAGGACCACAATCCTCAAAATAGTCTAGTAAAATAGATTAGGGGGAAAAAAAGATGATGCATGTTATTGTAATTTTAGATCAACAGCTTTCCAACCGCTATACTGACTCAGTGAAAATTCTATAAACAAGTTCCAAGTTCAAATGTTCATCAGCCTTTCTATCCTCCTATAATTTCTCTTTTAGATTGGTGAGATTTAGGTTACCAACCCTCCCCACCCCTCTGACCCAAGCCTAGGTAAGATCCACGGTGGGGGCCTCTCAGTTGGAATGGGGGAAGATTCTCTTTTCTTGACGTCTTTGATATGCCAGTGCTTACTTACTATTTTCTAAGAGAAGAAAAGAGGCACTGCCCCCTCTTGATGCCTAAAGATAGTGGCATTTCATCAATCAAGAGCAGAGGCTCTTATTGTCGCCCTCTGGAGTACAGGGCTGTTATCTTATTATCAAATCCCAGAAAGTCATAGGATAAGGGAGAAAAACATCGCTGTGATTCTCCTCTATTAAGCAAAAAAGCTGTAAGTAGCATCAGTAGCTAGAAAAGAGGAATAAAGAAAAAACACAGAATGAACCAATGGTGAATTCCCATTAAAAATATCCAATGGCATCCTTCCTATTTTTCAGTCCAACTTTCAGAAGACGCAATGAAAAAAAAATTTAAAAAAAATCAGCCAACTGATGATTGAAATTGAATTCATATAAACGCATAACTTGTAGGGATGTTTTCTGCCAACAGCAACATCAAGGTCAAATTTTGACAGATGCTACAGACATGAAGAGTCTAACTGCAGCTGTGTGCCTTGCGAAGAAGATCAGAATGTTCCTTCATCCATTAAAGAACAGTGCTAATGACAGAGAGCTCGGCAGGCCTAGGTGTGAGGGGTGACCATGTCAGTAACTGTGCAGAAAAAAGTGATTGTGATGAATATATGCATCTCCTCTTCATTACAAATATATTAAATCCCAGCCACCTCTGAATTTATGCCAAACATATCAGCACTACCTAACTGCAGATACCACCGCATTTTTCAGTACTGTTCCTATGCATGGTTTTGCCAAATCCCATGAGCCCAATGGCTCACTTGGCCCAGGATGACCGTGCTGAGTTCTGTCTCGGCACTCCAAACCTGCATAACAGCACTTAATCCTGTTTCGCAGAGGGAGACGCTGCTGTGGGAGATATGGTCCGTTCAGAGCCCAACCTCATACCATCAAGGAGCAGGAAAGGGAACCAGCCAACATTTCCTCAGAAATGACATATGTGAAGCACTGGCCAGGTCAGGGAGTCACTAGCCAGAAGAGAAAATGCAGTTGCTCTCTTTCCTCTACAAAAAATTATGAGACTGTACATAGACACCAAGAACTGCTAATGCTGATGCTCTGTACTCCTAAAAAGAATATTTTACTTCCAAAGCATTTTACAAATGCAGGATAGGAATAAGGCTATTCACAACAGTTTCCTTGTTAACCTATATGCTCGAGGTTTATATGTGGAGAAGGAGATGCACAACAGCAGCTCCTCAGATCCCTTCATAACTCCGAATTCACCAGCATGATGTGATGTAAGGCAAGCGCAAGGTGCAAGTATATATGCTGCTGTGCAACGAAGGCACTCCTCCTGCAGCCTCAACTCAGGCCCTGAGCAGAATATTTTCAGACAAAAGAATCCCAGCTCCTCTGTAAGCACCTCCCTCACTCCCCATTGAGAAGCTTCACAAAAGGCTTAACTACAAGTTATTCATGAGCCTGTAGGTTCAGCTATATTAGTTAATCTGGGGTCCAACCACAGCAAGCTCCACAGCAGGCAACCATCGGGAAATGCATGAGGAAAAGCACTGCCTTCTTTAATTCTTGGGATGCTACCCTTCCCACAGCAACCCTCTTGACAGCATAGAGAAATCTGGCTCATTTTCTTCTATGCTTAGGCAGCATTTATGAAGTGCTAGGTCAATGAGCAACTAACTAAAGGATGGCTGAACACTTCACCCGTTTACAGTAACTGACGGTGAAAACCTTTCCTCCTTTGGACAGATGCGTTCAAAGGTATTTTCATGGAAATAACAAGGCATATCTGCACAAAGAAAACAGAAACACTGTCTCACAATCCTCAGTATGATTTAATGTGGAGCTGTTGAGGGAACACCAAAAAGGATTTTCCTTTCTGCCTTTTTAATTCCTCACTGTGGTGTTTAAATCAGACTGTACTGCTGTCATATTAATGGGTCTGAGCAGTTCCACGGGCTGGAAGCTAGCACAAATGTTTTCATTTTCAGTCTGCTGGTGTGAATCAGCACAAGTCAGCAATGACTGGAAGTGTACTTGGCAGACATTTAATGCGGTAATGGTTGTGGTGCTACCTCTGGAAGATAGGTCTCCTCCTCACAAAAAAACGCCTTGATCATTAGCATCTTTGCTCTCAGCTAGAGCAGACACACTCTAAGAAGGCAGAGCATGAGGGTGGAATGAACCCAGCTCCCACCTGAGATACACACTCTTCAGAACAAACTGGGCACAACTGAGGATTAAGCTTAAAAACCTTTTTTCTGTATGGAAGGTCTTACAAGCTATGTACCAGCATTGTCACTTAACAAAAAAAAAAAACCATCACCACTGAAGCGGCAAAGGCCATGTAAGGCAGCTTTTCCTTGGGGCCCTGGGGCAACCAGGTGCCCCAAGAAAGTACCATGAATGAGGCACAGGCTGTGTGTATCTGGAGACACAGGTGGCATAGGCTTGCTGCCCCCTGGCCAGTCTTCCCTAGATTTAGCTTTCTCTATTCTCCCTCTGTTTGTATAAAGCATGAGATCACATCCACTGCTGCTGCCATGACTATTACCCAGGGGAGTGCGAACCAAGCAAATTTGGATTTCATTAGGCGAATCTCCTTGATGGTTCAATGTAATAAATATTTTGACTGAAACAAAAGCATTGGTGTTACTGATAAACAACATTTTAGTGTTTAGATTCCTAAGCAATCAAAAATACTTTCCAACAAATACATATAGCATTTGACCGTGTACTTTCTCTGTCCAGAACATAAAAAATGAGAACCTGTAGCAGAATCTGGAAAAAAACCCCCAAACAAACAGAAATTAATATCCAGGAAACTTCCGCTGCACTGTACACAGACCAAACTGAAAAAAATACATGAATTGAAAGAGAACTGCAGCTGTAACATTCATCACAGATAAAACATAAATGTTAGTCGTGACTCTACTGTTTGTAGACACAAGAATCTACCAGAAATGGGGAAAAAATGGAGCAGTGCTGCTGTTTCCTACTGATGTGCAGGCATTTTTCAGCACTGTAGCAAAATGCACACACATAGTTTTGCATTACACTACAGGCATTCTGCATTTTTAGACACACAGACTTGAAAGCAAATGTTAAATATCAGTGAGAGTACTTTTGTGTTCAAGGCCATTGGCAGCTTGGGGTTTTTTACTTGAAAAAGAATGCCTTAATTTTTCTTAACTGGAAATCTTTTAATTATAAAGTCTTTAACATTTTTTTTGTTACATCATAAATACATTTTTTATTTTCTGCAAGTGCACTAATAAAAGGTAAATGACTGAACACTTCTGTTAACTTCAGTTGGAATAAACCCAGATAGAAGTAAAATTTTAAACCATTTTCCAGGCAGAAATGTGATTTTGAAGTTGACAGCGTCCCTTGGTGACACACAGTTGTTTGCACAGCATTAGCTGTCTGCAATGAAGTTTATGATGAACTGTGCGATGCCGTAGGTTTTCTCTCTACTTTCGTTGGGAAACCTGGCCAGGCCCTTTGCTGAGCCAGCCGCGTGAATTCCCACAACTGGCTACATTTGTCAGCTGACTGCAGTGTACATTAGGTAATTTTAAATACTTTTTTGCTTGCACAGTTAATACACAATTTACTACTCCGTGACTCATTGTGACAAATTCATCCGTAGTGTAAAGAAATCAGAAGGAGGCAGCACAGGAGGTAAAGCTGGCCCACCAGGTTTAGCTAACAGCAAAGGAGAGCAACTCCGCATTTTGAGATGGGGTAGTGATTGTACAAGACAGAGACAGGATGGAGTGGGGTGGAAAGGGTGTCTTTAGAGGAGCCCTTCTTTCCACTGCCACAAAACTAATCTATCTGTTACAGAGGGTCTGGCTTGTATAGAAACTCTGAAGATTAAGCTTCTGCCTTTTGGATATATCTCATAAGACCAAATATGTATTGAAATCTTTCCCAGAAGGAACACCTTGTACCCAATCTGTAATTGATAACCCCTCTGGTTTGGGTCACTCCACAGAGGCCGTAGTTCATTCACTACTCAAAAATCTTTTTTGCTATCTTCTGGTGTGCCTGTCCTGAGATATTGCAGCAGCTGTTTTAGCGCACACTATCCCGAGGCCACCAGAGGACAGAGGAATATGTTAGCATCTTTAAACTGAGACGTCCTTCTGTTCCCAGGGCATAGGCACCTGCCTCACATGGCTTCTCTTCAGTCAAGGCTCTGAAAGGAAATGTGTCACTGCTGACCTCACCTCACATACTACTCAGCAGAGAACACTCCCTGTGTACTGTACTCTCTATCTGCTGTGGCTCTAATAGCACATGTGCCTACACAGAAATAATTAACTGCAAAAGCTTGGTGACACTAATAGACATGAACACAGTATATTCTTTTTCACTGACTACCACTAATACTATTACGATATCATATAGTATCAAAATGCGCCTTTGCATAAGCACAGCGTTATATTTGTTCTTATGTTTCCCCATAATATTTGTCCTTAGAATATGGAGAAAAATAATGAGTTTTAAACTGACAATTCTGGATGGATTTTAAAGAGCTTTTCAGGAACACAAACAGCTTGCTAGAGACACAGTATACTACCATAAGGCAAATGCAGATTGGATAGAAAACTGGTCTCAAGCAACCCTGCATTGGAAGTTCGCTCTTTGGCATGGTTACACTAGTGCTAATTCTCATCACTGAAATGCACAGTGTACAAGGTGCTAGATTGTCACTATCAAGAGACGAAAGCACAGATAAAGCACTGACAGAGCACACCATACCAGTCAGGTGTATTCTTGGAAATTAAATGGGCAGCTAAATTCCTAGACCTCTACGAAACTATTTCCCCGGGTAACTACTTTTTTGTGAAGCAGGAAAAGTGATTAGAAAAGCAATTTCAGAGTATATTACATCTTTATTTTTTTACACACTAGCAAAGAAGGAAGCCCAAATTTACCTTTATACATTATATTAGTACACACAATCCATGCCTTTGTTCCTAGATACCCTCTAATCAACCCTCTTAAAAATCAAAACACACAGAGCCAGCAATGCCCTGCATTTATGCACCATGAGAAAAGTTGTGTGTACATGGAATGAAAGTAAACATCCAGAAAAGATGCCACAGCTTGTGGAAGAATTATAGAATGAATAGAAGATTATTATCTTTCTGCTCTGCTGTTTAAAGCTCACAAAAAAAATGGAACAAAAGTATCATAACTGATCTCTCTAATATAAAATTATTTAATTTTTATGAAAAATCTATATTGGAAAGACATCATTTCCTCTTAGTTCCGCCATTTGGGATGTTTTTCCTTTTTAACAGAACCCTAATAGTCAGTTCTTCCTTAGGTCCTTCCTTGCAAGCATTGCTATTAACACGCAGTAAAGTGTCAGGCTACTGTGAACACTTCCTTTTACCATATAGGATGAGGAAAGTCTTGTGGGTTTTTTTCCTCCTAGAAGTGAAAATCTAAAATGTACTTGTGAGCCATAGCTAATGAAACAAATGACCGCAGACCTACGCTACTCAATTTGAGAACTCGTTTCTTGGACAAGTCGCAATTCCGTGATTGCCTAACTTTAAGCACATCAGAAGACTTGGTTATTCCCAGGGAAACACTCAAGCGCTGAAAGTTAGCAGAATGCCTGAGTGCTTGGCTAACCGAAGCACATACAGAGCAATGCAAACAACTAATATCAAAAAACTCCATTCTTGCACGCAACCAGCCTCATCAACCTTAGTGGAAAAGCAGAACTGAACAACGGCTACAGAATCAAATATTTGTGGCAATGTGATAACACTATTAAAATACAAGCAGACTCCAATCCACTTACCAAAACACTGTGACATTCCCCATCTTCCTTTTCTTAGCCAACTATTACCAAGGCTGAATTTGCCTTCTTGATAGGGTGTAACCCCGGCCTTGCCTTGCTGTTGGTACTGGGGTTTCCCCCCCCCGGGGTCTTTCTCTTCTCTTCTGTCTTAACATCTGGGTAACGTTTGGTGCACAGACAAATCATAGTGATGTATGTAAACAGAGACAAACATACACAATCATCACCACTAGTAAATCCTGTTCAAATACTTGGACAAAAGCAAAAAGAGTTGATGTGCACTTCACTTGGATAAGGATATTTTAATCTTGGGAAGTCACAGACAGCGATAGAGAATATAAAATTATCAGAGTTATTATCCTTTAAGGCTTGTGGCTATAACACAAGTGGAGAGAGAGCAGGAATATGCTGTGAGAGTAGCTACTTAGTTTTGCTGGCAGCTGTTCCGCTGACATTTGCCAGCTGCTGGCATGTTTGTCCCCTTCGTTTTAAACAAGCAGAAAGCCAGTGCCTGTTTAACTCCAACACGATAGGACTGCCTATCGTGTTGCAGGATTACCTGCAATGCCTTTATAGCATCAGCTTTTAACCAGTCATATTCTTCCAAAACATTCAGATTTTGTGCTGAAAGTTTTCTGGGTTTTAACAAGTCTTTTACAACTTTGGATTATTTGTTCTCTAAGTCTGAGTTGAGGTCTTTCTGAAGAATTATGTGTCCACACTTAACAACTAATGGAAGCCAAACTACAAAACAAGCAATAAACACCCAAACTTAGGACATGGTATTTGCTATGGAAACAGCCCTTTCTGAACACCAGAAACCCCGAATCCTTGCTTTGAGGAAAAAGGCACTGACTGAAGGACTAATCAATCCTCAGCAGTTGCCTGTTATATCCAAGCAAACTAATTAAACCTGCTCATCTCTGGAAAATCATCCTGGTATGAATAGTCACGCTCAAAAATCTCCCTATGACACACGATCATCTCAACAAGCAACTCCAAACAAAGACAGCTGACTCATGGTATTGGGAATCAGAGGGCAAAACATCCCCTTGAAGGCACCAAAAAAGTAACTAAAATTAAAACGGATGAAAAAAAAACATGCGATCCACAATTTTTTCAGTATTTTGTAACCTCTTGAAAAACCAAAGTTTTTTATTTGGATGAGAAAAAAAACAAACCCTCTGGTTTTCCTCTGATGAGAAGCATTTCAACACAAACAGATGTGCTGTTGCTCATTAAACCAGCCTGGCACAAGGCCAACCCCAGCAAACCCAGTAGAAAAGGTACACCTTCATTCTCTTTCAGGTTTGTGGTCTTTGAAGCATATCCAGTTGCTCTGTGGGGCCAACTCTGTTGCTTTAACCCAGTTAAGAACTCTGAGCTGCCAAATGAACCACTACCCAAAAACCTACCCTCCTCTGTGCACCTTACATGGCTGCCTTGTGACTTCTTTTTTAGTTTGGTGTAAATTCAAACCATACTCAGATAGGTGAAGGAAGATACTTTAGAAGACAAAAACAGTTAATAAAGTGAATGGTAAGAGGTTTACAAAGAAATGAGAAGAGCAAGTAGACAAAGAAAAGTGGTTCTAACACCTAATACAGAGAGAAGGAGAAAAGCCAACACAGATCCAAAATGAGGATGGTAAGTCAAGCAACCAGTTCTGGTTCTATGAAGTATTTCTGTTATTGTTTTCCTGCAAAACACTTCTGAACCAGTTCAGTCACTTATATGTGTACTCTGCTTCAGTAGAACTGAAACGACTAATTTCTTCCTTGGCCTCGAGGATCTGTCTGCACTACCACAACCAACCAAAAACCGTCAGCATACGAACCGAACCACGGAAGGGATACAGGAGCAAGGCACTGCATCAGGGTTTGAGGTGGGCGGTTGGTGGTACAAGTGAATGAGAACAGAAATTGAGACTATATCCCAGCAGAAGCAAAGTAAGGACCACAGGTGAGGTTTTTTGTGAAACAAGCTCCAGGAAGCTACGAAGATCAGGGGAGTGTGCGTGTGCAGCCATGCTGCTAGCAGCAGACTTATGAGCTGGTCCTGTTGGAAAGCTCAGGATTACAGGGAGCTCCGGGGTGCTAATCCCCACTGAAGAAAGATTCTGGGGGAGAGGGAAAAGTATTTCTTCACAGGGAATGGACTCCATCTAGCAAACTTGAGTTTTTGAGAACTAGGATATACAATTCACAAAGGAAAGACTCTGCAAAAAATTTTAAAAGTTTAGAGATTGTTGTCAGTCAGTTTACCTGTATCCTACAACCCACAATCACCACCAAAGGATGGGGATAGTAACTGTATCTGTTTGTGTAACTGCAGCACTAGAAGGCTAGGGATGCAAAGCAGCCTTAAGACCCCTGCCTGACATCAAGGAATCCTGTCAGAACTGACAGGCTGGCAACACCATCTAGAAAATCCCTGTTATGAGTAGAAATACAAAGTGATTATATGTAATTAAATGTATTTAATTATACGTAAATAAATGTATTTAATTAATAGAACCATGGAAATAAGTAGTGGTATAATACAGTGAGTATAAATTCAACACAAGTAAGCTATCAAATCATTTGCAGATATCAGAGCTTCCTGGGTTTTTATATTATTTTTTTTAACCTTCACCTACATTTACCGCAGCGTGAAGACTTTAACATTTGTTTGGATTATAATATTTTCTCCTATAGAAGCAGAAAAAATATTTTAAAATACTTAAGTCCAAGCTGTCTTCCAACTTAACAAATATAAAATGTTTTTTCTTGTGACAAATAACATATTATGACCTAGAAAAATAGCCTTAAAAACATTTTTGGATATTGCAGGAGTAGTCTAAATGTCTCAATACCAATGACTTTTTGGAAGAAAGTTGAAAGCTATAAGAGATTATCCCAATATGGTCATTTGTTATATCATGACTACAGCCTTTTCCAATGCACACATTCATACAATTTTTTTTGCAAAGAAATTCACCATTTGTTTCATTCTCTTAACTATGTCTATATACAGAAACATAGAACATCTAAACTACCTACATAAATTGTGAGAGGAGAATTCCATTCTTAAAACAGATCTTTTTGTAAAAAAAGAACTGTGGATCTTTACTCCTGAAGAATATATCTTAGTCCTATACCTTACACCCAGTGACACTGATAAGATTCCTGTGAGAACAAATGAATGAAACTAGTCCTGTCCTGTGCCTGTAGTGCTTCAGAGATGATAATTTCTTTTTGGAGTTTTCCAGTTATAATTTGTAAGACAGTATCTTCCATGTTTTCTTGCCAATTCTAGGCAACTGACAAACAGCGCTCATCTAAACAATATTTTTTAGTGTGTTCAGTAGGAGCGGCAACTGTTAATTTTCTCTCTTCTCTTTTCTTAAAGTACACTGTGCTACATTTATTCACCATCAAATTACTGTTAAACTCTTGCCATTTCCAATGACAGCACAAAAATACTTTGCAGTTCTGTATGGGGTGAAAGACTTTGATCATACATACCTCTGAAAAGAAAACAGACAGGATGACTAGGCTGATCCAGTGAATTATTCCTGCAAATTGTGAAGCACTTGAAACTGCAATTAACACAATACAATGAAGCGTCATTATAGTAGCAGAATGCAACTTAGGTTTAATATAATGAGTACTGCTACAACTTATACACGGGTGAAGCTTGCTTTCTTAAATTTTGTAATGGAAGTACCATAAAGGGGATAGGATGTAATGGGCCAGGGAGCTCCAGCCCTGTCAGCCGCCACCCTAATTCAGGCCAGCACGCTAGCAGCCACAGTAGCTGTTCATTGGAGCTTTTACAGATAAGACTGCTGGTAAGCACTGACATACACATTTTAGGTCTTTGGTGCTCTGTCACTGCTCCATGCTCTCACTCCATGCACTGCTTTAGTACAAGTGTGTGACCAAATCCTGTATATCTACAAAATTCAGAGTTAGAATTCTGTAAAGAATCAGTAATTGTCTGGAACTGGTGCTTAAAAACTAGTGCTCAAACTGGGCTTCAAAATACATTTCTGTCATCTAAGTAAATAACGTAGGTAGGCAGACTTTTGTACAGCCTCTCTGGATGTGGCATGAACAGCCATGACTGGCTCAGGATCCCATTCCGCTCAGAGTCAAGTTTGACTCTAGGAAAACCATAGTGAGAGAGGCAACAGAAAGAACCAATGTCATTGTTAATTGTTAGTAAGATCAAATCTTAATATATTAAGGAGTTTGTGAAGTATCAGCAATTCTAACTTGTGCAACAAACATAATATGATTATTTTTTTTACATTCTACTTCACGAAACGTGGCTGTCATGGACAGCTTTGTCTTTAAGGAAGTTTCTATGAGAATACTCAAGAAAGTCACAGTAAATGAAACAAAACTCCAGGTTAAGTAATTGACTAAACCACAAAATATCCTTTGTAAGTACCTTTTTTCAGAATGACAGTAACCATTAAAATCACTTATGTTCATTTCAAACTCCTCCATGAAACGAAGTTTGTAAAGGGTAAGTTAAAATGGTCATTTATAAAACTCTAGACTCTACACACTAACTTCCCATATAGGTACTCTTCACGCATGCAGATTACTGAGTAGTTATTCCACTTTCAAAGTGGAATGACTTCGAACAAAAGTCCTTTCAGGAACTGACTGGCAGGAATACTCAGGAAAACTTATCCAAATTCATTAAAAGTATGATTTTACAGAGTACTAAAACCTTGCACGGACACTCACTGGCATTAAAGCAGGTTTTCACTTGATTCAACTTAATTTGCTTGTAAGTAAAATGAAATAAACTCAGACAAATGAGTTTGTTGCAAGACTACGTAAAAAGTGCTATGATACGGGTTGTCTTTGTGGTGTAAAATTAATGTCTTGAAATCTGGAAGGTTCCTTAAGAAGTAAGTTGAACTGAAATTCCGTGATCAAAGTTCCCTTCATTGCTGACAAAACAAAGCAGAAAGTTGAAAGGGTTCAGTATCTGAACTGCTGGCAACTCCTACTCTCCAGGTCACAAGCTTTCCAGTTTGGAACAAGTGAACGAAGAGAAAAAATTCTCTCTTTGCTTCAAGGTATGTGTGAGTCTATCATCCCTACAGCAGACAGACTAACATAGTCTGTGCAGTCTTGCAGTTTCAAAGAATTAATGTGTAACAGCAAAGTTTAAGTACAGGCATAGATATGCAAGACTGTGGCAGAATTAACTAAGTCCCAAGAATATATATGACATGCACGAAATAAAGCATCTTACTTTAAAATTAAAACTGATTAAAATGGGAAGGAGGGGGAAGGGCTGTAGGAAGAAATCAGGATACAAAGCAAACTTAGTGTGAGCTGTCACTGGAACTCTCACAGCGGAGGCTCACCTGAGGCTTGAAGAGAGAGGGTTTGCTGCAGTGCAGCAGCAGAACTCCTTAAAGATGAAACAACTGAGCAAAATTAATATATTTAACTCTCCCAAAGCACTGTCATTATAGGGTGGCATGAAGAACAAGAAATGGAAACCATTTGTAAGTTCTTTTTCAAACAGCTGTAGATTGACGCACAAGGCTCCAGCTGCCCCTTAGTGGACAATAATAGATATAGCAACCACGAATTTGGAAAGAAAATCAATGATGCTACACTAACAGCAGCCGTGCTGGACATGCTGCCAGACTGGGTGCAATTAAATTGCCAGTAAAACAGTACATTTGAAAAAGCCTTCCAAGCAAGAAGCTTTTGTACAAGAGCTGAATCACTAGCCCATACACTGAATCTGGATATTTGCCTCTTCCAAAACACTCCCTTTCAAAACTGCAGCAAAAAGCTACAAAACCGGGAGACGGGTCTTTTCCACGAGATGTTTGTCCCTGCTCTGTGGTGGTTTGGATACATCAGTGGGATTCGGTTTGAGGCAAAGCACCTAAGCTATTCAGTTTCTACTTTTATCTGGAACAGAATTTCACATTTGGTTTACATATAACCTTTTTTTTTTTCTCCTCAAAAACTGTAGCTAAAAGCCAAAAAGCTCTGGTTTATTTCACATTTTGCTTTTCTGGCAAATCCTGGATGCTTTTTAGTCATGAAGATGGTTCAGTATAAAATGCAGAGTACAGCCAACCTCAGCCTATATGTTCCCCCTCTCCCACCCTTTCACATCTCCTCAAAATGCACATCCAGGAGGGGAGAGATGAAGAATACATCCTGAAGAACCCTGAGTGGCCATTACAGAAGCTTGTACTACCAGCGCTTGCTTTCAGTGGATGCTGTTCTTGCTAATGATCTCCTGGCAGATACAAACTACACTGCTCCTGCAAGGAGTAGGCAGCAGACGCTCACTGCATGGTTTGGGCAAGCCCTGAGCCTGTTCTTACGGAGGCGCTCCAGCACCGCACCAACCTGCATTTACTTTGCACAGCTACGCACGTACTCAGACAGGGCCCTGATGCAGCAACCAAACGGGCAAAGCGGAGCTTTTCAGCCTCACAGTTTACAGGAAGGCCTGAGGCCTTTTACAGACAGGCCTCCTGTAGCTGACTGCAGGAGAGCAATACTAATATGGTTTCCTGAGTTGCTTTCCCCTAAAACTACTGAAGACAAGGAAGGGACAGCACGGTCTGTATTTCTGAGTGGGGACTGGAACCTGCCATGACCCTCTTTTCTGGAAATGAAGTGTAAATGACTTCATACATTTCTGCATTTTCAAAACATCACAAGGTATTGAGATGTTATTTTGTTAATGCATGTGAAGAGCTTCGAAGACAGAACTAAAAAAAGCTGATTATAGGACAGACACCTATAATAAAGACCTATCATTTCCCCTGCTTTGTGGGACTTCTAATTCTGGCATGAATATGCTTTGTGCTAAAATACCCTTAAAAGTCTCTGTCCTTTTCAAGTGTGTGACCTACACATTTGCAAATACGGTGTCCATCACTGACACTGACAGTTTTGTGTATGGGAGAAGTACACAGCGCAATCAAAGAGTGAGGAGAGGAAAATGATGCTCTCAAAATGTCACAGCCAAAGAAAATATTTTTTATTTAAAGGAGGCTTCCTAAGTAATTACAGTCTATAATATGGATTCGCAGTTGTTATTATGAACAAAATTGGCAGTGATGTGCCGTAACATATTCTAATGCACTGGTTGATTTAATACAGAATAAGGAATCATTTAAAATTGTAATTACATTTTTGAAAAACGTAATTGTGGCCTAAAAGCTTTTTAAAAGCTTAAGACAAGTGACACACATCCCTCATATGACAACTGCAATACTTGTATCAGCCCCACCAAGAGAGTCTTTACCTGATTTCAGACAATATAGAAGGTATTCAACTTAACAAAGGCCAGAAGCCTGATGGGTTGATGCACTAGTTAAAATGCAAAATAGCAAGAGAGCTCGGACTGGGTCCTTTCTCAGGTGCTGAGAAAAATCCATAGAGGTAGGAGCAGCCTCTGAACACTGAAACCATCTGGCTCAACCAAACACCTATAGGTCATGCACAAGCTGTAAGCTGCAGAGCTTTTAAAAGTATCACATGCACTAGACACAGAGCAGGGAGGATCGCTAAAATAAAGCCCTCTTTAGAAAATCATTCAGAAAATAAAGGGTAAGAAAGCAGGTGCTTCCAGAGGAGGGTCTCCAAAACTGTGTTAAAAATCTAGGAGAAATCAACAGTTTTTAAACTCTTTGGCTCTACAGGAAGTGACATCTCTCTACATAAACACAACATGTGGCACCTCAATAAATATTGTTGAAAGCTTTTTCCTCATTCAATTTTTAAGGACTTACACCCACAATTAGCATTCCTGACTTTTTCTGAAGGCAGCAGACTCGTCCAAATTCTGGGCTTCCTCTTCCAAAATGGTAAATGACCAGAGTACAGAAAATAACAACTGTAACAGAGTGGCCATGTTCAGAACAGAGTGGGCAGTATAGAAAGACAGGGGTATAAATGGCGGGCAACGGTGTGGAAAGCCAGATCAGTCATTAATTCATCTTATAGTGCTTATAAAATAGCTGCAATTATCAATAAAGTCCCCTAAAGTAATCTTAATACAATTGCAATACCTAAATCTTTACAGCAAAATCTAACTCCACTAATTATCATTTGATAAATCACAAACAATAAAAGGACTTCAACAGAATAAAAAGTTCATTTGCTCAGTTTAAAGTTGCCATAGAAGATACCAGACCATGACTCTCTCACGCTGTGAATTCTTGTATTTACGGGATTGTCTGAACCCCATGAGTACCTTTCCAACATATCTGAGATTCTACAGGGATGTTAGAGGCTGCTCTTCAACATTTAGCATAGCAAAAAATGTAGATGGTATTTGTGTTCATGTCAGCTTAGTATCATAAAAGCAAAAAAAGGGGGGGGGGGAGGGGGGAAGGAGGAAAAGAGCAATAGAAAAAAAAAGATTAATTAGGATGCAGTACAACAGCATTAAAATTTCCATTGTGGAACCTGCGTAAAGTGAATTCAGATAAAGCAAAACTCCATTTAAGCTACTGTTTGACTCCCAGTGTATTAACACAGTAGAATGAAAATATCATTTCAGTGCATTACAAGATGGAAATCCACAATTTCAATTCCTACCCACCTCAGTAGAAGTAAATTAATAATGAAGATAGCACACCAAATACCCTAGCAAGTTCATCACTCTGTCTATCCACATGCATGTGAAAAATATCAGAGATTAAAGATGCACAAATGATCTTTCTTCTGTGTATACAGAGTACGTCTGTAAAGGACAGACCTTTTCAAGACTAATGACAATATGTGCGGACCTGTGAATGTACACTCTGCCTGTATCCTTTGAAAATTTTTCCTACACTGAATTTCGTCAGCAAAATAAGGAAGAGACTGACTTCACTATACCAGGGTTCCACAAAACCACATTTCTTACCTAGCCTAGAAATCATATAAATGGTAGGAAATCCCCACCATCCTCCCCCCTTCAGAAACCTCCCAGCAAGTTAAGCCCTTATTTCATCAAAATTAAAAAAAAAGAAAAAAGAAAAAAAGAAAAAAAAATCCTCCTACTCACACTGGAGAAGCTTTATATCTATTAGGAGTTCCAGAGTCAGAAGAATCACCACCAATACTACACAGGCTACCAGGAAACTGTTGAGACTTGCACTGAGCAAAAATACCTGCCACACAGCTGCTCGTCTCCCACAGCACGGTTTTAGCCAGTTAGATCTAAGGAAATAAAATTAAGAGGAAAAACAAGAAAAGAAAAGAAGAAGAAGTGAAAAAAGAAGAGAGCTAAAGAGCAGTGAACTCAAAATGACAAGTTCTGCTGTTATGGATACACTCAGCAATAATGTACAGGCTTTGCAAAACTCACTTTTATTGGTTTCTTTACCAATGTAAACACTTTACAAAAAACTTCAGCCTGGGGACCGTGTGTGTCTCTCCAGCCCTCTGCAGTGTACCGGTGTTCAAGTGCCTTCCAATGCACTAACGCAACCCTAATTATCATGCATACTTTTCTACTTCCTGTCTTACTGTTTTCCATGTGTTTCTATTTCGACATACATGCTGCATTATCTGTGAGTACCAGGGCATAGCAGGACTCTGCTCTTAGGTTAGAAGCTAATGGTTTTGAGACTTTCTCTGCTATTGAATGTTATGGTCATGCACCTTTATCCCTGTTGTAGTATGAGACAAATCAGACAAGAGCTGCCAAATCTAGTTTGCAACAATCAGTCCATGTTATCACGGAAAAGAGCAATAGGAATCTGGAAAACACCAAAGAATAAGCTCAGTGACTCCGCAGTACACCTAGGAAATACAGCCAGCCTGCCAAAGTGTCAAGCAACTGGCCAAGGCTGTCAGGCTTGTCTATTTGTCTAACTCTCACCAATCTATTTGTGGAGCAGGCAAAAAAGAACTTTCCCAGAGTTTGGGGTACCACAGTTTTGGGGACAGCATACACCAGGGACTGCTCCCAAACCTAGTTTAGATGAGGTCATCTTGTTTTGGAGGAAAAAGAAGGTTTAAGCGAGAGGAAGAAAGCTGTGAGGAGGCTACGAAGACCAGCGCTCTGGGAGGAAGTTCATGAATCAGTAACTGTTGCACTAGTATTCTCCTAATACAGATACATGCTTTCAAGTGGGCTATTAAAAAATATTTTTCTTCTTTTGAAAAAATTTGTAATAGGAGTACTAGTAGCATGGACTTCAGAAGCATAAAGCCCATCCTGATGCTCTTTTTTTCCTAAAATGCTTCCATAGTTTCACTTTGATAGAATATTGTGTCATTTCTCATCATAGTGTTTTGCAATGTTCTTGTACTGGGCCACCTCTGAAAGTTCTGATGCTTGCCTGACACTCCATATTTTCAAACCACTGTAAATACACATTAGCTAATAAAGAGCTGACACGATTTATTAACTAGGGCTGAAGAAACTGCATGCATACACAAGTGAGGTGCAGTAACTGCACTGTCTGAACCAATATACCAATTCACAGAAATCAACGGTATACAGGAAGATATGATGATACTGATCAATTCCAAATAAACAGCTTTAGACTCAATAACTCATGTTATAATCAAACGCTTGGGAAAAAATCATGAGACACTCCCTGACATACCCACACTCAAAAATGAGGCAGAAAGTGATGCTAAGCAGTGCTCAGAGACTTGACACTTTCAAGCAGCTTGTCAGAATTATGCGTATCAGCTAAATACTTGTACACAGATTGCCTGATTACCTGACTGTAAAAGCCCTCCTCAATTGACTCTTAAAACTTCAGAGAAGATTAGACAAGTGTTACTATCAGGAACTTGCCCTTAGTTTAACTCGGTTACGGTTCTAGGCTGATTACAGGATGCACTAGATTTTAAATAGGTATTTTCAAAACCTATAGGAAAAAAAGGCATTGGGATAGAACCTTTCTGCAAACTTGATCTTTTAATGGATATTATTTTGTATAATCTCAAAACAGAGTAACTCATCTTTACAGCAACGGTTATGTTGGGTTTGGGGATTTTTTTTAGAGCTTTCTAAAAATAAGGCTAGGGAATGGCCCTGTTTAAATAGAACAGGATTCAGTTCTATTCTCTTTCTGTATTTATCTTCCCTTTTTCCAAAAGACCTGTTTTGCCAGCATGTTAATACTGCAAGGCAGTTTTCCCTCTTTTCTGTTCTCAGAATGATCAGTAGAGGGCCCAAGTACATTCCTTTAAAAGCTCTACACAGTCAAGATTTTCAACTACACCAAACACACCAGTAAGAATAAAGTAACGCTGATACTCAGCACACATTACATATAGCCACAACGACTGTTATTCAAGCTAATCATTACTTACAGAATGCTAAAGAATGTGGAGTTACGCTGTTTGTGCAGTACTAATATTCCACTGGTTTCAAAAAGCTTCTGAATGAAACTATCAGTGTGTGACTGGAAAAGCAATCAATCAACTTAGGAGGTCAAGTGCAGATCATCTGCACCTTTACACCTATATATCACTTGTAAAATATATAAATTGATTTCGAAGACACGAAAGTGTTTAAAAATTTAAGCACGGAAAAAAACACCTCCAGTTTCGTATCTTAATTTATTACACCAACGGGCATTTGTTCAGTGCTTGTCCTGGGAACAGACAGTGATTACCATCTTCACGTCATTGCCTAGCAGACCTCTTCACAGACTTCCTCCAAGTCCTCTGAATCCACTGACGTTAACAATCACATTGTGCTCTAAAAGGAGCACTGCATGGTTTCTTTTCTGGGTGCTGCTTACCTAGCTCATTCCCTGCTACTTCTACACTTCGGTGTGGCAGGGTCCTGATCTTGCCTTGGGTTGTTATTTTTTGAGTTTTGTTTTTACTCCTTACTTCTTTTAAAGGGTGGACATAAATAATAAAAAGAACTATACTCCAACTAGAAATACATTTTAGATAAACCTGTTGATATGCTAACCACATTGACTCACAAATCTCACCTCCTTCAACCCTTCAACCTGTCTTAGTAGAGTACTATCTCTCCCTACTGATGTGTAAGGGTTCATCCATTTAACAGATGAGAAATCTGGTATTTGAGAAAAACAAATCCCTACCAGAATTAGCGTGGGTTTAAACTTACCTTGACCATTTCCTCTGCAATACTGCAAAGCTACATGAAGTTCAAAGCTCAGACTAGAAACTTGGCTACACAGACCTTTCAGAAAAATAAGTTAACTTACGCTGCTCATAAATTTATTAAGAGATTATATACTAATCACATACAAGTAAAAACCTTTTTTCCTCACTCCAGACAAAAAAAAAACCTAAAAAACAAAACAAAAGAAAAAAAGAAAAAAACACCAGTGCTCTGTTCTGTTCAGAGAGTAAGTACAACTTCTTTCAGTGTCTTGATTGTGTTATCTGTGGATGCCATGCACTATATGGACACAAGTAAAGCACGACTTGTCAGGACAACATTACTGTGTCTCTTCAAACAGGCTCATTAGGTACCTCAGTTACTCCACGTGTAACAGGAATATTATTCACCTTTCATACAATGCCTGGATGAAGTAAAGAAATGTACTAGCATGGGAATTTCTTGGTTGATGGCAATACAGGGCTGTAAGGTTTTGTTAAGAGACATTAAAATATATTTAGTGACATTTTACCACGGGTAATACTTTCTGAAGATCCTCTCACACATGGCTTTGTGGAAAACCAATCTGTCATCATCACTGCTAGTTTTATTAATAAACAGCTTGGAAAAAGGAACATAAGGCAAAACTGGGAAAGGTTTAACATATTTATTTGGTAAGGAACCACTACAAACAATTTGCTCAAGCTGTTAACAGCTGTCACTGTTTCTATTTTCTGGTCTTGCAAACAAATACCCCAAAACCTGCATTATACCTTACCCTGCCTTCTCTCTCTTTTTTTCCTTCTCCTTTTGGCTAAACAGCAAGTGTTTGCATCTCACAAGATGGCTCTGATCAGAAAACAGAAGGACGGATGAGATCCAAATCGTTGTCTGAAGGAGTAGAAAGGTCATGGTCAGGAAGTGACAGAAACACACAAAGGCTAAGTAACAATACGGAACCTGGCTGAGACAAAACAGACAGCAGAGCCTCACAGCAGGCTACAGGGAGCAACTCCAAGGAACAGACAGAGCTCTACACCCCTTTCTTGGACTTCTCCTACAAGCTTAGTTTCACTACAGAAGTTTAACTATTGAGAGTGCCTTCATCTTTTTTTTCCCCTAAAAAATTTACTACTTCTAACCCCATTAGATATCTTGGACGACTGCTGCAAAACTCTGTTGCTCAAAGGGCAAAAACAAGACTCCCCCAGTTTTCTGCCTAAACTCACACGTGGCCAGTTTATACACATTTGCTCTTGTGCCAACGTTGTTTTTTAGCTTGATTAGTTCTTTTCCCTTGCTGGCATTTTGTCCATGATGCATTCATACACAGCAATGGCATCCCCTCATTTAATTTAATTAAGGCCCATGCTTTTTGTAAAACAGACACTCAGTTTCTATAACCGTCCTAGTAGTCCCTTCTGCATGTGAATACAGACAACTAGAGTAGTTCATAATATTTTGGAATAGGTTTAATGACATGAATGCTTCCCAGCTCTAGTTGAAGCATTTTATGCTTTCTAGGATGATTTGTGCCTTCTTTATAAGCATATATCACATCATTTGCTTACAGACATCCTGTGATTACTTGTATATTACTCATCTCATTAGAAAATGGCTTATTAGTCTTTTCCTGTCTATGCTAAGGTCTTTAGCAAAATATTAACACCTTGCTCAAAACCAACCTTTAAGAAACATAAGAACAGCCATACTAAGCGCAACAATGGCCTCTCTCTTATTCTTTACTCCTTTTCTAAGGAATTCTAACATCTGATCTGCTTTTAGACTGCTGCTCACCATTTAGTTCTGTTTTTAGATTGCTGCTCACCATTTAGTTGACCTTTTCATGGACTCTTCTTCTAGACTAACATTCCTTTTTTCCACATTTCTCCTTTGTCCTATTGCTTATCCATCTTTCAATTTTTGCACCAAGCTATATCTTCTCCAACCTAAGACAATTAATTCCAGTGTTAAGCCAGATAAATTAGACCCATGTCACTTCCACTCACCAGTAATGAGCTTTGCAAACAGTGGTCTGTAGGCTACATCTACAACATTCTTACACACAAAGAGTACCTAGGGAAAAAAAGTTCTGTTGGGAAAACACAGAAAGATCTACAAACCACAGAAGTCTGAAAATCACAGAGATAGACAATGAGGTTTGGTTTTTTTTAATTATAGTAGTGCTTCCTCTACCAATTGATGTTACTGCTAAAAGGCATTACAGTGACACGCTCAGAGGATTTAGGTACTAGGATAAACACAGTAATGAGCAATTCTGGAAAATGACATTTCCAAAGATAAACACTTAAAAGGATCTGTACAAAAAAAGAAGTTTCTAAGTCACTGAACATCCCTGTAACATACCCCAAACTTTCATGTACTCTCTAGTGAAGAGCTAGTCACCTCACAGGTTCTGTTGTGCTGAATGCTCATTTTATGCTGCAGTGCAGGTTTTAGTTTTGGACCAGAGCACAGAGAGCAGCAGTGATACAGTACTGCACAAAGAACAAATCAGCACTACACTCTCATTCACTGCATTTTGCTCTTAAGATTTTGCACCATCTTTCTGAATTCAGACTCTGGCTGGCAGCTAAAAATAAAGCCACTTTTGTAAATACAAGGAGCTTGCTCACTACATAAAATAGCTCTGTTCTTCAAAACCTTTGCACTTTATCTTGAGCTTGGACCTCATTATTCACCATGTATCAACACGATGTGCTCCAGGATCTGCACAAGGTGCACAGAACTTTTCAGAAAAAGGACTGGTTTTTAATTATGCTGCCAGATAAAGACAAAAAAAAGAAGAAAACCAGAGAAATGTGAGAACTTGGTCCATTCCAGTTCTCTTAGTTAAAGCACTTTTTAGCTTTGTAAAAAACACAAATAGCTCAGAGATTAAAATAAAAACTGAAAGATGAATATGAAAATCAGCAATAATGGCACCCACTTGATGCAATTACAGAAGACAGACTGAAGGAAGAGACATCCTTTTCTCCCTGGATGGGTGAATACATTCATCAGTGAAGGCTTGCCACCAGTTTAAAATTAAAAGTTCACAACTCTTTCCTGTGTTAACTTCTGAATCTCTGTACACCTCTGTTCTCTCTTCAGTTTTGTTTTTCCTTCCTTTTTATCTCTGTCTCTAAATCCCTTTATACAGTTTTGCTTTTTCAGATATTCCTACTGTTTAATGCACTTTCTAGCTGTGACTAAACAAATCTAAGGCTATGAACAGATGATCATAAATGATTAAGTTACAATGGCATGACTATTTACAGCTAATGTCAAGTGAGTCACGTTAACTGTATGATCTCCCAACCTTTACAGCTGT
Source organism: Psophia crepitans (assembly GCA_013399095.1). Taxonomy (NCBI): domain Eukaryota; kingdom Metazoa; phylum Chordata; class Aves; order Gruiformes; family Psophiidae; genus Psophia; species Psophia crepitans. Next base: position 715,692 of record VWZZ01004655.1, on the reverse strand, counting down.
TTATGTAAAACAAAGTATTTTAAAGCACCTTCACGTTTCAAATTTGTTTAACATAAAAATGCAAGAGCTGCAATCTAAAACAAATTCAACAAATAATTTAAAATTGGTCTATCTCTCTCCCCTTGCTTCCTACCCCCATTAAACATAGATCTTTTTCAAGAGACGGGCTCATTTCCTAACTGCCTGTTCACAAAAAAATAAAGACAGCCTGCTGTGCAACTGTCTCTACATTCTTTTATAAGTTATTACAAATGATATCTCCTAAATGGAACTTAAGGAAAATACAGGAAGGAGAGATTTTCCATATCCCTTTCTCGTCTTTAGCACACATGTACCACTTTCTGCATGTTGTCAGTTTTCCAGCTATTTCCCATTATTTGTATTGGCCATTGATGCAAAAACAGAACAGAGAAAGGAATTTTTGGAAAACAGAATACTTGATTGGAAAAAAAGAAATTAAGAGCGGCACTTAAAACTAATGGTAACATTTACAAATCTCCTTAGCATTCTGGGTGATTAGTCACCTTAAAGAAATGTTTACATATTCTTTTCATGCAAACCAAGTGCAATGCAGACACAGCCTCTCCAATAAATTCACAGACACCAAGAAAATAGGGAACTTTGCTGCTGCTTTTAGTACACAAGTATCACCTAATCTGTTACAGATGTTACAAGTGTACACCACATGTTCTCCTTGGCATGCAAGGCACATTTTTTGAATAAGTTTCTTTCTCATATACATGTCTGCAGTCTACACCTCAACCATTTCTGCAATGTCTAAGCATGGAGTACAGTGCACAGCAGTGATATCTAAGCATGATTCTAACAAGTTAACTGCAGGGCAGAGCAGCGGGACTAGTAAGGAATGAACACCACATTCATATTGATTCTGAGAACCAAGCTACTATTTCTTCACAGTGCTACACAGGGTGGAAGAGATATATTCACATAAAACTCCAAATGTTTTAGTTACAGATTGTTGGCTTTTATCAGAAAATTTCCTTTTTCTGAAGAGTAAGACCCACACCGGCCACGTCAGCCTCACTGCAGCTAGGGAGCAAGCCGGATGCAGGAATCCCTCTTATCCCACATGCAGGGACCACAGGCACCTTACTCCACTTCAGTGCAAAGGCAGTAATGCCAGCCCACCCTCAGGATTTACAATGAGTGAATACCTTCAGTGCAGATTCCATCCAACTTAAGCAACTTCCATCACATAAATCTTTATACTTTCCTCGTTTGAAAAGTGTATAGAGGGAAAAGAATTTTTGCTCAACCCACATTAGATGACACATTATGTGTTTTGTTTGAAGGGTTTTGGGAGAGCAGAAAGCTTTTTCTTGCCTCATTACCCTTTCACTACTTACAGGTGTACTTCACGGACAGGCTTAATGTGCCGTCTAATCTGCAGTCCTTCCTTTGCTGCTCAGCGCAGGAATGAGCATTGTAAACTAAATTTCTGACAAAAACAGCTCAAACTGTCCACAAAATTCCTTCAACAACACTGACTCATGGAACTGACTGCCCTGAGCATTTGATATGATAGAGCAAAGACCCATCAAATTGCACAAAATAAGATTTTTATTCTAGTATCTTTAAAGCCATGGGAATGTCAGTTTACGCATAGTCTGTCTAACAAAAGACAGATCATAATTTTCTTTTTGCTTTTCCTTTTCTTTTTTTAATTTCTTGTGGGAGGAGTAGCTAGTCTGATGCCACCTGAGAGTTTCCAGTCACACAAAGAGGGCTGAGCTATGATCCACCTATTCTTGCTTACCTATTAATATCAGGTTTATTGAGAGAAAAAAAAAAGCTAACCTAGTTAGCAACCAGGTTAAATCTGTGCTTGTGCTTGGACCCTGAACACCTTCTGGTCTTAAAGTAGGAAAGTTAGAGGAAAGTCTTTGGGTGCACACAACCAAAGCATTAAATCAGAAGACTCCTTTAAAGCCCACTCATTTATCTCCAGTCTGATCTCTCCTTTCATGTTCTGTGTGTGGAAATGGAGACTTAGTAGTGATGAAGTGTGACAAACCACATCAGGAACTAGGGATTGTGGACAATTATGTTGAAACCCGCAAGGTGATGGGACAAATGCGGCTTGTAACAACAACCCAGCATTTTCTAAGCACAGGGATGTGCCAGACCCTCCTGCTGCAGAGCCTTGAATTTAGAGTGACTACAACTTCCCTAGATCAGCTACAGATCCAGAACAACAGAGCCATGCAGAATACATGCAGGTCATACAGTTTGGCACCTTCCATGACATTCTCAGGGAAAAGTACTCAGAAGGTAACACTTGGAATTTGCAACAAAGACCACCATGGAGAGGAAGACGAGTCCTACATCACCTTTTAGTACTCTCTGGCATTAGCAGTATCTTCTGGTATCTCCACCTGCAACCTGTATGGAAGCATTGGGGTAACAGAGCTTCACAGTTATGAATATGGATGCTGGCAGAAACTACAGGAACTTAGACATATTCTGCCATCTCTTATGCTGCCCTTCCCCCATCACTCTCTTCGTACATGAGGGAGATATAGCTGTCAGCTCCTGTAGCAAACTCATCTGACCTACACTGTGTCCTTCTTACTTAGGTGGAAGCCAGTCGCATCTAACTAGGCCATAAGAAAAATTACAGCATATTCATAAAACCAGACATATTCCCAACCGAGCCATGAGGTGGTATGGGGACAGTATTTTACTTCTGCTGCTGGGCTTCTTGAGCTCAGCTCTGCTCCTAAATTTCACAAGGCATCAGCTGTGATCAGTGCTTCTGAAAGGAAGAAGCTGCCATTCCCACAAAGCAGATGCAGTCCTGGGACTCAGCTAAACATAGTCAGCTAAAATGCATTGAGACATACAAACTGAAGCTCTGAATTTTCTTTAGAGAATCCACTCTAGAACTGGGACCTCTGGATGACACCTGCTTATTTCCGTTCAGACTGATAAAGCCACAAAAGAAGTCTATGTAACGGCAGAGATCTCTGCTGAGGAAAAGAATGACAAGTCTATTTCCATGCGTAAGACTGCAAAGTTGCTCAGACGGTTACAATGAGAGATCTATGCACTTTGGCCCAGTGAAGAATTGAGTTTCAGATCATAAAAATCTATAAATATGCATATTTGAAATAAACTGGTATTTACTCAGCACCAAAATAGCCTGAGGGTTACACCTGCATACTCAAATTAATTTTCAAGTGCCTCTTTTGCTATGCAGGGTATTTTATGTTACAGTTGTACCATACTTATATAACCTACTTGAAATGTATTTCCCCTTGTTTGGAGTAACAACTTTCTGGAGATGTCTCATAAAGTCCAATTTGGAAAGAAATCAAAGGCAAGAGCCTTCCCCACATACAGCTTCCTGACCACCATACAGAATACCTGCTGAGCAGAGATCAAGCAGGGCTCGCTGCTGATTCCTGAGCGCAGGCAAAAACACATTCAGCTGTTAATAAATGAAGGCTGATATAAAGCCTTTTAATGTCTTCATCAATGAAAGCTCTATATGACTTATTGTGAAGTGCTTTTAGATGGATCTTACTGACAGTGGAGTATATATACATTCAGTGCAACACAGAGTGGAACAGTAATCACAGAATCAGATGGGCTAGGCACAAGCGCTCACCTAATCTGTCCCAATGGATGTTAAACTAGTATTATCATTCTTGACAAATGTGTCTTCTTAAAGATATCTAGCGATTGCAACTCTATTCCCCTCCTCCCCATACAAATCAGTAGTCTACTCCAGCACTTCACTATCCTCACTATTCTATTCTCTGCTGTAATTCAAGTTTTTTACCTCTTGTCCTAAACACCATGAAGATCAGTAACAGACTGTTCTCTTCCTCACTGAAGTCTTATAAGCTTCCCTGAAAGTCTGTCCTTCAGGTGAAACACAGTTATTTCAATCAGTATACCATGGCAGGTTGTCCGAGACTCTTATCATTCTCACTGCCTTCCCTCTGGATTCTCTCCAGTTGACCCAAATCTTTCATAAAAAATTTAGTATAGCAGTCTACCTACAGCCACTTCAAGCCTCAACCAGGCATAAGTATGACTTCTAATGTCCTGTAGGACAAGGCTACATAATCTGACACTGGGTCATGTTTGGACAAATGTTATAAACTGATGAAGATCTTTTATTCCAATAAAACTGGAACAGTTGTTCTATGAAAACAGGAGTAATGTGCACATACATTATCAAATACAATGTTCTTACATTCAAATTATTCTGTTAAAAGTATACAATCTGTCCAGGAATCAGCAGTACTAAGTCATTACCTCTCAGTCAGATGTGCAAGAATCACAGTAGCCAACCCTCTGTAATCCTGAAAGCCTCCTGAAATACCTTTCACAGATACCTTTCACCAGGCCATTCTGCTTGTCTGATGGGCTAGACGCTTGGTCTAGTCTTCCCTGACAGAAGGCTTCCAAACTGCCATCAAAGAGCAGCTATGAATCACTTAAAATTATAAAGAGCCTCAAACCAACACAGATTAGTAACATTAGAAAAAGTCACTTCCATCCTGTGACAATGGTTTTAAAAAAAGCTTTAGGATAACTTCTCCAGCTCAGGGTTTTCTTTTTTACAGGCCATGAAATTCCTATCACCTAAAACCATAAAATAAAATTCTGTCCTTTGCACTTACCCTTCTCTTTGGTACTCCTCATCCAAATTTGACAAAAGCTGGGACCCAGCCACAGAGAGATCAAGTGCAGCTAAAGGTAGATCTCGATAAGCAAAATTAACAAGCTGTACAGGAGCAATGCTTTTGGTCTCTTCTTCCACTTGCTGGGAAATTATCTCAACTTCTGAAACACCGCCTTGTATTGTAGGCCTGAAAATATAATAAGCAAAATAAAAACACCTCTCTCTCTCTACACACACACATATAAACAAATATAACTAAATAAATAAGCAAGCAAATAAAAATGAGTTAAAAACAAGGACTTCACAGAATCCTAAAAAGCAGCAACTGAAAAGGCCTTTGCAAAGTCATGGAGGGAGGTGTCCTCGTTGAGAGGACAGAACAAATCTCTCCAAACTTGTTTTTTGTAGATCCCACTGAAATCAACAGAAACCTCACAGACAAAGGAGAACAGCATTTCACTCTGCTGTATTTGCTTCAAAAGCACTCAATATAAACAGATGTGATATAAACAATCAAATACAGAAACAATGTATAGACCCAAAAGCAAAATATTTGTGCAAAACAGAAAGAAGGCATGTAACGATGCCAACTAAAAACTCACTGCTTTGTAAGTTGGATCAGTGAGCAATGAATAGCTAAGCTTATTAATCATTATATACAAATCAACTGTTAAATAACAGATGCAGTTTGACCCCGCTTCCACCGTGGGTCAATATTCAAATAGTTTTGATGGATGCCGACTTTGTTCCATTCATCTAGAAAGGATCATTCTGTTTCAAGTTACTTCAAAATAATTCTGAAAGGAGAACAAGTTGAGAAGAATTATGGACTCCTCTATACAGACTATCTTAATTATCCTTCTGAACAGCTTCTACATCTGAACATGTATTCTTCTACCACCCCACTAACATTAATGTGAGCTCCATGCAGGTAAAACCAGAGTCTAACTATGTTTATGTCTTCCACAGTTATAACAAAATACTACTAACACTACTTTATCAAGAAACACAAACTTTGCCAGTTGGTGTATTTTCTAGTGCAGGTGAAGGATGACTTCATTGCAGGAGAGAGCTTGCACATCTAGCCCTAGCAGGGCCTGATCCTTTGCAGTAGCCAGTGAAAGCTGCTTGCTCTGTCTGATTCAGAGTACGTGAAAGCATAAACTTCTCTAGCTTTCATCCATGGGAGCTAGTTAACTTCTGAAGAAATTTCAGGCTACTTGTCAGAGGTTTTCAACAGCAAGCATCATGATACTTTTTCCTTAGGGATATAGTTAAAAAGTGCTCAGCACCCAACTTCCCTCTGTTATTTGACTGGAAAAGTTGCACTGGTGATTTTGTTTTAAAGAAGCTTATTTTTTAATAATTTCTTCTTTTAATAATTCTCTTTAATAATTCTTTTAATAATTTCTTCTTTAAAAATTTCTTCCAGTTATTCAAGCAACCTTCTTTTTTTTTTTTTTCCCAGAAAAAGAGGTAATAAATTAGAAGAGTTCCTAACTCATATATCTTGTAAATCAAAGGATGTGGGTGAAGGAGCTAAAATTCTATGTGAAAGAGACAGTTCTATTGGTCAGAGCCTAACCATTAGACTAGCCCTTTCTGACAGAAAACATTATCTCTAAATTAAAAGGAATTAACTGCTGTCAGCATTACACAAGAAAGTGATTTTAAAAATCAGAACTATGTGGCAGAAAAAAGCTGCAACTGTGTCATACTATGACAGAAAGTAGAGGTAAAAGGAAGCACTATTTGAACAACCTAAAGGTTTATTTTATTTTATTCTACTCTTTGCCTAACTCATAATGGAAAGCAGTGAGATTCTTTCATTTCCAACAGAACTGTATTCCTCTTTAAACAACCTGAATTCAGAAGCTCAGAGGGAGGAGCTAATTTTATCAAGAATTTTCTTTCTTTGATTTTCACCTTTAGTGCCATCCTTAGACATCTACTTTTACAAGTCCAAGCTGTTTCACTTTTGCATGAAAGAGCATTCCAGTATTATAAAGGAAAAAGGAAATGGGTTGGTGCAGCCTTCCCTCTCCCAACAGTATTTACTTTCTGGATTCTAAGACAGACTAAATGATAGACATTATCTGATTTGACTGAAAAGAAAAACAAACAAACCAATAGTGCAGTGTTGGCAAACAGCTTAGGGACAGGTTTGGTGGCAGGAAAAAAAAGGCAAGTGGATCTGAAAATAATATGACATACTAGTTTTCAGCCACTGGCTGAAACCACATTGTGGTTTTTCTGCTAATTCACACTCTACAGACAACTCACCAAATCCTACTGCTTCTCAAAATACCAACTTTTCCTTCCAGTAATACTGACAGAACCTTCCTGACGTCACAACATCATCCTCCTACAGGTAGGAACCTGTTCCCTTCTATTTAAAGTAAGTTACGGCTATCCTCACATGGTACTTACTGAAGATTGGTCATGTTGGAGGATGCAACCAAATCAGCAGTGGTTCCAGTATTTAACTAATTCCAGCTGCTCTGCAAGGAAGTTCTAGCCTTCCAAGATTAGATGTCTGTGAGAAGCAAAACAAAGTTATCTAAAACACTGTCAGAAGAACTCCAAGGGCTGCATTGACATTTGTTGTTGTGTCATGAGTTTGTCTAGTAATTTTATTTTCCCCATGATTTTTTTTCCAAGTGGTTTTATTTCAGGTTAATTCCTCCATATTATGGAAGCTGTAAAATTACAGTGCATTTACCTATGCACATGGACACCTGCTCAGATATATACTTCCATAAGAGCACAGGCCTTGCTTAAACCACTAGATCATTGAGAAAGATAACCAAGATCAGAGGGGAGAGTGGATTTTCAAAGAAAGTTCATGGCTTCAGGAACTTAAACTCTCCTAGAAGCCAATCGATTTTTTTATTATGGGTTTTTACAATTTCGTATACTTTATAGAGATGAGCATTAGCTTTGTCAACAAAGTTTGGGGTTGTGTTCTCCATTTTCCAATTTGAACTGTGCTCCTGAATCCCTTCGCTACTTTAGAAAATCTCTTCCAAGAATTAATTCACATTGTCAAACATTCTTGATGGGCTGTTATCAAGATGGTATCTGTGTTGTACCTGGGCCAATGCACTGCAACCAGAATGGAAGAGGGCAAGCTTGTGAGAATGAAACCTAGTGATAAGTTTTGGTAGCTGGAAAAATATAAACTGGAGAACATCATATAAGAAACAAAAATTCTTAGAAGATATCATGAGAGACTTTGTAAAGCTATTGTCGAGACTATAAGCTAAATAATTTTTAAAAGTAACATACAGAAACATTCTCTTACTTTAATTAAACAGAACTAGTCATCGGCAAATTAGAATATTACTGACAATAACACCAAAAAAAATCATGATAATGAAAAATGCTTCTTATACTAAACTTTATACTAGAGTCACTTACAGGCTGAGTTGTATCAATCAAGTATTTACAGTGAAGACATAAATAGAGCAACAAAATTGACCCTTAACAATCATTTGATACCAAATAATAAAATTGAACTTACATCTTTTGTAGAGCCATTTCCAAGGCTTTATTTCATGTCTTGTAACCTTATAACAACATAAAATATAGTCAACACATCCTGGTTTTCCAGATAATGTGCCTGGATATGCAAAAAGAAAGGGTCTGCACTGTGATCACCCTTCTCATGTAGATAAGTCAGCCAAAAGCAATTTATTCATGTGAAGAAACATGACCAACTTTAAAACAGAAAAATACACATATTTTAGAAAAAAACACACACTCCATTATCTATAATCTTGCAATGCTTCTCAAGTCAGAGTAAGAAGCCAACTTTTTTTCAGATAAACCTTCCCTGATACAGCAGAGACTTGATTCAACATCCATTTAATATCAGTGGGAGACTCTTTCCTGGCCTTCATAGTCCTTGAATTATTTTATTTATTATGTCCCTAAGGTAGCAAAATACTAAAACCTTTGTCTAAAATTATGCATGTTTAAATCACACACTTAAGGGATTTGGTGAATCTGTACCTACAACAGCTTGATGACAGCAATTGTTACACCTACCAGCACAACATAGCTAAAATATAACTGTCAGCCTTGTTTTGTGATGTTAGCTCCCTAATATCTTGTTTTGGGCTGACATTTTACAACACTTTTTAAAAAAAAACAACAAACAATTTTAGATGAAAATATTTACCCAAACTAATTGTTCTAAGCACTGAGCCTGAGAAAATGGTGAAGGTTATGAGGCACTCTGCACCTGTCTTGTGAGACAGAGAATTCTGCTATACCTGTATTTGCAGGCCTGGAGAATAAATGGTAAATGGGGATACAGCTGATTTAGGAAATGCGAATAAAACTGATGGAAACTGGCCTCAGAGGACAGGTGTAGATATGAGAATTTCTTAACATAGTGAAAAACTCACCATTTATTTGGAAGACAGCACAGTGCTAATACTCACAAGTCCCCGCCCAAAGGGGGTTTAGAAAACAAAAATATGACCAAAAAAAAGTATAGCTAGGTTTTAAAAAATTCTTATTTTTTTAGATTCTCAAAATTCTGAGGGAACTTAAGTCACAACAGTGGGGCTAGCAACACATTGGGCATTAATATGAAATATTTACCTTTCCAGAATACCGACTCAGTCTCTCTTTTTTTTTTTTTTAAACTGGAAATATGTTCACATTCATACAGAATTTATTTATAACAACTCAACCAGATCTGACCAGTGGCAACACCAGTAAGCCAGATCTGCTGCCTCTTAAAGGAGCTGGCAACTCTACAGATAGTTTGCTCACCACCAGGACTGAAGGAACAACTCGCAGCCGGGCAGCAAGCTCTTCTGATAGCTCTGATGGCTCCACAGGGAGCAGAGTCCAACTCGCCTTAGCTGAAGGGATTGTTACCATGACATAAGGTGCTCACAAAGGTGAGACGAGTAACGTGGAAAGAGACCTGAAAGGAGATAGAGGGAGTCAAGTCTCCAAAGGACTCAGTGGAGCCTTCCTGAGAGAAAAAGTGGCAAAAAGTGAGTAATTGCTGGTACAGATGACTAATGTATTATCTGATTTAATGAATTAAAAAGACAGGTAGTTAATATGTACAGTAAGAGGGCAGCATAACTGAAACCTTCGAAGTGGACATAATCAGTTGTGTATATTTATATCCTAAAGGGATTACTATGATTCATGCTTCTTTCTAGGCTTTAGGCAACTAACAGAAATGTTTTAACATATACTGATATTTTGCAGAAACTTATTCTTACCACTCACTCTACCTTGTCTATCTGTTACGTTCAAAATTTCCTGGAAAAAACCCTTTTATAGCACCATAAAACACTTCCAACTTCCACGGGAAATTTCTGTGCAACTGACTGGTGTTTAAAGGCAACAAGGAACAGCAGGGACATTTCATTCTTCCGTACTTATCTCTTGCTTTCATTCCTGTAGGGTATAGTGTAGGCAAAGAGCCATGATGTGGCTCTCCTTCCTACCAACAGAGACAGACAGGGGACAGGAGGGCAACCTTTGGGTATTACATCCACCACCAGCGAGTGGAAATTCTTCCATACAAGCCTTTCCACACCTATTCCGCTCAGTGCTCAGCGGATGAAGCCTCATCCCTCATGGTCTCATCTGAGGGAATTAGTTAACAGTTCCAGGGTGGTTGGGTTTGTGTTTTGTTGGGTTTTTTTTTTCACTTCTTGGAACTGAGACCAGACAGCACACAGTGCCTGTTGAGTTGCCATGTGAGTATGAGCAATGCCCATTTTGTGAGAGTTCAGCAATTCTATTTGTTCTGTGGTGTGTTTTCAAGGTGAGATGGCTACAGGAGCACAGTTTCCCAAGTTAAACAAAAATAGTTTTAAAGAGAGATATGACAGAAAGGAAAGAATTGTCCCAAAAGGTTTCTAGTGCAAGTTTCACTGGACTAAATGACTGACATACTGTCTGGGATGTACCAAGAGGAAAGTGCAAACTGATGGGAAGCATATTTCTGCACCTGGTTTTCTATAGAGACACAAGTTCGCAGACTAGTGGTCCAGATTAAAATGTGTAGGATCACAGTTCAAATCTCAGCAAAGCTGACTCAGCTCTTTAGCCCACTGCAGTAGGTGAAGGAAGTTGCACCCAGTTCACTGAGCTCTTTCTGAGGCAAGACCTTCAAAGTGTTTAAGTGCAAAGCCCTTCAGCTTTCTTCTGGTCTTTGCACAGCTATTACACATGCCAGCGTTTCTCAAAGCTTTTGCAAGCTTTTGCTTGATTATGATTTCTTCCACCCTCTCCTCTACGGCGGCACTGGCAAGCAACTGCTTCACGGTTCATGGGCTATGTTCAGAATCATGCAGGTTGAGAAGTAGGGTCATGCGCTATTGTTGAGCAAAGGTTCATGCTGCTGCCCTTGCCCAGCAGACAGCCTGCCCGTTAATTTGTTAATGTTTAGATCAACCATCTACTGTCAGTCACCACACCTTGGCTGTAGCTTGCTCATAAGGAGATAAAGTCCAGCCTAAAGAACACAAAGCACAGAAACCTTTGGGAAGCATGTGTTAAAGCATAGAATGTGTGAGATGATGTTTGTACATGCAGTCTAAGCTAAAAGGAAAAAAAATAAATTGTATTCCACTTGTGCATGAAAACCATGACCTTTAGCATTAAGCACAGTCTTATAAAATATGTTCCACAATGTAGTGGGCCCAACTGGGGTAGGGAGTAGGAAGATGGTTTAATTTAAGACTTTTGCAGCAAAGTCTGTACTAACTTGCACCCTGTTAAACTGAGCTAAAGTCAGGACAACATGGTTCAGAGCTGTTTGTTGTATCTGCTCACAATCTGCAGATTATTGTTCCAAAGCTGTTATCTCCTATACGAAATACAGACGCTAACTGAAACATTTGCATTCATGTAGCTACGAAACCAAATTCTGACATGTTCGTCTAACTAAAGATTCTTCCACACAGCTACCCAACAGCAGCTTAGGCACATGGACAGGCTCACAGTTTGCATTAAAAAAAAAAAATGCAACAGGCCACACTGCTGTTAGCTGCAGTGCAGGTTTTTAGGTATTCTCACCCAGCTTCTGCTCCTTCCTCTGCCCATGCCATAGCCATACACTTGCACTCAGGCCGTTACTGAGAGCTGGACCAGGAAAGTGATTTGACACTGATTTGACATTTCAATCAACAAAAACAAAAAAAAATTATTTCTTTTTTTCAAAGCAGGATAGCTTCCCTGATACAGGTCACAGTACAGCTCCAAAAATAGTTATGTCAGCAAAACTGACAGGGTAGGGTAGGGCAGTGCACTGTGGGCACAGCCATAGAAGCAAACAGCACAGTGGATACTGTGGATTACGATCAGAAATACTCAGATCAAAGATGATGTGTTGATCTCTCACCATTGGCAATATTCAGCTAGAGTAAACACCCAACCTAAAAATGCTTAATAGATGGGAAAAGGGGTAGAAATAAAAATGGCCTCTGCGTGCGTTTTTTCTTCTCCTGTGTCACACAGAAGCTTTTTATTCTGAATGTAGTACACGTCAGGAAATGGAATTGTGTTTCCTTTGTGCAAAAAAGTTAGGTTCTTATTTCAAAAGCCGATGGTGGCTATTAAGGTTCCTATTGGGAAATCATAAGAAGGTCATGGAGCTATCCAGAAAAACAGAGAGAAGGGGAAAGAGGGAATAATCTGAAACAGGAATAAGGGAAACACCTAACCAGATATTACCCCAGAAGCTTTTAAAAAGAAAGGGAAAGTGTGATTTAGGGGTAGCTACATTTAGCTCTTGCAAATTAAACTAGCCCAATTTCTTTTGTGATTAACACCATTGATATCACGCTGAGGATCGGCACAACATGATGTGATCTCTCATCTCTACTAGCGCAAGTCACATTTCTTCAAGAATGAAACGAGGCTCCCTGGGATCACAACCTGACAGTTCTGACAACTGCTTTTGTTTTAACCTCGCTGTGAGAATTTTAACCAGCTCCACACATCTGCATTTAGAAAGTTTTATTGGTCATGTCTGTCAAAACTGTTCCCTTCAGAAATCCAACCACCTGCACTTCTGAAGGGGAAACCCTGAAAAGCTCCTGCAGGAGAGGTCCCAGCATTTCCTTGCTTCACTTCAGGTTGAACAAAATGGGTTTTTTCTGTTTTTTCCCCCAATGGATGAACAGGTTCACTGAGACAGTGTGACATTTGACACATATTTTTTTAACACTACAGATTCCAAATTCCATTCATAGCGTTAACATTCCCATGCAGCATCTAGAAAGGAAAGAGGTACACAAAAGAGAGCTTTTTATTTCAAGAAAGAAAGGACGTTGAATTTCGCATCCTTTTTTACAGAGGGATCTACAGTAAAGTTTTCAAATACATCATATTAAGAAAATGGAAAAAACCCTTCATCACCAGAAAGATATTTAGATTGGAAAAAAATCAGGCGTTCATAAATTAGGAAACAACAAATTTGAATTTGCTCATGCAGCCATAATTCTATCGCCTTGTGGGATCATCCTACATGCTGAAATTAAGCAGAATGCTGTTTGGGGAGAAAAAGAACACGTAATCATGTAACTAAAGGCTGTCTTATTATTCATAAGTATAGCTCATATTTCCTAGAGAGAAGTTTAGACAGGCCAAAAAAGAGAAAAGTGTGCGCAATGATAATAATCTCTCTGCAAATGCATCATGATCATTGGTCAAAACTTCAACTTCTCCGTATTGCACATTTGGACTATGGGACAAATCACACTAGCTGGAACAAAGCTTTTAGAGGAAGACTACACCAATACAAACTCCCAGGAGAGCCCAGTCAAGCACATCCTCTTCCAAGGAGCTTGCAGATGTGCAGCACATGGTACTTCCAGACAGAAAGAAATATGAGGAACTTCTGTGTTTGGGATGGTTATGAAAATAATCCACTCACACTCCTTTCCTCTGCTATCTCTTCACCTAGAAACTGGGGAGAGAGGGCAAGGGGATATGTAGCAGGTCTACAAACAGGGTTCTGTGACACACAAAAACTCTAGCATGAATTGGCTTTCAACTCATACCAGTGCTGCCCTGACAGCTCCTTTGCGCTCTCATCCCAGTTTAGGCTACCTGGTGCATACTGGCACTGCTGAAATTCAGCTGTTCTGACAGACTTCCACAAAAGGCACATATCCAGCAGGTACTGCAGCAATCCACAACGTAGCTAATTCTGAACATGTCACAGGGCAAAGAAAAGGTACTTGTCTGGACTGAAGGCCTTCTGCTTGACGAATCTTAACACTCTATGGCAAATAACGGGAACAACATGGCATCTCAAAAATCTGGAGGAACTGAGTACCTATCAAGGCTCCCAAACAGAAAGTTTGCTCTTAGCTCCTCCATACAGAACATAAACTTATTCAACAAGAAGATTGCTTGTTTGATCTCTTATTCTGGAGTAACTCTTCAAGCTTGCCATTTACCTTACTTTTATAAACGTCCTGCATTTAGTTGTAATAAATTGGTGATCCCAACAGCTGTTGTCTGTAGTTTCCCCATGTGGTCAAAGTGGAAGAAAAAACCTCACACTATAGGGCTCTTGAGTCCATAGAACAAACAAAAGAGCAATCACATATTTAAAAGGTCCCTTTACAGATTTGTCTAGTCTTCAAAGTTTTGGAATGCTTAATAAGAAGGGAAATCACAAAAGCACGCTTGGTGTTTCACATGAGCATTAGGACAAGGCTGCCAGCTTACACTATTTTACTGCATGTCTCCACATCTCCTGCTCTTGCTTATGGCTCCAGCTGCTGGAGAAGGTCCTTTCATTTGAGAAAGAGTGAGGTCAAAAAAAAGCAGCACCACTGAGACCAGTCATGGCTCCTAGTGAGATGATCTCTCGTTAAAGCCCAGCACAAAGATATTAACAGGGGCCATGAGCTCGTACAAATAGCTCTGGCAAGATGCTCTGTTGATACTGCTTCTGGGCTCACAGTTGAAAAGTTCAGTATTAGTTAGCTTTTGCGATGTGCCTCTGCACATCTTGATAGGAACAAGCCTGGCATCAACATCTCCACTGGACTGAAAACATCTGTTCTTTTCTGGTTTGGGAAATTAAATGACTCTTGACTCTGCCAGCACATGGTTAGATGATCATTTGGACAAACTGTGTAACACAGGCACTCCCTACTACCCAACCAAGATTTTTTTGTGCCACAAATTCTGGTTGTCAAATTCCCACCCCCAACCCAACAAAAAAAAAAAACCACAACCCCCCCTCCAATCTCCCTTCGATTAAATATTAAAAGATTAAATTTGAAACCCAAACAAAGTTGGATTTATATTTGCTTGGCTAACAACAATTCCATTTCTGAATTTTAAATGTTTGGGGATGACACTAACCTAGCTGAGTCACATTAAGCCAAATTATTACTATTGGAATCAAACCAAGTACCAATTTAGTTTCAAAGAAGTTCGGTTTGCTTGTGTCTGTCAAGAGTCAACTCTTGGATTTTGCTTCTAGCCATCTTTTTCTTACTTTCTTTTCACTGAACTGCAGTGAAGAGCCACTAACCAGAGGCCTGCAGCCATGTCTTTTGTTTACAAGCCAAGCAAGATAGGTCCAGCCACTCTTTAGAATAGTAAAGAAAAAATACATACAATTTTCAAGATGCTAGAATGAATGTGTTTAGTTCTATGCAGATACCTGACAGGTCTTCTCTGATTCGATTTGAGTTAATCACACATGCCCTTAATTTTTTTCAGTCTGCTAATGGTTTTTGAGGTAAAAATACAAGTCCATTTGAATCCAACAGCAACATTTATTTGGACAGACCTGGAATTTCACTCAGGCTTTTAATACTAGTGACAGAATAACACAAATACTTGAGTCAACCCTCTTTGAGACGTCCCTCAGTACAACGTATGTCTCAATTCAGGGGGATGACTGTCAATCTGTCTTAGAGGACACTGTCTTAGTCATGCAAAAGTACTAGGGTCACCCTGTCTGCCATGAAAATGGTTAAAACACACTACATTTTAATTTCCATCCACAATATCTTCTAATAAATACAAGCTTGAATATCTGCCCATACCCTTAATGTAACTTGAAGATTGTGTTTCAGCCATTAGACTTCAACCTTAAGACTCTTCCTTAAGACATAATTTTTTATTTTATTTAGAATCCTAAACCCAGTAGATTCTCAACTGAAATG
Source organism: Psophia crepitans (assembly GCA_013399095.1). Taxonomy (NCBI): domain Eukaryota; kingdom Metazoa; phylum Chordata; class Aves; order Gruiformes; family Psophiidae; genus Psophia; species Psophia crepitans. The sequence goes on along the minus strand of VWZZ01004655.1, from coordinate 699,855 downwards.
CCTTTAGAAAGTTTTAGAAGTATTCTCTAATTCTCGGTAACGTCAAACGAAATAAAGAAAAAAAAAATTCACACCACTACAATAAGAAGGGGAGAAATGACAGAAAAAACCTCATGAGAAATTCTTGGCATTTATTTATTCTCTTGGAGCTGAGGATTTCAATGCATCTTACCAATTATGGCTTTGTGAGGTCCATAAATATTATATTTATATATAAGAAGGAGACTGAGAAGAAAGTCCATTAGACCAATTGTGTCTCACACAAACAGCAGTATAGAATCAAAACAAACCTAAGTAGACTGGTGCTAAATCCAGTCAAGCTATTAGACAAGTCAAAAACAGCATCTGGAAGTAAAGATTTTATTGTAAGAACCAACTATACTACAAATATTTTTGAGAAATATTTATGTTCTGTCACTCCTGATAAGTATTATGGGCAACATTCCAAATAAAATGCAATAAATTTATATGAATTTATGGCTTTGCTGTGTATCTTAAAGGCAAGTATATAATAATTAGCCCCATTGATGTGAAATACAATGCTCTTCGCCCAAACAGCGCTATGTTTTGTAGTTTAGCTTTTGGAAACTAATAGTCCAGCTGTTTTGACTGCAAATTTACAAATAGTTGCAGGATTTCATCCTGGTGATGCATAAAGGTTAAACCCCATCCTGCAAGATCAGACAGCTAATAAAATTACTGAATTCACATCCTGTCTGGTGCTTTAGAGGAAAGTTATTTCACACAGTGCATGTGGACACAAGAGCTGTACTGTTAGTGGCTGGAAAATTCTTTCCTGACCACTGGGAGCCTAAAATGCAAGATTTAACTGCCTTATCATAGCATGCAGCATATTGATAGTAATTATGTTAATAAACAGCTAGTGCATTTAACTGTATAACCCTGGCTCCCTCAGCAGGTGATGGAACGCCCTTACTACATATTAGTAAAGCACGACTTCATGGACCACAATTCTCCCTTTGCGGGGGGCGGGGAGCACTTCCCTGCCTTAGAGAAGTGTTGATCATAAACTTAAAGCATAATGATAAGATACAATGATAAGGGAAAGCAACTGATGAATCTAAAAAATGTAGAGGACCCTCACAACACAGAGCCAGTCTTTCTCCAGTGGCACCAAGAACCCCAGAGGTGCAGCAGAGCCCGACGAGGTTTCTGCTGTCACTGACAATACAGCAAGAAAGTACAGGAAACATTGCACAGACAGGGACCTGGCTTCAGCTTCTCTGGCAATTCCAGAAGCAGACTTTTCAGTAATTGCTCTATTCAATACTTACCAAATCCTAGCAAAATGGGAAGAAACAAACAGCATACAAAAACCTCACTGTATTTTCAACTAAAAGTCACGTACGCTAATTCCTAGGCTGCTTTTTAAGTTTAGAACCATAGTTGTTCATTTACAGATGAAAAAAGCTGGGGAGATGAAATGACTGAGAAAAGTTATTCTCATTTAAAATGCCTGGCACTAACTCTGAATCAGACCAGAGTTGCTTTTGCTTGTGTTAAATAATTATGACAAACATTTATGAAAGAAGATGCCACAATTTTCCGCAAACACTTATATCACACATGACTGCGTTTGCTGGAGAAATGTACTACAATGGACAAGTTTATGCAACAGACACTGCTACCCTGGAGTTCAGTCAATGTGTAAAGCAGATGTATGTGAAAAACCTTTGTTTGCTCACTGTTTTCTTTAAAACAGTAGATCATAAAGAAAACAGGACAACCCAACCACACTGGACCACATAAAAATCTTTGTTATCCTTCAACATTCTGTGCTGTTGTTCCTGAGCATCCAACAAAGCAAGTTAGGGGCATTCTGCCTCTTTTGGCACCAAACAGAAAAGCTTTGGCCACTACTGTGTGACCCAGCGAGGCAGTCATCCTGCCACCCTTCTCAGCTCTATTTTAGCAGCATCTTATTTAGTACTTCAAGTCCCATGACCCACATCCAACAAAGAGGTTCTGTCTAATGGACTGATCAGATAAAAGGATGCTTTTCAAGCAATCGCTATGCAAGGGATCCATACTGGATCCAAACCCTGAAACATTAAACAAATGCTAAGTTATAAATAAAACACATTCTTGCTCTTAAATCCATAAGATACCAGCCACCTGCTTGAAACAGAACTCTATGTGTTACAGCTGCAAACACTGACTTTTGTTAAGATTTACCAATTCACCTTATTAAAACAAACAAACAAAAACTTTACCAGGATATAATAATTAACATTTCTCAGAGGTAGGAAACTCAGAAAAAAAGTGTCCAAAGACATGCAGATGAGAGCAAGGAAGCTATATCTGTACTACCTTCTGGATTAAAACCACAAAGAGCTAGTCAAGCTGTTGGGATTTTTTTTAGAAATATTTTTACATCAACATTGCACTACTAACCCCTCCCACCCAAACACTATCTGCTAAATTATCAATCTCCAGCCAAAGACTCACTAGCACTTTCAATAAAATTTGAGTAAACTAATGAGTATAGACTCTCTAACTAACCCAAAATCCAATACCACATAGTAAATAGGTGCCAGATTCTGGATTAGAACTCATGTTTCTGAGTTTTGGCCTGGCACTCAGTCAGTGAAAAATGCCACTTCCCAACAGAAAGAAAAATCCTCCAATATTATAAGTGTAGGTTGTTGAGGTTTTTAAAATATATGTTTAAAATCTTGCAAAAGCAAATTAATTTTCTTTTAAAGTCTTGTTTAAATCAGAAATATAAAAGAATGCAAAATCAATATAAATTCTCCAATAAAACAAGAATATCTGCAAAGAATTAAGATTATATTGGCCTCAGGTCAGATCTTTACAGCACTTGATGCTGTAAAAACAAGCAGTAGAAAGCTGGAGAGGGACTGTTTACAAGTGCATGTAAGTGATAGGACAAGGGGTAATGGCTTTAAAGTGAAGGAGGGGAGATTTAGATTAGATATTAGGAATAAATTCTTTACTGTGAGGGTGGTGAGGCCTTGGCACAGGGTGCCCAGAGAAGCTGTGGCTGCCTGTCAGCCAGCAGCTAAGCACCACATAGACGCTCGCTCCGACCCCCTCATTGGAAAGGGGGAGAGAATCGGAAGGGTGAAAGTGAGAAAACTCGTGGCTTCAGATACAAGAGTTCAATAAGCAAAGCAAAAAGTCGCGTGTACAAGCAAAGCCAAACAAGGAATTCATTCCCCACTCCCCATGGCAGGCAGGGGTTCAGCCATCCCCAGGACAGCAGGGCTCCGTCACGCGTAGTGGTTACTTGGGAAGACAAATGCCGTCACTCCAAATGCTGCTGCCCCCCCTTTCCCTTCCTCCCAAGCCTCTTATAAACCGAGCATGACACCATATGGTATGGAATATCCCTTTGGTCAGTTGGGGTCAGCTGCCCTGTCTGTCCCCTCCCAACTCCCTGCGCACCCCCAGTCATCCCGCCGGTGGGGTGATGCAAGAAGCAGCAAAGGCCTTGGCTCTGTGTAAGCATCGCTCAACAACAGCAAAAACATCTCTGTGCTATCAGCGCTGCTTCCAGCACAAATCCAAAACACAGCCCCATACTGGCTACTATGAAGAAAATTAACTCTCTCTCAGCTGAAACCAGGGCACTGCCCCATCCCTTTAAGTGTTCGAGGCCAGGTTGGACGAGGGTTTGGGCAACCTGGGCTAGTGGAGGGTATCCCTGCCCATGGCAGGGGGGATGGAACTAGATGGGCTTTAAGGTCCCGTCCAATGCAAACCAGTCTATGATTCTATGATAGGAGACAAACAGCTTGCTGCAAAGACCAGTAAGGGGTTTAAAGAGACAATACCTTGTGATCATTCATTTCTAATCTTCATAGCTCTAAAACACTGGTCCTTAATACAACTGTTATACTCTTGTATTATCCCTTCTCACTTTCAATATACTGCTTTCAAACAACGTTGACAATTGACAGTCAATGACCTGCTGAGTTTACCACATTTGAAAAACACAGGACAGAAAGCTTTCAGGTGGTATCACGTATCTGTTCTCAGAGCGAGCTGTGAAAGCCACCCACTGCAAACTTCAGACAGGAAGGATACTAAGATGACAATCAGAATTCTATGATTTTTAACGTCCTAGAAACGAACAGTCCTTCAGGGCAATAAAAATTGGCCCATACTTTTGTTTTTCACATACTACTTAGAGACACATTAGGTACTTCACGAGGTGTTTTTTAAAGTGACATAAACCCTGCTCCAAAGTACTTAATCTAATTTGAGATTATGTTTGCAGTAATAAGATTACACAGTTTTGAACAAGTATGTACTAAATAGCTTATAAATATAGGTTGGTTTACTGCTGGTAATACAGAAGAAGCAGCACAAAACAGACAGGTGTCCAAACCAAGCATAATGAACTTCAGAGAATAATCAGAGAGAAGTGTTAGACAGCATCCAAAGGCTAGAAAAATAATCTGCCAAGTACAGGCAGGCCAAAACACATTGCCCCCTCTTCCAAGAGCAGAACACTCCTGACTCCTATGGGACTAGGAGTTTAGATCAGTTCAGGCAGCTACACACTTGTAAAGCATTTTACCACTAACTTGTGTGTCGCTGCAGATGGCAGACAGAGTACACATTTAGAGGGCAGAACTAATTTCCCCTGCTTTCAACAGGAGCATGCCACACTTCAAAAGTCCCAAGGAATACCCGTGCTATAGCGTGATACGTAATTGTAGCATGCATCAAACTTTCACCCGTATAAGGAGTCAACTCACTCATTTTCCATTAAATTACTATGCCTCCCTTTGTTTTTCTCAAAAAATTACAGTAAAATATGAGCCATAACAATTAAAGACACACACACATTTTTCCCCTCTCTGCTTTTAGAGGAAATGGCTTGCTGAAAGAAAACATTGCTTTACTGTGTCCAGGCCAATGTTTTCATCTTCGAATTAGAGAGACGGATTATAGCAGCTCATGCTGAGCTTGCACTGCTCCAGCTGGACTTTGATACTAGTTGCCAGGCTGCCTAGTTTAAAGCTAACTCAGGTAGAGCTATACAAACTGCAGTCTGCAATGCAGCAGCAAATTAACTGTTTAACTCAACCCAAAATTCTTTTTCCCTATTTACTGAAAAACAGCAGCTGACAAACTATGGATTTGGCATTCTTTCACATAAAATAAGATTTGCTGCAAGTACCTAAAAATATACTTCATGGCTGACAGCCCAAGGAACCGATCAATGAAAGTTCAAGAGGTGCATTTTACAGTTCAGATGTTCTCAAACTGTGCTCAATTGACAACTTACAGAGATGACTGGTCACATTATGCTGACTTTTCTCCCCTCCACTGTACCAGTTTGCATCCAAAAGATGAAAAGTACACCTACAATTCTTAAAATATTTCTCCTTAAGCATTTTCTCCTTTTGCTACAGTTACCATAAAATATCACAGCAAATCAATGGAATGAGAGGTTGTCCCAGAGACAACTTGGTTGTATGAATCAAACTTAAACCTCTGCAGCAGGATGACCTTAATGAGAGCTCTGAAGGCACAAAAATTACAGGAGCCACATGTACATACATACTCTAGATAATGACAAAAACTCCCCAAGGCAAACATGCTTTTCCAAACGTGACCTAAGCACTTTTTCAGTGGATATGGTGGCAAAACTTGTGCAGAATCTGGGATGAGTATGAGATCTTACTTCTTATATAAGGAAAAAACTGGTAGGATTTTCTAGGCAAGTGGATTGCAACACTGAACAGCATTGCTAGATCTTAATTTATTAAATACTCATTCCTGAAAGGTTTCCTCCAACACTTCAGTTACGAATTATTATAAAAATGCAAAACTACCTTGCAGAAAAGATGAGGACTAGTTTAAACATGCATTTACCCATGCACTAAAACAAACACAAAATTATCACAAAACTGACAAAAATCTAAGCTCGGATACAACAACTCCCTTTTCTATAGGAGATACACGTACTCTAGCTATGAACATACCCGTATTTACATCCATCTGCTCATTTGGATGTTAAATTAACAACTAGCAACTTGAATACCATTGACACCAAATGCCATGACAGGCGAGAAGGAGAGCAGCTAGGTCCAGCATGTAGATTCAGTAGCTGTTGCTACATGTATCCTTCCTTGCTCAAACCACAAGATTCCTTACAGTTCAGCCCTTCAGGAGTGAAAGGAAGAGAATGCTTAGCCTGACAGGAGGAAAGTCATTAGAAATTAAGTACCGTGTAGCTTCATCGCTCATAGCAAAGAAGTGAAAATCAGGTCACGTACAGCACCTTGCTATATCATTTTTTTTATTTCGATCTTAGTTTACAAGTCCTTTCCTTCTCCTTCTCTTGCAAAGGCACATACTTCTCAAAGGAGCACAAATCTGTAAGCATCCCCAGCGCAGCTTCTGAGGCTCTTTCACTGCATTTCCCAGAAAGCAGCCTTCATTTTGCCAAGTCAGAAGAGTCACTGATCCATGATCTTTGCTACATGTTACAAAGCACAGAGGACTACAGCAAAGTCCAGATGTTCACTGGTTTTTCCTTGGAAAAGCACTTAGCCATTTCAGTCTGTTCCATCTTTCCTTCCCTAAACAGAACTTTTGCCCTTGGTTTCATGTCTCTGCTCCAGTTACAAGGGCTGCTTAATTACCAACAAGTAGAACATGCATCACCTTCTGGGCTTTTTTTCATTCCTAAATAACCAAGACAAACTCCCTCTTATTCAAATGCTGGTATGCATTTGGATTCTTCCTTGAAAGCCAAGGATTCAAACTCTTGCCCACCATTTCACTTCATTTTTAAGTAACCATTTTTAACGTAAGCCACAGTATTCTATCTGTGTACTTAATTTCTGGAGTGAATAAGAATTGGTTTTCACCCAGACATTCATGTCTTTGCAGCACAGGTCAACAGTTTCATGCACACACCACTACACCAGCACTTCAGACAATATTCTGGTAGCAGATTCCTTTACAGACATGCTACCAAATCAACCCAATTCGTAACTACTGCTGTGGCTAAAGATGGGATTCGGGTGAGAAGCAGAAAAGCAATTTCCCTAGTTCACCATCACTTTTGCTGTCTGAAAGGTTACTTAGATCATGGACACACCTTCTTTGTCCCTATTTTTCACATGTCTTTTCGCAGCTATATGCAGCAAGACAGATTCCTTTATCTATGATAAATGCTACAATCACTGCCATCTCCTTAGGGAGGGCAAAGAGTGCTGATCACAGCTCAAACGGGTATACGGCTCATACTGAAAATAAAACTTCTCTACTGCAAGGCAGACTGATCTTCTGCAGGCTAAACAGTCACAGATACAGAAGACAAGTTTTGATTAACTGACTATGCTGCACTTGATAAAATAAACCCATTACTTTGAGTGGGTTTGATCATTTAAAGTGGTTTTACAGTTTTATTGTATGAAGTGCAGCATACTCAGTTTGATCACTTTCATTGTCCTGTACGGCAATAATGTTATCACCTTACTGCTTTTCTTTTAAACTCCAGTTTGGGAAAAAGAAAGTAAGATGCTTGTCTTAAGCAGGATAAAATCTAGATATAAAAGGTCCGTTCATCATCACCTGTTCCCCAGCCCTTCTAAAACAGAGTACTGAAGCAATTGGGGATTATACCACACTGATAGTTACCTCCAAGCAGAAGCTTACATAAGTGAGTATCCAGAGGAACCTGTAAACCTACCTTAGATCATACTCTAACATTCTTGCAAAAATGATCCGCTACAGACACGGAAGTCAATGATTTCCTATTCCACCTTGGGATCTCAGAGCAATAAAAAACCTAAGTAATTATTTGTAAGGTAGACATACTTTCTCTTCTATGGATAAGTAAAATAAGGTACAGTGCGTGACAGAGAAAGACAAGCCATTTCTCTTTCAACTCCTACTTGTGTGTCTTAATCATACACTTGTTCTTGTTGACTATTTATTCTCCTCCCTTTCTGCCCTTGAGCAGTTTGGGAAGTTTCTAAACCGTTTTACTCTTCAGGGCATTTTTTGTTTGTTTTGGTTTTCCATATAGGCTATGTTTAAACAATCTGTATGGTCCTAAGTGTTGCTGCAGACACCCACCCATACAAAAGTAAATTCAATAAATAAAAAAAATCTCTTAAGACACTTGCAGAACTGCTGGTAGCATACAGTACATAGAAATGTGACTTGCGCGGTAGAACAGGCAGTCTTCACTGTTGTCAAAACTTTTACTGAACTCTGTTCTATTTAGCTCTTACATCAGCTGGATAACAAATGATTTAAAAGAAAAATATTCTATATCATATACTTCAAACCTAGGCTCTGAATGCAAACAGTGCCGTTATCTGCTTAACAAAGACCAATTACTCAATGAATAATCAAGCTACTGTGCAAGTTCCGAATGCCTATAATACATTATTTGATAACATGGTGTCTTCTGACCTAGACAGAGCTGCCTACAGCATATAATTAAAGGTTTCAGATACATTATGTTCCTCTCCTGCCAAATGCTGTTTATGCAGTATGCTTTACATACCCAGTGAAACTAACAGAAAAACAGTCTATTTCAGACTGAAATGCTTTGCTAAACCATTTTAAAAAAAAACAGTATCCAGCCCCAAGATCAGATATCCTTCTCGGGAAGAAAAGCACCACCACCACTTGTTTTCCCTGATAGCAAATTCTCCATTTTATAACTTAATATTTTGAACACTGGCCTTCCCTTTTTCTGTCTTCATTCTATGATAAAACACTCTGCAATGCTTTAGGATAGCATCATAATCAAGATAAGTACTGCATTACATTAGATACTACCTGGAGAGAAAGCTCCTGTCCCACACAGCGAACAACAAAAAGTGAGTATGTTTTAAAGTGATTTTTGAAGACTGTGAAGACACAGGCCCTGAGGCATGAAGTCCTCCCTCTCTTGACAAAATGAACTGTCCAAGCCTGTATTTCCCAGTCAATTTGTCCCATGTACCTCAATCCTTATTTGAAGGCATGAGGCAGAAGAAAGCTCACTTCACATGTTCACTCAGCCTATGAAATCTCTCCCACAAGGAAGACTGTGAAAGTGCTAGCTAACAGTGGGTTTAGATGACGATGTGGATCATTTCTCAGTGGATGATATACTTACTTCATTTAACCCAGCAAATATCAATCGGATACTAGCTGATGCCAGTCACCGAGGCACTCCGAGAACGGGCTGCATTTCCAAACATGTCAAACAAATAACCAATTAGGCTGTGCTCGCTAGTTTACTGTATCCAGTACTGTTGCATACAGTCCTTGACATGCTACCAGCTACTTTGACTGTAGTGCCTTACCCCCAGAAAGGAAAACCATCTTAGACTGAAAGAAGTTCTTCAAAAGCAACAAGCCTATCTTGGGCTGAAACAGTGTATTCAGATTGGGTACAACATTCATCCACTAAAGGACAAAGAACCCAGTTTCCTTCTATAGCTCCCAAATTTCAGAAGAGTATTTCAAAGGGTTGTTAGAGTCCCTGAGCTCCTATTTCTCCGGCTGTTGAAGAAATCCTTTGCCTGGCACTCCAGTCCTTCCCAGCATTTCAAATACCTTCATTTACACATCAAAACTTTCTGGCAGCATAGGAGGCCTGGGTACCAGCCTAAAAGCAGCACTTCAGGATAACTTTTACAGGCTCTTGCATAGCTAGAGCCATGTTATTTTACCTGTACAACAACTGCTTTTTCTATAGCAGAATAATAGATGCAAGAAAATGGTCAGTACCTTTAAACTAAAGATCTTTAGCATCGTTAACTAAATCTAAACTTTCTCTACTGATAGTCTCAAGAGTCACTATGGTGACCTGATCCTGACTTCTAAGACCACAGAGAAACTGCCTTATCAGTTCTTTTTGTCTCACATGAGGCAGACTACTAAAGGAATTCCTCATTTTCACATTGCAAAACAACAGCAGGGAGCCAATTTTGGCTCAAGATATTCACGAATCTGAGCATGCCCCAGTTACATGCATCACAGATTTATCCTCCAACAAACTCCTGAATATTTAAATAATTTATTTCAAAAGAGTTCAATACAAGTCATAAAACACCATGCATTTAGAAAAAAAAAAACAACCCACAAACCAAAAAGCGTCAACTACTACACACTAACTAATCTCTAAAGTTCTCTGATTTGAGAGTGTCGTGGTTTAAGTCAGCAGGCAGCTAAAACAATCACAGAGCCATTCGCTCACTTTCCTGCACACAGTGGGATGGGGGAGGAAAAAAAAAGTTAAACTCATGGGTTAAGATAAAGACAGTTTAATATGACAGAAAAGAAATAGAATAAGAATAATAATAAGACAATATACAGAACAAGTGATGCACAGCACAGTTGCTCACCACCCGCAGACCACTGATGCCCAGCTAGCTCCTGAGCCGCAGTTTAAAACCCTGGCCAGCTTCCCCCAAGTTATATACTAAGCATGATGTCATATTGTACGGCATATCCCTGTGGCCAGTTGGGGCCAGCTGTCCCGGCCGTGTCCCCTCCCAGCTTCTTGTGCATCAGCAGCCTCCTCGCTGGCAGGGCAGTATGAGAAGCTGGAAAGTCCTTGACTTGGTGTAAACATTGCCTGGCAACAACCAAAATATCAGTGCATTATCAACATCATTCTCATCCTAAGTCCAAAACACAGCACTACAGCCACTACTAGCAAGAAAATTAATTCTATCCCAGCTGAAACCAGGACAGGGGACTAAAAGCAAACCTTTGGATTTTTCTGTCCTTTTGGGGTTTGGGGTTTTTTCCTCCTTTTGAATTAGAAAAAAATTCCAAAGAGCACAACTCTTTCAACATTTCACGTAAAAATTAGCTCAATCCAAGGCACTGCAAGATGCAGCTCAGCAGTAATTTAACATACCCTACCATTCTGTTTCAGGAAGCAGCGCTGGCTGTCCTCAGTGATACTACTACAGATATTCAGCTATAGATCACCAATAGATAGGCCGCAGCTGTCATAAGACTGTAATAGAAGCCATTAAATATTTCCTTCTCCCCCAAACTACTCAGTATTCCCCACTGTCAGCCTGGTTTCACAGCTGTGTTCTGAGGTTTGGATTTCCATTTTAAAATGCTTAGAAGAGATACTAATGCACAGAATACCTGTTCAAAAACAGTGCGTTCAGAGCAAGGCTCAATCTCGGGTTTTCTCAGAAAACTTACAATGAACTTCTTTCTCATTGCCTGTCTCAGTACAGGACAAAAGCTTTCTGGAAAGCAATCTGCAGTCTTTTAAATTGACTCTTGCAGGAAAAAAGGCAAAAAAAATCCCAATGCTGTGTTAAAAACTTGACTGCACTTCTGTTCAAAACAAAATAAAACCTTTAAAGAATGCAGTGAACAAATTGTAGCCGCTGTCCTCCCCAAAGCCAAAACTATTCTTACCAGTCGGCAAGCCCTTCCATATCACAGTGGGGTCACTGCAGCACTGCCCTGCTTAATAAAGAGGCATGTAACAATCACAAGTGAGGACCCCTGATCTAAACAGCAAGAAATATTGTCTCAGATAAATTACTTGCTTTTGACTCTCCCACTTACTTTCTAGTTTTAAAATCAGAAAGTCCAGTTTAAAAAAAAATAGAGGATTTCCCATGTGGCTACATGAAAAGCTAACTATTGACTGATGAAGCAGACAATGTACGAAAGTCAGACATCTTATGTGTAAAATAAATTGAATTTAAAAGTTACTTTTGAAGGTACTCTTATCTTCAGGAAAGATCTCAGAATATTATAGTATAAATATAAGCTAATTGTTTTTTCAGTGGTACTACCTTTAGATAACTAGAAGAAAGTTAGATTACTACGACTTCAATTGTCGGTTATTACAACGTCAGTGTTAGTAATGTGAAATTTGATAACAACAAAAATGTGCAAATGCTCACGCTGCCAAAAGCAGTAAGACTTCTTTGCCAGTGTTGATCCCTGATAGGTAGACAAACAGAAGTATCTGGATATATTCAAAATCCACAAGACCTAAATTATCAAAGATCCTTAAAAGTGTCGCAGTTAATCATTTTAAAAAAGAAACTACTACTGAGCAATGAATTTAGTATGTGCTATGCATTTAAAAAGACCATGTTACAAGCTTGTGCTAGGATGCAAACAAATCAACAGAATTTTTGATGCCATATGTGCAGCACTACCTATATAACAAATGTTTTCCTAAGTCCCTATCACCATTCACAATGTTATCATTAAAATGTATTTATATTGCAGATCCTCCAAGACAGGAGTTGTCTTTTATCTGTACTTGAACAACCTCCAGCACAAGGGTCCCAGTCTTTTCCGCTTTAAATACTAGTTAGCACAAGTACTAGAAGATTTAAAACATTCAGAACACACCCTTTGTGTTTGCTCCCTGTGCTTAATTCCCATTTACAGTTCAGAATAAACACTTCAGCTGTCATTCTATTAGCAGCTTTACCTACGTAATAAATTGAAGATGGGGCCAAATTTGCCTGCATAATTATTTCACAGTAAGTGGGAACCAGATGGACAGCACACCACCATATGCTCCCCTTTGCTCAAAGGTGGAAAAGTGAGCAATATGAATCAGAAAAAAAGGAAGGAGTGAGGAGACAAATATCTCTGCAGTATGCCAAATAACTCACACATGCACCCTTTCCTGTCAGAAGCATACACAAACTTCTCTGTTCTTGTACCTTAGGATCTGAACTGCAAGGAAGCAATGGCAATGATTTAGGAGGCAGCTAGGGAACAAGTGTTGTTTACAGCATAATCCTTGCTAGGCAGGTACATACCTGTGCTACATCCAACTGTGTTTTGCCTTCCTAACAAGAGCCATTGTACAAGCATGGGGAAATGAACCAGCATAAAGTGACGGGAACAAAGACATCACCGCTTAGGGTCAGCCTCTCTGGAAGCTGACACTTTTCCCAACGTAGCACCAAGAGCTGAGAGGCTCACAAGCTGTCCCCACTCCACAGCCTCCTCTGAATTTTTTTTGCCCAGAGGTAACATATGTCAAAATCTTTTAGGAAACCTTGATGCTACCTAAGTCTTGCATTGCTCTTTCAGTTGGAGCAGACAATCTGGCCATATTATAATATCTCCAAGGAGTACCTGCCCTTTCGAGTTAGTCCTAAAAATAACACCTTCCAAAGTTAAACATATCTATTTAATTACACTACTGCTCACTGCTCAAAAAGAAAACTCAGATTTCTGGAGCTGGCAGCTAGTAACAGAAGAAAAACAGTAAATATGTGCAAAAAAAGTATCTTTGAAGTTGCTTTTGAGACACTTGTGCAAGTTAACATGTGAACCTTGACCCATATCTCACTTTCCTGTTAAAATGTTGTTTTCAGAGCTGTCTAATTTTATCATTCCAGATAAGAACGTAATTATTTACCAGATGTGGGTTGTAAAATTCAAGCAGATCTTACATACAGAGAAAAATTATGGACTGCTTGCTAGCTGAGAACACCACATGCCTTGTGTTTACATCCTGGACGTTTAATTATTACAGACAGGAGCTCTTTAGCTCGCTTTAAGAGAAGCTTTCCTGACATTTGTACCATTGGCTAAATTAACTGGTAGTACAAATGATGTCCTCTTCTGTAAGAAATTATTTGATAGACTTGAACCAAAGTATTTAAGGGAAAATACTAAAATAATTTAGCAGCAAAAATCTCACCAACTTCAATACAATTTGTATTTTGCCAAATTTATATAGGAATTTTCATTTTCTATTACTGGAAAAAGCTGGTAGGCACACTTAAATATCAGACACATAACACTTTCCACTACAAAGACTTCTACAACTTTTTTGAGAAGCTCTGACACTTGCCTCGTTTCACGCAGACTTTGAAGTTCCCTGGAATTGCAGAGATGCTCTTTATCTCATGGCAATCCATTCAAGGTAAAGGAACTAGTTTCCTATACCTGCTTGCTTTTTTTTTTTTAATCAGTATTTGGTGGCCTCTCAAAAAAATAATAATCAAATGGACATGAACTTCACACACACAACGGCTGGGCAGCTTGCACCTCTGACAGAACAGTGGCAGACTGCGTGCTGTGGAGCATTCACAGGTTCCTGAAGCAAAAGGCAGAGTGGCAGGACAGGCAGCAGAAAGGTGGATGAAATAGACTTTACCCATTGTTTCCCTAGCCAAAGCACAGACCCCAAACGTCCCTCCTCATTCACCAAATAACCACCTCATCGAGTAAGGCAATTACCTGAATTAGAAATCACTACTGAAGGCTCAAATCCCACTTAGGGATTTGTTAAGGTCAACAAGGGAAGTTTATACCTCGATATAATACTGTTCTACCAAAAAAAACCAAACCAAAACACCCCACAATACTAAGAAGTTCCATGTTAGAAACTAATTTCCAAGAAAGTTATTTGGGTTGAAAATTAAGCTCTTGAAAATTAGGAAGCATCACATTTAAAACAGCGTATGACTTAAGCTCCATTTGCATTAATCTTCTTTTTAACTCTTAAGATCACATACTATTTTTCTTGCAGATCATTGGCTCATTCAGTGAACAGAACTACATCTGCACAACCCTAAATCAGACATTTTCTTACTTACAGGCCTGACTTTGCAACCACAATATTTGAACGTACACTTTTAAATGTAGTTTCATTTGTGTGTAATGCTATAGGTGCACATGGTGCTTTACGTGGTGCAAAAAGATACAGCAATTGCCGTGAAAAAAATCTTACAGTTCAAATACATCAAAGCAACACTGAATGCTAGACCCGATAAAATGCAAGTGAGACGGTGGGAGAACCTCTTTATGCTGAAAATATTATGATTTTGAATAAAGCAAGAAATAAGCCAACACTGCATTTTATAATGCATAGTTAATGACAAAAGTATCATTAGAAAACCTCCATTGCTACTTGAGTTTACAAGGTGGACAGGACGGTGTTTCATTGTACTCATACAAAACCAGCAATTTGAACAGCATTACATGGATGTAACAGAGCTCATTGTGACCTTACAACTAAATTAAGAATTAAACCCTAATACAGCACTCTTGTCAAGCCAAATCCTAAGCCCAGCAAATAGGTGGACTGAAATATGACAGAGACACTGAAGTAAACTTTTTGCCGTCTTTCACCCAGCCTCTGTCCCCACTGCACCATCTAAAAATTTGTTGGAAAAAAGCTTTTGGTTCACCTTGGGCAGGAGCCTCTAGAGCCACAATGGCCAAGTTCTACCCCACAGAAACAAGAAACCAGTATTTACTACTTTTCTTCTGAAGCCAGAACTTCACCAAGTATGCTCACATCCACCAACACTACAAAAATACTCCTAAAAGTACTTACAGAGTTCAGAAATTTTTTTCAAGGCAAAAAACCCACAAACTCCCCAACACCGCAGATTCCAGACTTGCCCCTCCTATTATTAAACCTAACGAGTGCATAGTTATTAGGCTAGAACCAGCAAGGAGAGGAAAAGGAGGAATCAAATCCCAGTCTTTCTCTCACACACCAACTAGAAATGAGGATTCTGCAAATAGCACTTAACACTTTTGACGATACCACAAGGCAGACAGGAGTCCAGCTCACTCTCCTATGTCAATATTGGTTCTGCAGTGTTCATAAGGACAAAGCATTTTGCCTGTTAAGTAATCCCATTGTCCAGGAGGCAGATGAATTGAACACCACTATACCAACATAACACCCCCTCTGTTGCTCTTGCAGAGTAGGCAGACAGTTTTATACTACATAACACAATTCAATTAATTGTTGTTCTATTGCCAGGTAATGCATCTAGTTTAAATGAATACTGATGATATATTATAGTTAAATTTTAGTCATATCAGGATCTCATTGGTCAATGCAGTTTCTCCTCCTAATTTGGATGTAATTACACATAACACTGAAACCATGCTCTTGATCATGCTGGAGGTTTTGCTAGTTGTGTCCCTCTGTGCTAAAAGTGACCTGTTATGCAATATTCCTGCAGAGTCAGAAACTTCAGTGTATAGACCATCAGAGACAAAACAGCAAGCTGCCATATAGACAGGTTTCAGGGTGTCACCACTGAACCCAAGCTGGAAACAGTACCTAGGGCTGGGAGAGGAGAAGTACAATTAGCTGTATGCATCTTTTACAGGGCACCTTCAGAATTGTAACCATGCATACACCTAACTAACCTTTCAGAACAGACACGGTGATAGGGAAAACAGCTTCTGCATTTATGCTGCCAGTCACAATCTGAAAATATTTCAGCTAAGTAGCAGGCTGGCACTAGTACTTGCACTGCAAGCATACATAGCTCACATTTCAATTTTCTTACTGACCTTTTCATCAACTAGTTGGAGTTAAGATCTTCATCTCACCCGCTGCTCCAGTTTTGAAGCTAGAACAGCTGATGGGTGCCCTTGCTATGTGTTCTCTTTGCCTACTGTTGTCTTTAGCGTAGTTACTACCTGCTAACCACATCTAACTTTTTGTACAACTCACATCTTTTCACCCTTCAGGCAAAAAACCTCGGGCAACGGGTTCAAGCTAGAGCA
>VWZZ01004655.1:647173-681077 GCA_013399095.1 Psophia crepitans | reverse complement strand
GGCGGCAGCCGCAGGGCGGGGCGCCGCGGGGTGAGGGGCCGCTCCAGGCCGGGGGCGGCCGCCCTGTGAGGCGCGGCGAGGCTGTGGCAGCGTTCCTCTCCCAAGTTGTGCCCGTTCTTTCTGTGTTTCGCTGTTACAGGCGGCGGGATTACATAACGGCGTACGGAGAGCCGCGGCGAGGTTACACCATGCAGATTAGCGGTTACGTTGATTCAGCAGATTGTCCCGTGCATGTCTGAGAAAGGTTCCACCGGCAGAGTTAAGAGTACCCGTGTGCTGTGGTAAGCTGTGATCCAAGTAGAACAATTTAACTCAATACAAAATTAAATGCAAAAAAAAAAAAAAAAAGGAGGTAGTAAAAATACCAGCAGGGTTAAGAATGTGCTGTAAGTGGGCAAAATGAAAAAAACCAACCTGAAATGGAAGTTTTAGCAATTCTCTCCTACAGGCTGAGCTGCTGTGGAAAGCTGGCACTGGCAGCACCCAGTTATTACTGTCTGGATGATGTTTAGCTTCCAAAAAATCAAAATCAGTATTATGAAAACTAGTCACATTAGCTCCCTGATGACTACCATGTAAAAGTAATTATCTAAACTTACGATATAGTAGATATATTTTAGCATTTCAAAATTATTTAAGTGATACAGCTCTACTTTATTAAATCTCCACGTGCTAAACTGTCTCCTTGCATGCCAGTTTGTCGTATGGAATTTCTGAGTTCCGATTTTTGGATCTGAGATTACTGACATTTGACAGCTGATGTTCTGATGGACACTACATCTTCCACTGAGACGGGAATAAAAATTAATCACGCAGCGAGAATCTTTAAGTTGTATTACATTTCAGTTGATTTCTTAGAGAGTTTAGGGGTGACTCTTGGGAGCAAAAGCGCCACAGCAGAAATCAGTAAGCACACATAATGAAAGAATGGTGGTGTGTGTGAGGCTTTTTCCCAAGCCTCAACTAAATTTAGCTTTGCCAACTTCTGTATGAGTATCTCATACAGTAGAATTGGGGTTTGAGATGGGAATTTGTAGTTGGTTGCAAACTAAAATTTTAGAAATGAAAAGTGTCTCAAATTGTGATTTCAACATCACGATAACAGTTAGCAGCTGTTTTACTATATAATTAATCCTGAAGATACTTCAGTGGATAAAATTGAAATGTAAACCTAAAGTTTTTTCTGTAGGCCTTCCTAAGACAAGAGGACTCAGTCATTTGTTGTCATTTCAGAAAACTGTAACAGAAAGAATTTTCAACAACTGTATTTAAAAAATTCACCTGTCAATCACAAGCGTGTTGAGACTTGTCAGCTATTTGGCATCTGCCTTCGCTTCTGTCTTTTGCTAGCGTTCCTTCTCATTGCGGCTACTCCATCTTAAAAGCAACTTTCAGTGTGTCAATTTGAGTAATACATTCTCCTTATACAAATTTGTTGTCATGTCTCATCTTGAATTTCTTCCTTATTGAGATCTCCATTTGTTTCAGGCAGTTGGATGGATTTTTTTCTGACGCCTTGGTGATTTTCTGTGCTAAAATCAGTTATGAGCTTCGTATGGTAAGGGTATTAGAAGTTACCACCTAGATAAGAAAACAAACAGACTCCTTTTAAGAACACTTCAGGACAGTCCCTGGCTTTTTGAAAAAATAAGAGGCATAGACTGCTAACTGCTTGGTAGATTTCAAGGACACATCTCTGAAGGAACTTTTATTTTTAATTAGCCTACTAAGAAGATAGTGCAATTTTTAATTCTTTTTCCCCTTCATTGTCTTCACGACACAAATATTTGAGCTTGGTATTGAGGCAGAATGAGATTTTACCTCTTTCGGATGTTAAAAAAGAATACATAATGCAGTAAAATCCCATTCTTGAAGACAGCTGTAAAGTGCAACTTAATCTAAATGAACAAACAGGGTGTATTTGAAATAGCCATGTGACTGAAATGATCGTCTTCAATTTGGGGGAGAGTTTATATAGAGATTCATTTTAAGAATGTTTGGATAACAAAGAACTGTAAAACAAAACCCAAATCATTATTCAGTATTTTCTTTTTATCTGCCTATGCTCATTAAGACTTCGCGTTATCACCTTTTGAGGATACTGCGTCTCATGGATGCTTAGAATAGCTAGCCATTAAATGTACACAAAAATAAGTGGCAATAAGGATTCTGTTAAATACATGGGAAATAAAGCACACAGGTTCCTCTAAAGGCAAACCTAATGAGTTCAAAAGACTTATTCCCACCAGCCTCCAGTACGGCCAGATATTAGCACGTTTTTGCTTAAGAGCTGAACCCATTGCAGTTTTGTGTCCAAGACCTCAATTTGACCAGAAATCCAGTAGCAGTTCCCAAAATTGTTATTAGTAATACTTACTGCTTTAGATGACAAAGATGTGGGGAAAAGGGTAAACTGATCCGAAGTTTTTTCAACAAGCTGTACAGAGCAAAACAGGCTATATTTTAAATTTCAGATTAAATACTCTAACTTGATACACAAAGTAATCTTCCACGAACGCCCAGCGTGCGTGCAAGCTAAACATTTGAGCGTTCATAGAGTTGGATTCCTTGTTTCTGTGAACACAGGCCACAGCTGTGTCTTAAAAGAAGACACTGAGTTTGAAAAGCATTAGGTAGATGCAAAATGATCTTGTGTTTCTAGTATCATTTCAGTGCACAGATGGATGTCGGCAAGATAGAATCAAGTTTAGCAATAATTTCTGCTGTAGCATTTCATTTTCTTTACAGTCCATCAGCTTACTTTTCTACTGAGATAGTCTCCAATTTATTCTTTTTAGGACACCAATACAGTACTTTTAACTTCTGTTCAGAGTGCAACAAACACCCCAGAGAAAAACATTTTCATGTAAATACATGACTACCCAATGATCTAATTTTCAATCTTTTAAAAAAAAAAAAAAAAAAGCAAGCCATAACTGTGAATGCTGTCAGCAACATATTTTTTGAAAGGGATCTTTAGACCCATATCGTGCTACTTATTATCAAAAAGTTAAAAAATAGAATTAAGCATACACACATACATCCTCTTGGATTGTTTTCACCCCCTTCCTTCACCACTCTCTGTTTTCCTTGAATATGCAGGCAACAAAGTTTGAAAATAAACGATCAGTGATCGAATAGCCTTCTTCAAACTGTCTTGTTCTCTGCGGTCAGCTTATAAACAGTTCGTAGAACATTAGTCCTAGTCCAAAGAGCTGATGAGGTGCATAGTACATCCATTCAACACACTGATGCAGTAGAAAACTGTCAGCTTCCTCTAAGGAGTTTTCTGCTGGATCACTGGATTTAGGCATCTCCTGAAAAAGTTCATCTTACACCTACAGCAGCACCAGGTAGATAGTGAGATGCATACTGACAATAAGATGAAGGAGATGCTAGATCGCCTTTTTGCAGTAGTAAAATCATGTTTGAGGACCTGTATCCTAATTAGATCTGGAAAATGAGCTAGTCTGAAATTCACATTATATATCCTATTTATATTTTCTGTTACAAGAGCTATTGGCTATTATACAACTTTATGGGACTTTCTGAGAAAAGGGAAAGTAAATTAGAAAGGGCTGCTTGCTCCAATAAAAAACAAATTTAAATCAGATTTTTGACTGCTGCATATTTTATTTTTATGATGCAATTTATATATGCTGCATTACGTGAATGTTTTGAATTCTGCAATACATTGTAGTACTGGTAACCCTAGAAAAATTTGCAAGTGGTTCTGCGAGCATAACAGAGTGTTACCCTTTTATGCACTTGGCCTCTGTATGCGTGTTTGTCTTTGTTATAACCTTACCCACATTACACTATATGTAAATTTTAAGCCTTTATAACAGCACATGTAGAATACAGATCTTGACTGCTAAAAATAACCATCTTCAGGGTTATTTTTTCTTTTAAAACTAGGATTTTAGTTCTGAAGTGAATCCTGTTGGTTTGTTTCTTTGTGCCAAGTGCTACGTTAATTGTACTTGGTTGTGTACACAAAGTAGGCAAAGTTGCCTATCTGTGAGATGGCCCAAGGGGACAGCCTTTGGGTGGGGACCTTGCTGTTACAGCCTAGTATCTCAGGGAACTGCCATTTCAGATTTTCTTGTATGGACGGGATACTTAAAGAGCTAAGGAAGCCATTTGAGGTCCCATGAAACACAGAACTGTCTGCTTATGCAGCAAGTATAAATCCATTATACCTTTTGAAATGGGCCTCTACAGAAGGTTGCCTTTCTAGTACTAAAAGCTGAAGTACAGGCAATTATTTCTGGTAAAGTTGATAATTTCTTTTATTTGATCATCTAATGGGAAAAAAAAAATCTTTATTCCAATATAGGACAGTTTGCTTAAATATTTACTTTATGTACACTTTAAAGTATAATTAAGAAAAAAAGAGCAAACATTAAAAATAAGATTATCATGTTAGGCTTGTTCAGTAACCTATCTGGTATGATAAAACTAGACCATACCTCACAAGAAAACAGAATATAGCAACATTAGATATGCCATAGAGTTGGCATGTCTACAGAATAGGTTTTTTTTCAGCAATGTCAAGTGAATATTGGTTTCTGTCCAGGCAGAGTGTTTCTATTCCATACTTTAAAAATAATTGTACAAGTCTTGACCTTGCTGAGTTCTGCTATATTCACAGCCTATATTACTAATTTCGTCTGACATCCAGACATGAGAAACACTCAAGTGAAACCCACACATTCTCTCTGAGAAATTACAAATAGCCAAGTTCTTGTTTTGTGAAATGCAAGAATTCTACCACCGAGATCTTACCTGACTGAATAATTATTGGTCTGAGAACCAGTTCAATTATATGCACTGACCTGTACGGTACAAATGGCAATTTCATTTGCTAGCCAGAAACAATACTTTAGAGCCTAAAAGCATCAGGTATTACGATTCTGAATAAGCATGGCAGTTTGAAAAAAGTATTCATTATTTAAATGTGCTTTCGTGTGAATTTGGTTTTACTCTGTAGTACTGCCCTTAGGAGTTCACTGGACTTGACAGTACACTTGAATGTTTGCTATTAACTGTGAATTAGTGGAACTTACATGTAATGTAACACTATATTACTGTCAAAGTACAACAAATGTCTTGGGAGCCACACTGAAAGGTGGATTCCAATAGCTATTTCTTCAGGGAAAGAAGTCACTGGGATTAAAAATTACATGCTAAATTTACATGTTTGTCTTTAGGTGCTGTTTTAGAAGAATAGCCTCTGACCAAGAATAAAAGTTGTTGTCGGAATAATATGCGAACAGGTAATTTATTCCCAGTCTTTACCTGGGTGTGCATACGTATATAGAATTAATTAAAATTGCATTGATTTTGACAGCTGCCATTGGGATAGTCGCAACTGCTCCGTAGGGCGGTCTTCACTTACTAGTCAGCAAACTGGAGTTCACCAGTCAGTGGTACAAATTCTCTTAAGGAGACATTTGCTTTGATCAGGCCTAGTATTTCACAGCTCGTGATTGATTAGCATACAGACCAAAGTTGCTTATAAGCTAGGAAGCATGCATCAGCCCCTTTATCTTCTGCCAGGATTTCCCACTCCTCCCCCGTCCCTTTTTGTTTTAGCAGACTTCAGGGTTACAGTCTGTAGCCTCTGGACTAAGCAAGACAGCTGAGTCAACATGTGGGTTATCAAGGCTGGCTTGGTTCTTTGGGGGTTAAGGCGGTGTTGAGCCTTTATTTGTTTTTCTTTTTAATAGATAGGACAGTCAGGTTACAAAAGTTTAAATGCAAACTTTAGTTTAGGGACAAATTTTTCTGCTTGTCCTCAAAAAGAATAATCGAGAATCGCTGTATTTAGAGGCTGCTATTACCTCTGCCAGTTTTAAGTATACACAGTCTAGCATTAGAAACAACAATCTTGTTTCCTTCCTCTTCACTTCTCCTCCTGCCAAAACCCAACTTGTTTTAAAAAGTAACTTTTGTGTCCTGCTTCTCTTTATTTAATCTCTCACATAGAAGAATATATCAAAACACATATGTATATATTATGTAGAATATATGTTGGTAGAGTTTCTACAGTTGCATTAATTGAAAAGCTAAATGCTTTGTAATTTTTTTAATTGCTCATCAGCGCTTGACTTGTTAAACTTTTCTATCTTGATCATGGTAGTCTGATCGTAGTATACTTTTGATCTGAACGTAGTACACTTTTGACTTTCAAAGCATAAAATTTGCATTTTTAGGTTAATATAATGTATTGACTTACCTCATGAAAAATCATAACACATTCAGTGATGCTAACGTAATTGGGTTTTGGCTTGTATTGAACCCTTTCTGATTCTGCAGTATATTCTTTTGCATCATTGACTATAAATTTAAAGGGATAAACTGTTGCTTTCATACTTTCCTACCTATAAATACAGAGCTGTAGCTTTCAAATTTGAGCCAAAGTACTGTATTTCAGTAAAGTGGATACAGAATACAGTAACATATTTTCATATTTAGTAGCAAACCCCACTACTACTAGTAATAAATAATAATTCTTTTACTGTTAGAGCATCCTGAATTTTCTTCTATTCTCTTTCATAATTCTGTCATCTACTTTTTACTATATTACTCTGGTACTTTCAGTAAGTAGTAGCAAAGTATTAATACACAAAATAGAATTAATGAAAAGCACAGTTGGATGGAAGATGCGGCACCTGATCTACATGGACGTAGAGATTTCTTCAAATATCTCATTACTGGTATAATTCAGGTTACTGTTTTTCCCTTAGCACTGGAAAGCAGTCTAACTCTAAAAATAAATAGCCTATAGAGAAATCATCTGTAATGACAATCAGAAAGGTTTCAAAGGCTTCCTAGACTTTATTCTCTATCTCCACCTATCTGACTTTTCTCTAATAGGCCTAAGACAGAGTTCCTGAGGTATTTTGCCAGAACAGAAATGTCTAGTTGGGCTGCAGAGTTGGTCCTTAATACACGAATCACACCATAACAGTGAGAGAATCATTCTCCCAAATGTTCTCAGATCTGAATGGCTTGAAGCATTTAGTTTTCTTCAGTACTCCACCACTATGCCAGTATGAGACAGGTCTGTTTCTGCGTAGAGATGGAGAAAAGAAATAGAACCGTAAGGCAGGATTTTAAGGAGGTGAACAAGTTCTCATTAATTCTCATGAGAATTTCTTTGGAGGCTTTCCACAAGCTGTCTAAAGGGATTTTTCTGTGGGGCCTACCTTCTATCATCTCACTTTTCCATCTGATAGAATTTCAACAACACTTAACTCCCTCAGATGCTTAATAAGAGTTGAGTGCAGGTCAAAGTTGAGAGTTCTTTTTCTCTCGATTCTTATAATTGCATAGATATCCTGATACTCTGTTCATGTATTCACTATCCTCTCATCATTTAAGGAAGGATGTAGCCTTCAATTTAATTACACTGTCACAGAAGTTCCACTGTTACGCCTGAATAGACTAAAATCAGAGAATTTATAGTTCTTGTTTAAAAATTGCTTGATTTTTTTTCTGTTACCATTTTATTCCTGTTACAATTATACTGTTACCCATGCAAAATAATTTCAAGTCTTTTAATAGTGAACTTGCAGTAAATGAATTGGCCGCAGACAAGCACAGAAAGCTTCAGAGTTAAAATAAATTTCCAGTTAACTTCTAACAAACATTCTAACACATTTCTGTTATGCCACATCCTGAGTCAATGCAACGAGGTCAAACATGAACAATCTTTCCAGCCTTACCTCCCCCCTCCTCCAGCTCCCTAATTTATCTGCACACATGCAAAAAAGTCAAGTGACCATTTGGATGCTAGCACTTTGATAACATGAAAATTAATTCCTGTTGAGTTCTGTAGTATAACTGCTTCCGTCTTAAAATAATATAAGGACTTTACTCACACTCCTACATCAATATGCCATCATAGAAGTCGAAGAATGTATTAAAAGATGGGAGAGTGGAATTCCTAGAGATGGTCTAGAGGATAGCAGGATGCATGAAGTTTTTGTTGCACAGGGTTAGAAGTAGCTAAGTTTTTCTGTTACTCTTAGAAAAGTGAGGTTTATTTTATATACAAAGCGGTATTCTATGGTAGAATGTCTTATAGCCACATTTCCTTACTTTTTCCTGCAGGAATAAAGGGGAACCCCAACTCTTTCCTGAAGGACAAATAAGAAATTTGCAATCTCGATTCCTTTTAAGCAACACTATCTTTTGTATAGAAAATGTCTTCTATACATAAATAGTGAGACAGCAGAATTTTTACTGTCAGAACTTCTGGGAAAAACAGCAAAAACAACACCTAAAGTGTGAGGTAACACATGATTCTCACGCTTGTGATGTCAGAAGACTGCTCTATTTTTCTTTTGATTGAGATACTGTAGTTTCATAGGATTGAAAAAATACAGAAAAATATATGTGCGTATATATGAGTTACTGATGCATTAAATGTATTAGAAATGTATGCAGTCCAGCTTCCAAATTTAGACTGCTTTCAAAAAGAGCGAAGTGGTAAAGTTAGGTATTCTTTTTAAGCATAGAATGGACACCTGCTGCTACAAGTGCCAACATTAGTATCCTGCATTTGGAGTTTGATCAGAGTGCCTAATGGTGTTCAAACCACTAAGAATTCACGTAAGAAGCCTGCTGAATTAGGAAAAAGCCTTTCTCAGATCTGTGGAAATTACAGTGTAACACATAGTCTTCTTACATAAGCGACACTTCACAGGCTAGCTCCTCCATTGGTTGGTAAAAATTGGGGTGCAAAACCTGGCGGTGTCCAACTGCACCATGATTCAGCTTTTAATACAGCCTGAACCTGTCTCAGAATGTCCTGGTCCATGCCTGAGACTATTCTGGGTTTATCTGTACTGGCTCCAGTTCTCTCAGAGAAGCTAGCTAAGCTAAAGACAGTTTGTGCCACTGAAATGGGATGAACCAGACTTGATATAGGTCATCATGTGAATCACTGTACTCAGTACGGTTTGTGGTCATGAAAGGCAAAAGAAGTAATGGAGAATTCAAAAGCTCCTCTCACTGCAAGAGAAATTTTGCATTTATTCATACAATTTAGGAGCTTTATGTCTGACATGGCAATAAATTTGTGATCTTTGTGCATATCTTGACATGAAACAATTCTGCAAGACAGCGCTACATGTTGCTGGCCTGGAAGGCAAGACTGATACTTTCTTTGTTCTTAGAGTGGTTTTGTTTGTGTGCAGATATTTGGTTTGGTTTTGATTTTTCTTTTTAAGGAAGCTATCTCCACTCCTCAAAACTATAATTAAGATCTCCTTTTATTGATAAAAATACAGAAGTGTCTATTTGTCTCTGTTTTGGTCTTATTTTTAAGATCATGAAGAACTCTGTGGCACCAGTCATGGATCTTTTTGTCTAAATGGAGGCATTTGTTATATGATTCCTACTGTATCCAGTCCATTCTGCAGGTCAGTGAAACTGAAGTTTGTATGTTTAAGTATTGAACAGTAGCTGTCTAAAGATCATTTCTCCATTTTGCTTCTTTAAGAAATTGCTGTTAAAATGTAAAAGAAAATACCTATTAACTATGGCTGTTCCAAATTAAGTATTTCATGCTGAGATTACTTATCTAGCTTGCAGAGACATGACCAAATGAAAAAAAAAAACAAACTTATATATTCAGTATATGCTTGTTTGACAGGTGCAACGCTACTCACTTACGGATGCCGTATTTCCTCCCCGCATTACAATACAGAAAGGAACAAAATACCCTTTGCCTCATGGAGTATAGACTGTAGGAAAAGCATTCAGAACGGCAAAGTACATTCCCTGTTTTTCTTCCAGATGAATTATATTGCAAAAATTTTTATCAAATAAAATGGCCTGACCTGAACAAAATGAGGAGGCACAAAAAGGAATGTAATCTTTTAAGGGAAAAAAAGAATGTAATTCAAGACTTACTGTATTGCTGTATCTGAAAGCGCAGCTTTACAGTGACCGCCCAAAGACCACTTGATAAAGAAACATCAAGACAGCAAATATACGTATTTCTTACTCCATTCGTTTACGGGACCATTCTTCTTTTTGAAGCCCATGTAGCACACTGGAAAAGAAACATTTTCTATTTTTGCATATTGATGTTTCCTGCGTAAATACAGCCCTATCCTTTTATTTTCTCATTTGCCAAGACAGAAGAAGACGGCAAATTCTA
The DNA here is from genome assembly GCA_013399095.1 of Psophia crepitans. Classification (NCBI taxonomy): domain Eukaryota; kingdom Metazoa; phylum Chordata; class Aves; order Gruiformes; family Psophiidae; genus Psophia; species Psophia crepitans. The sequence goes on along the minus strand of VWZZ01004655.1, from coordinate 670,900 downwards.
ATTTTTCATGGTTCTGCATTTACTAATTCTGAGTTACTGTTCATCAGAATAAATTGCTGTTAATTTAATGGATTTACTTAACATAGTAATAGGCATTCAGACAGCTATTACATACACTTAAAGATATTCCCTTTTTGTTTTTTTTTTTTCTTCCATGGCAATTTCTGCTCCCTTTTCAGTCCTGAGCTATAACTAATGATAACTGGATGAAACAGTTGCAGGAGGAAACAAAATCTTTTCTAAGATGTCTAATTAAAGTACTACTTTCTTCTGTTTGGGACAGCTCAATTTAAAGATTTAAACTCAAGCATGTAAACTCATCAAGCGGATGAGGAGAGAAGAGGCAATTTTGTGGTAAATGCTCATTGAAAAATATACGCAGCATATCACTATCATTAAGGATATTGTCCAATGTCATACAGTGAATCAGATCCAGAAGTAAGGATACAGCTCAGAAGTGCTGTACGATGATGATTTATTCTAACTGCTAAACCTTGCAAGCTTATGCAACGTAGAATAAATTCTACACAGACAAAAAGTAAAACATGTTGAAATACACTTTTTTTCATAGAAGGAATCGCATGTTATTATATTAAAATACTTCAATGAAAAAAGAATGGTTAGACTAAATAGCATCAGTTACACAATTTCAAAACACCCTCTCTACTAATGCCAGACTGTAATGAGGAAGGTGCATTTGATGCAATAACCATAAATATGAAGTAATAAACATTCAGAACAATTCATTCTTCAGGAGCACAAGCTAGTCAGTGTAAATAATTTCCACTTTAAAGGGACTCCAAAGGAAGTAATTTGTAATTCAGGTACTAGAGGATTTTATAACGTTCTGAAGCAGAAAAGTAACATCTTAAGAGCATTTCTGTTATACTCAGGCAATCTTGCCGCATTTTTCTTCTGCATCTAGTGGTTAATTACAAAGTTATACGGGTTTAAATAGCAGCATCCTATTTAAGCATGTCCTCATTCTAAGCATGTTCCTTAATCAGTCAGAGAAGGCTAATTATAGATGAGAAAGGTTTTGTTTACACACAGATATCTTCATAATCAGCAGTGATATGAATAGAAACAACAGAAAAAAAGGCATCACTATTCAGCAGAATTCAGAAGAATATTTGGTGCTTTGGAACTTCTAGACTAGCATCACCACACAGTTGTGCAACGTGTCTTTGATGCAAGTTTCTGCCAAATCCCACCTAAAGCTTCCAAGTATTCTCAAGTGATCATCTCCCACTAAGAGAAAAATTGCATCAGTTTTAGAATCAAAGGCTGAATGATCGTTAGTACAGCACTGATTAAAAAGGGGGTAATGGAGCGAGAACAGACTAACAAACTGTAAAAATATTTTAAAAATGCGTTTGCCTGGACATGCTACTTACTTAGACAAATGTGCTGTGCTAAACATAGTTAGTCCAGATTACCTGATACAACATCACTGGAAGTAATTTCACAATGTTAACTAGGAAAATTGCATCATTCTTTAGAAATACATATTCTATAGCATGCTAACAAATTAAAAGCCACTGCTTACTTTTGGAATTTCAGTTATTTTTACCATTCAGAAATGCATATATATACAAAGTAGAGATTTAATAGAAACAAAACATTACTTGAACCCCCTCCCCCATGCAACATTAGTAGACTTTAAATACAGCTGATGTGTGTTAAATCATGAGGTTGCTCAGCTGCCATCTTCCCTCATTGCTTTCCTAACAATGACTTAATGTTCTCAGCAGCAAAAGGCACACCTGTCACCATAAACAAGATGAGCTTCAAACCCAGGAATGCTCAAATGTGCTAAATAAACATGCATCAGAATGGGGAAGTATGGAAAAGCAGCTGCCTCAGGTGTATCATAAAACATGAGGCTGAAAGCTGTTTGCCTCAGCACCTGATGTGCAGCTGTCCCATAATCATTAATTAATGCAGTGCAGAATTAAGTTTTTGTTGTCTGAAGAGAAGCTCTGGTATTTCCATTTTGTCTTACACATGGCAGATTTCTGTATTTCAGACAAAACCCAGATGGTCTAAGACCACACAAACACAGGTCCCCTGCTTCTTAGGGCAGTACGCACAGAATTTAACAGTGAATGCTCTCCTTTGAGGAAGGGATTGTATTCTACAGAGGGCAGTGCCTTCAGGCCAAGTACTGCAAGGGATGGAGGCAGACCTTAGAAATCTCCTCCATAAAGTTCTTGTGTATGGTTAAAGGGTATCTCCACTTTACCCTTCCTTTGCTTCTACCCTAATCCAATCTCTCCTCTACCTTTCCTATACTAATCCAATAAATCTTGTGCAAATTCCTTCTGTCACTTTCTGTATACCCCATCTTTGTCTGGCTTTCTCCGAGATGGGTCCTTCATTCTCTTTTTCAAATGTCCCCACAAGCGATGTACTTGCTGTGCCGTAAGCCTTCAGAATATACACACTGCAAGTTGCCAGTGAATGGCTTCCCGCTCATCTGGACTCTTGTTTCTCTGCCTCCAAAACTATATTGTCACATATCCTAGGCTCCTCTGAAAACACAGTGTCCAATGAGTATTTTTCAGTTCTGCTTTTAGCTTGAGAAGTAGGCATAAAAGTTAGAATACACACCAAATGCACAGCAAAAAAAAAGTCAATAATTAAGACTTTTTTTAAATGGGACATAAAATATAAAATGCAACAGTATCTTACATGTTTGAAAAGTATTAGTGATCCAAATTAATATCATTACCAGATATGGTAAAGCTCGCCATATAAACACATAGCTAAGGGAGTTCCAGGGCAAAATGACCCATTCTTTCAGCTTCTTTCATAGTAGCATGAGTTTTAATTTACTCTCTAGGTATATGAATGTAGCTTCAGAGTAACAGTTTTGAAACTCGTGTGAACACAAAACTTTTTTAAAAGCTGCTGAGGGCTTCCAATTAGTTTTACCATTGCTTATTCACTTTGGCTTTAAATTCTTTTTCATACTTACTAGATGCTAACGTATGGATTAGGACACATTTTAGGAGCCTGCCACAGACAGAAGGTAACGGTGATTTTGAGGCTATCAGTCATGTAATACTAATTGCATGGACAAGCAGATATTTTTTCTGCTGTTTTTCCTCTGCTTAGAGTTTTGTATTTACATACAAGTAATTTTTATACCAAGAAGCATCCAGGTTTTTCCTGACTAAAAGAAAACTAAAGTCAAGACTCTTACAGTATAATACTAGGCAATGGGAGTCTGTGTGCATATTTGACTCAAATCCCACTTCCATTTTTAAAGTCTGTCAGATACTTGCTTATGACACCCATCTTAGAGTCTGGAAGAGGAAGAAGCCGTAGGTTCTTACCTATACCAGACAGGCAGTACATCACTCGCACTGTCTCCTGAACTGCATCTGCAAACGAGACAGGAGAAATTCGTTGTGTTATTGAAGGGCTGTTACATTTCAGTTACTGATCAGATTGTAAAGGATCAATATAATTGCAGACCTGCTGGTCATCTCCTGGCATCTTATTCAGTGCAGTATATTTCCTTCCACCGTGCATTGATGCTGATATGAGTGGTTTTGATTAGTATCCTGTCAAAAGATTCTGTGGATTTCTTTACATGCATTACCTTAGTGTTTTGTCTCCAGCACAGCTCCTACAGTAAGTTTGTATAGAACAGTTAAGGCTGGCTCACCTCATCTGAAGAGAGATGTGGGTGCATGCGTGTGCAGGCATCGAGGAGAGCAGAAATCCAGATGCTATCTGAAAATGAGACTATGGTCTCTCAGATTTTCCTCAGACCTTTGAAGGCTGTTATCTTTCAACTCTGATTTAATAGAAATGCTGATTTCTTAGAGGAGGAAGGACCTTTTTTCCATTTTAAAAAATAAATTTTGGAATGCTACATAGCAGGACTATTTAAAGCCAACAGACAGCATGTGCTGAAATAGCAGGCTAACAGTACGCAGATGATGATGTGCAACAGCAACTCCTGCCTAGTGACCACAAGACATAATTAGTGTAACTCTCTCTTACTATAGCCTCAAAGCTGGCTTCTGTCTTTTGTACTTGTTCCCTGAAGCGCAGGAACACAGTTGCCTGCCATATTAATGACTCAAGTGTGTCATGCTTAACTTCTGCTCTACTTTTAGGCAGCCATTATAAACAAGGTAAACTGTAAGTTGCTACTGACTTTTAAGGCTGTGCATAGTTAAGACTGACTACCTCTAGGAGACACTACATAGACACCATAAGTCTGGATGACATTCACAGCCCACATGCTTGATACAGATTGCTTTTCTGCCTTGCTTGCAGTCACTCTGTATGTAACTCCACTGAAATTATTAGAGCTGTGCTAATGCAAGAGGTTAAGCAGATCTTGAGTGAGTTCCACTGCTAGTTAATGAAGACTCCATAGCTTCTTTCCCACCAATTTTAGGAACAGACTTACAGTGGAAACCTTTCCCTCTCTTGGTTGTCTTAAAGCATCGGGTTGCTTCTATATTTAACATAGTCCTTCACCTGTTTGTACATCAGCTCTGATGACTTCATAAAAGCTTACACAAGCCAATATTTGAACATTTGGATTTTCAGGAATGCCCTGACTGCAGCAGAGCCTGTTGGTAGGGTCACACTAGCTATAATTTTGCTTATTTAAATGTAATCAAGAGATACCTTCTTTCAATTCTGTTCCTGTGAAAACCTCAATCATTTTTTAGGTTATATGACAGTATTTTCTACATAGCATGGAATCACTTTCAGCAAGCGTGTCAACAGGTCGGCCTAGGGAACGTGGATGGGTTGCTTTATAATCCCTAATCCATTGCACACAGTTAAACAGGTACTATCAAACTGGCAAGTGATGGAAAACATGTTTCTAAAACTTGTTTTGGTTATGTCCAGGAAGCAATAATAGGTGCAGCATCCAGGATATTTAAGTTTTGTACGTGCTTTTTTTGGTGTAGGTCTTTTTCCCTGTGCTATGACCTTGGATTCATGTGGGCTCCTGTTTTCCCCTTACAGTCTTAGGCCTTCTGGCTCCTTTTCCTCTTGAAGATTTATGATTACCATAAGCATCTGGTTCTGTTTTGTATTCATTTCTGTTTCTATCGCATTCCCAACTTTTTTTCCATGGTCTTTGGCAGAACATGAATATGCCTTCCATGCACTCTTCATGCCAGCTCACTCTGTGGTATCACAACAGTTCCCTAACCCTAGCCTTTCATCTCATGCTATATGCAGCTCTCTTCAGCTAGAAGGACTGTCTTGTCTTCCTCTCGCTTCATTTTTCTCCTTAGGCTACTGACCTACTCCCTTTACACTCATTCTCTAGAACTTTTCCGTGAGCCTTAATTTGATGCCAAAACCTGTTTATTCTTCCTTTGTGTACCATTTTAGCCTTGCATTATTCTCCAGGTTTCATTGGTATTCAAGAATACTTCCATGAATTTTATATTCGGTTTCCTGTCCCTGTTACTCTATTCAGCTCTCCAAAGCATTTCTTTCTCACTTGCTAGAGAACAATGCCCCACTCAAACTACACTTCTATTCTTAAAGTATTCTACAGTATTTCAGAAATAGGCCACTGAAATGCCACAGTACTCACAGTAAATATCTGGAACATTATCTCAAGCAATCAGAGCAGTCTGCCTACCCTTCCTTCTCCCAGAAGTCAAACATAGTAACTTTGAAAAGTTATCCTTAGTCAATGGTGGCTGTTTGATCAGTTGCACAGCTTTAATATACACTGATAATTAAATCTTTTTTTTTCCCTTGCATCTAAATCTTCCATTTTATTTCCAAAGGCAAAGCATTAAAGGAAATGGTGGTTAATTCTTTGTGCAATAGTTCAGACCAGCAGTACTGAAATAGTGGTCCATACTGTATAGAAAGCAGTGCTGGGAGTCACATCAAGCGTGCATGATGGTATGCTCACAGTGATCCATTTGTCGTTTAGATATGCTAGACGTCTGTCTTTTTCGGCAGTTACTCCCCACTTTGCCACCTTACCCTCATCTGAAATTATACCTTGCAGCTGCCAGTGGCAGTTGAGAACTTCAAGTATGTTACGGAGTTCAGCCCATTTTTCTCAGCTGGAGCCTGAAATTGCTTATGTCACAGATTATTATGACTTCAGTGCCAGAAATAGCAAGAAGGAACAAGATCTTTAGTAATACAGATAGAGAGAAGCAAATGTACATACATAAAGGATACATGTGGAATGTAGTTACTTAATGAAATGCGTTCCATTTTCTGTAATGCAATAGATTCCTTAAGAAAACTTAGTGCAAAACAGAAGACAAAGGAAGATTAGTTTACCTTCAACCTATCTATTTTTGACTCAATATGAATTACTAAGGCATTCATTTTATTTATTTTTAATAAAATAGCATACCATTTTACCATGATAAAAAACCATATTAATTTTAGTCTTTTCTTCAGAAGAAGTGTTTGGCAGCTTGGTCCCTAAAATAAGAGAAGACTTTTAGCTAGGTGTCTCCAAGAGAGGGTCAGTCACCAAGCACGCAACACATTTGGGCATGAATTACTACACTGCATAAACTAACTTCTGTGATTTAAGGTGTACTGTGTCTCAAGGAATTCCCATTTCCTTGACCTGTTTAGCTGAGAGTACTAGCTCCTCAACAAACTAAGCTAGAAAGTTATGTGAAAGGGGGAAAAGAATGCATGGCTACTGTGTAAGAACCAGCGGGATGACACAGTTAACACTGAAGAGGTGGATTTAATTAATTAAATCTGCCAGTGGAGGATGCAGATTTAACTGTGAAGTACACCACTGTGAAGTATATTGCTAATCCAGTGAATGTATTAAGAAAGATGTGGTTTAATATATAAAAGCAGTATGGATCAGAGCATAATTTTTATGTCCAACATGCCCAATTCCCTTTGTTCCAGAAATACGAGGTGAGTGGAAATTTCGTAAAAGAAGCTCCTGCAAAACAAATGCAAACCTTGAATTATGCCAAGACAAGTTCTCTCCCCACTTAAAACCAAAAGAAGCCTTTGTGCTTTCCATATTAGATGACAAGTTACCATCTAATCCAAATAAAACTTGATTTCCCAGGTGTATTGAGAATTACACAGGAGCCCGTTGTGAGGAAGTTTTGCTGCCCAGCATCAAGTCCCAAACAAAAGGTGACCTGTTCGCAGCTTTCTTGGCTTCGCTGCTTCTTCTAGGAGTTCTTGTAATTGGAACATTCTACTTCCTTTGCAGGTAAAAGTGCTTCAGAGTGCTGAAGCTATTTAATCAAGTAGAAATTTCTTGTGGTAATCATGTACTAATTATTTGAATGTAAAAGTATGTAATGAATTATCCATAAGGTTTGTATGGTTATTCAGCATAATTAATGTGGATGTCTCAACCTGTTGCTTGTAATATTTTACTTCCTGGCTTGTAGTTTTCTCAATGTCGTTTCTAAGCTGTTACTTATAGTCGCTTTGTGAAAAATACATGTAGCACACCCATTTCTGAGCGATTTTACAGTCTACCTATGCTCACATTTTAAACCACTAGTCAAACCCCTAGGTTGTCGAAAGGTTGAGAAGCAGCAGCAAATTAGCAAAGTGCTTAGGGATCAGAAGCTGTTCCACCACGTTGAATTGGCAGCCCAACCAACTGGTGCCATTAGCTCCTGTTCCTTTACAGCTCCTGGTTTAAAAAGGAAAACTAAGCAAAGAATCAAATTCAAGAATAATCCCAGGTAGATGTTTATTAACTAACTAACATGTGGAACAATCTGAGGGCTAACTCATTTATCCAGGATGATCCATGTTCTGAGTAGCACGAAGATGTTGGTGCTAGACAGCAAGTCCCGCAGGTTTGGTTTTAGTAGCGTTTTAGCACATTAGGGCTTCAAATGAAAACACATAAGCAGTTATTGGGATAAAGTAAACTATTTGATGCTGTGCATTTATCAGCACAGTGTATCAGTACACTTACACCAAACCCAGACAAACTTACTGTCTTCACTTACTCTCTGCATTTCTGTATATAAGCCAACCTCCTATGTCCTCCCCACTTTTAAGAGTACAGCGCTTTATCTGAGAGCTCATTTTGTGATATACTGTTAATATGTATTTATGCCTTTAGGAAGCAACTTCATAGCCCCTGTAATTCTTAGCCTTCAGACTTGCAGCCTTTTCCTGTTACTCTGATGCTGCATTTCTCCTTGTTTACGATAACCTACGGTTCTTGCAATTCTGTTCTTTGCTCTCCCCGTAATCACATTGCCAAATCAACCTCTCTGATCGGTGCCTTTCAATGAGCAACCTTTGGAATAACTGGTCTAGTTTTACCTCAGCTGCTGTCATGGAAACCCACTGAATGCTAGTTTTTCCCATAGCTGAATATATTTAGAAGAGATAAAGAGCATTTCTATTTAAAAAAAACAAAACAAAACAAAAAAACAACAACCCAGAACACAACTACTTGTAGAGGATACCCCCCACCTTAAGTAATTTTAGTTAAATTAAAACAGTCTTAGCAGTGGAACACCTCAGCAGTTGTTAGCTAAAGAATATTTGCAGATCCTATAAAGTTATTAGAATAGAACACAGCTTTCACTAACTAAAGAGAAATTCCAGTCTCATAGAGGTACAGAGAGTATTTCTTTAGAAGCAAAGCTTGTCTCTGAGAGGAGGAAAGAAAAGCCTTCAGCAAGCAGAGAATTCAGAGTAATCTATTAAAAGGTCCCTTTCCTCTTGCATACAGTAAAATTAGGGGAAGGCTGGAGACACAATTTAGGAAATCTCATAAAATCATGATCAACTTGTTAAGTATAAAGAAGAGAACATAACTGGCTAAAAACTGTCTCGTCTTACCTTTACCCTTCAGAGATTCATGGAGCACAATCATCTTCTGCTAGAGAAGTCATCTATAAAAGAAACACTTTATATCTAAAAGTCCTTATCTCCTGACTGAAGTGAGGAGTCTTAAGTGGATACTTTAATCTGCTGTCCTCTTTTTGGCTGTATAAACAAAACATTATTATCCCTAGCAGCTGTTAGTAATACCATTATAAATTTTTTTTCCCAAAATATGGTCTACCACCTGTATCATAACATTCTGGAAGAGGGTGGAACTCCGATCCTGTAAGGGTTAGCATCATCTTCAGCTTGTCCTCTTGACAGGATGTATTAAATTTAAAATGTTAAGAGAAATATTGTGCTATCAAGTTTCCACTGCTACACTTTATTAACATATATATTTCATCCAAAATCAGAAAGCTGAGAGTTTTCCCCCCCATATTGTGTGTTAGGAAGCATTTCTGTAGCTCTTTCAGCAGAGGGTTCTAGTGCAGGTTTAGTGTAAACAGTAATGCAAGCTGGAGAGATGCAGAAGAGGAGATACCAGTTGCAATTTAGGTTACAGGAACTGAATCCCTAAAATTACACGTCAAATCTTTTAAAATTTAGGAATCAGTGCTCTATTTTCTGGTCCCTGTCATCCCCTCAGGCTGCTTGAGGCAGATTTCAGGACCAGGCACGTACAGGTGCATTTAATGTTCCGTACCAACAAATCCATTCAGCGTACAAGGGTGGACAAAAAGGATTTCATTGCTCGGCTTATAAAACCAAATCATTAAGTAGTGGGGAAAGTAACCATAAAAGACAAGGGCTGCATCAGAAAAGCTCTGGGTGAACAGTGGAAAATAATTCTCCTTTGATATTTATCTGAGTCATCACATTTTTATCAGCTGAGGATTTATTTTTTCCAATCTACCAACAATCTGCTGTTAAGCTGATTTCATGCTGTATTTGATTATGTACTAGGATTCATCAAGATGTTACAGTTTGGGAAAGCAAACCTACAAGGAGAGTGAGGAGAGAGAATCAAAGATAATGAAGACACAGTATTTTAACAGCTAGCGGGTGAGAATGATGCAAAGTAGAACAAAATAGAGAAAAGGAACCGAAGGTCTGAGTGAAAGTAATAGCAGAGAATGAAGGGAGAGAAGAGGGAGAAGTGGTCAAGGACTGCCAATGAAAAAAAAAAGCACCTTAAAACTGCAAAAGATAAACAGTAGTCTAGGGTTAAACCTGCCACTGTTCCTGGAACCTGCTGAAGGAAAGGCTACTGTAGAGCTATCTTAATGAGTCTCCGGATGACAGAATATAATTATTTAGGTAGTAAAGCGAATAGCTTCCATTTACTTTCTGAAAAAATTCTGAGGAATGTTGTTGCAAAGAAAACTCTGCTTTTATGTCTCCTCAAGGATGAGTCTTGTAAAACAATTTTACATCCTGTTGTAGGAATTTGTAAGAACAGTACTGTCCATGTCTAAAATTAATGTGAAGACCAGTTCGGTACATTAGGTTGGATATTAGGAAAAACTTCTTCATGGAAAGAGTAGTGAGGTGTTGGAACAAACTGCCCAGAGAGGTGGTTGAATCACCGTCTCTGGAGATATTAAAAAAACGTGTAGACGTGGCATGGTTCAAAAAAAACCAAAACAATGGTACTGATAAAGCCTACTGTTTCGACCTGGGGAAAAGAGTAGGGTATGCAAAAATCCTTGCTACTGCATTATTACCAAGGTAACAAATGGCATGTTTTGCTACAAGCAATTCACCTGTGAGTACAGGTCCATCTGGCCTTCCTTCTTCTGAAAAGTACTGAGAAAGGTAGCTGTAGTAGAGATTCCACATAAGCCAGCTTTTATTTTAAAAAAACAAACAGAGGCCTGAGTGCCACACATAGTTTAGAGGATTAGAGAAAACCCTAAGGAAAACTAAAATAAATTGGCAATTAATTTCTATACTTATTATAATAAGTCCATGTTGAAATGCCAAATTACCTGTAAGATAAATGTATATTGATGAACAGGAACTTGGGCAGCCAAAACAACAGGGTCTAGGAATAAAGCCATTGACGCTGTCCAAGACAACAGACTTTGTGGAGGAGTCACATCACCACAGGACACAAACTGGACAGAAAGGAGAATAGTTTGTGACTCTTCTCAAGAGAGCAGATGGCTTATTACTATTCAAAGAAAGGGAAGGAGACAGCAAGAGACCAGCTCTAAACGATCTGTTTCTCCTCAAAAAAACATGGAAAATATCACATTATTGATATTTCACTTCCAAATGCTAAGAGAGTTAATGATAAATAATTTTGTGGTATCTACTAATTGCTTAAATAAAGACCTGAGAAATCAGACAAACAGGAACATTAACTTCAGGAGAGAAGCCATGTAGTTCTGAGTGCTGTTCCTGCCTCTGATCTCTGTTCTTCTCCCTCAAACACTTGCTTCTCAAAAATGTTGAGTATTAATTAGAAAGTAATTCCAGAAGATCCATGTCACTTTTTTTCAGTGGAAGCATCATTCAATTAATTTGTCTCTTCTCTGATAACTTTTTTTCACTCTGGTGCTTGTTGGGTTTTTTTTACCTCCTCCTCTTTGTTCCTTATGGTCAGGAAAGCTTCCATTCCAAGGACGAGTTCTTCCGAGTGTGGTGCCAACCTGGTTGAGACTACAAGCAGCAATGGCTGCAACAGTGAGTACATTTAAAGTTAAATAATTTGACTCCATCAGGAAGGCAGGGTAGGAAGTTTTTTTTTTATTAAAAGCATGTGTTTTGTTTATTTTTCAGAAATAATAACAGAGTAAAGGATTAGAGTGGAAGAATGGTGGGAAAACAACATGAAGAGCAACCCTAAGAATAAGTAGTTGTAGAGGATGATGTGGTAAGCAGGATGACAGAAGAAAGTAGACTGAAATAGGAGGCTCGCTTACGTGTGGGAGAAGACGGCAACTAAGACGTAAAGAGAAACAGTTGCACTTACTGGAGTTTATGTATTTTTAAAGGTGTATCAAATCATACAGAAATCGCTACAATTAATGTTTGAATTTTGAGATTTTTCATTACAAGTTACTGTTTTCAGTAATGCATAAGTAAAAGCATGAGATTAATTTTGGTTTTTACTGCATGGGAAATACAAAATAGTCTTTTTTTTCCACTGCACACAGAATATGAGACAATCGTAGGGGTTTTAGCACGAAGTAATACTATGAATTTTTGATAGGATTGTCCTTTTCACAGGATTGCCCCAGAGGACTTGAGGACTGTCTTGATTCAATAGTTTCAAAATTGATTCCTGTGATACATGTCCAGAATTTGGCTTGTTTCAGATACACTTACCAGATGTAGGGAAAAAAAAAAAAAGTACCTTTTTTTTCCAGCCAACAGTGATTTATTTTTTTTAATAGCAAGACAACATGAGGATGAGGTGCCACTGCTAGTAAATTGGCCAGCTTGCTGACACAAGATTTTAATTCAAATTAAAAGAAAAGATTAAGAGGTTGGTAATGGTTAAAAGTTTACTAGGCAGAGTATTTACCCTTTGTTTGGTACACGTCCCTAATATTAAGCAAGATACCTTCCTTGAAGGTGTTAATTTTGTCTTGCTTTCCTCTGAAAATCTTGCTACTGAAGGAGATTTAAACCTTAACTTAAATTTTCCAGTTGATATTTCAGATACTGGAACTCAGAAATTTTATTCGTCGGGTCCATTCCTGTCACAAAATATAATCCAGGCAGGTGTCTTGGCTGAACAAGTGTTGCCCTCTCTAAAGATTTATTTGTTTTATTCACCTAACCATTTGCTGATCACACCAGTATATTATGTATCACTATCTGGTTCCTCACAGGATTCTCTTACTTGGACAAAGAGAGGCCAAATGACGTGGTCCATCTCTCTCTCTGCCTTGACGACAGAAAGAGACTGTCTGGTTAGTCTTTCCCACTCATTTCTAGCACTGGAAACTAGCAAAAATCAGATATGTCTCCATAATGGCACATTACCTAGCAGCTCATTCTATGGGATTTATAAGGTTGAACTGAAGAGAAAGCTAATTGAGAAAACTTCAGGAATTGAAAGGGGCGGAAATACAGAACGCAGATTTCTTATCTCCAAAATAAAACATCTGGAGGGGTATAAAAATATAGGTGCAATGAAAATGTTGAATAAGCTTCTATTCCTAGGGTGTCTACTACACGCTCTAGTGTCAGAAAAAATAGCATCTATTTTTTATCAGTGTAGACAAAAGTACAGCAAGACAGAGAAGAAGAGACATGCTGTTACAGTGTATACGGTAAGAAGTCAAAGAGAAAACCATACTATAATAGCTACTAGAAAACAAACCAGAAAAACACATTACCTTTGGAGGACTCAAGTCAGAGAAGTTAGAGTCCAAGTTAAGACTCAGCTGCTGAAGGGAGAATCGGAGGGCACCAAATCAAGGAGAGGACCTGTTCCAGAGAAGCCTCTGGTTACATTATATAAAGCACTAAAAGATCACTTTCTCCCCACATTAACTGATCTTACAGGTTATTTTCTGGACTTCAAACCTTTAGCAGATACTCTGAAGGAAGCTGAGAATGTTGGTTTAAAGGCTAGAAAAGATAAAAGTGATTTTTCATCACATAAGGACATGCCACTGTTAAATACAGAGTTTAGGAGATTTGTAGCAGCACTGACATGTACATTAGAATCAGTATTAGCAAAAGTACTCTGCACAGCCTCAGTGACAGTTAATCAGAGACAACTGCTGTTGGATAACTTCCAGATGTTACTGACCACGAGACATTCAGACCTAACGATGTTACAGTGTGGTACACTCCTTTCACTGAAGATGGAAAAGGCTTGTGTTCATCTTCTCTGGAAATTCAGGATGGAATTGTTAATTGAAGATGTAAAAAATAAATGGACTGAAAGTGTACTCTATAAACTCTTAAAACCCTCTCAGCTTTCTAGACAGATGAAGACTAGTTATTTACGGTTACCAATCTTGTTTGCATTATTCGGGAAACGAGTTGTACAAAAAGAGAGGATGAATAAACCAAAACTGTGTTTAAATGCAAACAAGTTGATTTATGAAACAGTGGTATCTTTGAACAAAATCCTATTAGCGATTCAAGCTGTTTCAAACTCATTGCATTTGAGAACATTTCAGCTTCTAAAATTAATTTTTTCAGTTCACAAGCTTTGTGAATTTGCCGTTCAGGTCAAAATGAGGTCAGGCTACAAATTCATTTTAAGGTGGTCAAATGCCATAGAAAGTACGGGGTAGCCAACATTACATACAGCTTAACAAGAGAGTACAATACTCTAGCAATGCTTGCTTACAAAATTAAGCAAGTAGTCTTGTGAGCAATAAAGCTAAGGAAACACTGGTTCCAATGGATCAGATCTTGTGACTGGAGTCTAAAAAAGCATTATGTGTATATGCAGGGACAAGTAATGAGGTCTCTCTTCTCTGCTTGACTCCTGTTTTCAGGAAAGATAAGATCTCACGGCTTTAAAATCACCCCTCCACCAGTTGAAAGGTTATGGAGGCGGGAAAAGACGAATTTCCTAGGAACCTCCACTAATGTGATTACACAACAATTTATTATAGTGTTATGGCAAAAATTCTTTTATACCTGAGGATCATGTTTTCGTTCCAGAATCTTGTAGTAAAGGTCTCCTCATACTGTGTTGCAAAAACCTCTTGATCACTTGCTGAACATTATGACAGCCACTGGCAGGAAATCTTTTTATAGACCTAAATAAGAGGTTGCTTATATGTTACTCAGTATATAACTTTTTTCATTAGTAGCCCAAACAAACGCTGGGGCAAGGTGCAATGAAAGGAGGAGAAATGGCTGTTCAAAGAAAACAAGAGGATTTCTCCGTGCTACATAATCTTTTGATTTATATTGTTAAGTATTAAGCAGTAAGACCAACGGGAAATGCATTTGGCAGCACTTCTCATTTTAAAAGTATCTTCATTGCTGTGTGACCCCTTCACAATTTACTGCACTAAAAAAAATTTCCCCCAGCCCTGTGTTTTTAAAGAGCAGTAGAAGGGTTCTGATGGTCTGACTCAGTTATTTGAAAATGGAAAGCACAGAAGAAATGGGGGAAGAGAACTTGCCACGATAGGAACAGGGTCTGTGCCATTGCTTTCTGTTCTGAGCATTCTGACCGGGAGCTACTGAACTGACCAGAGTGCAGGCAGAAGGGGAAAGCAGTGAGCTTACCTAAAAGGCTAAAATCCCTGTCATGTGTTCAGCAAACTCTATCAGGAGACGTGTACCTAGAAAGGACTGCCCAGGGAGAGGGAGAGCTTCAGCCAAAGGTGGCTATGGATTTAACATGGGGCACCCAGCTCTTCTACAGTAAAAGCCAAAACAAACCCCTGAGATTCCTTTAGTTATTTAGCACCCTTTCAGATTTTAAATCAAGCTATTCCCAGTAAAAACTGAAAAGGCTGTGGATTAGTTTGGATAAGAGTTTTCACTTGTACTATGACCATATTCAAACCCAGGGATATTAATGAAAACTTATCTGTGTGAGTTTGGGAACAAAACCTCGAACTAAATTGTGTTATGATTCTCTGGCAATGTTATTTAGATTACCAGGATGCGTATGTTCAACTGTACCTCTCCAGATATAATGTTATTGTCGACATCTATATACTTAAGAGATGGAGTATCTCTATATCTCAAACTATACAGAATAATCAGAAGAATTCAGACATAAATTACTTGCTCTTTGTGGTTAAGATTAGTGAAAAGCATGCTGCTTTCAAGGAAGTACTGCGGTATTTCCTGCACTTCGGGGGAAAATGAGCAAACCGAAAACCCCAAACATGTGCATGCGTAAACATGTTTAAAAAAAACCCAAACTTTTTCATTATTGTATCTAACATTCTCTGCCTGTGCTTACCCAAAGTCTGTTCTTGCTTTTCTTGTGCTTGTAACCTGTTCAACATAATCTGTATGTAATGTGAGAGCACAATTTCTTGACAGCAAAGTACCAAATGCACACTTGTGAAATAGCGCTAGGCAGGCTGGCACTCAGTTCCATGTTTGGGACTGATACTCCACCAAACCTTTCACCACCTGCTGGCGTTTTTTAACTGGGCTCTGTAACGTGAATCTACGTGTGCGTTCACCACAGAATTTGCTGCTGTTCCAAACGGCTCCGTCATTTTCACCAGTTCTGGAGATTCTAGGAGAGTCCTGTTTGGAGGAAATTAGTGTTTGTTCTCACTGTTGCCATACTGACAACTCAGCTAAGATGAGCTTATTTTAAAAAAGCTGTTTCTAACTCTTAGGGCTGTGAAAATTTGTCTTGAAAAGGTGACATGACTGCCACTGATTCAGTGATGTGAATCACTCTGAAACATTTATTTTGAGAAGTTTGTGCTACCTGCTAATCTCAGCAAGGTTCTAACTGTGAAATGTAATGACAGCAATTTATAAATTGTTTTTTAAAAGCATTCAGAAGCACAAATCCCACTGATGTGGGAATTTTTGCTCCTAAATTATCAAAAATTCCAAGTAGCTATTTCTCTAATAATTCTGACCTAAGTATCCAGGTAATGTCATTTCCAAATAATCCAAACCTGTCTTATGCCTTTCTTTTGGAGAAAAAGTTTCCAGATTTCACCGTAGCTATAGGTTGTCTGTTTAGAAAAATACCCTACATTGTTACGAAGCGCTGGTCGACTCCAAAGTGAGTGTCTTCTATGAAAGCTAGTGAGTTCCACTACAGAGTTACTTCTAGTAGAAAGAAGGTCTCTATTTTTAGAAAGACAAAAATAAACTAAGAGGGGGTAATGACACTGGGTGAGTTTTGAGGTAGACTTTTAACTAAAAATTATTTAAAAATCATATGTAACCACTTGCTTTTTCAAAATTTAGTTTGGGGTTTAACATGCTTACCAGCATTCTCTGCAGCACACTGAAAGTCAAGGTTTGGGTGCATCATTTTACTTATCTTGGTTTACTGTTCCCTGCCAAGGGGGCACGATTCAGTCAGACTCATCTGTCTGTTAAAATAAGGCTTGTTCCAATACTAACTCGGGCCAACAGAAATCTGACCCAGGGAGTAACAAACCCCAAGGTCACTATATCTTTGCAGTTTTCTGCAGTTTTAGAATAGAATAGAATAGAATAGAATAGAATAGAATAGAATCATTAAGGTTGGAAGAGACCTCAAAGATCATCTAGTCCAACCATCCCCCCACCACCTTTTTTTAACTGGAATTGCTTTCTGGCAGTACAGTTGTGACGATCTAGAATAATTTGGCTGCTCCTTATCAAATTATTCTTGCTTTCTTACAACTGCATGTTACAGAAACATTCTATGAGGAGGGGATTTGGGCATTAGTAATTTTCAAGTAAAAATTACAGTAATAGTTTTATGTTTGGTACTTGCTGGTTTGGTTGTGCAAATAAGGGGTTACACATCACACTGTTTGCCTGTTATTTTCTGTACTTTTGAAACCTACAATGCACTTAATTGAAAGATGCATTAAAAAAAATGTGCAATGAAACATTATTCGTATTCAAAACATGGGAAAAAAAAAATTCTTTTACCTTTTGTCAGCAAAACCATCACTCCTCCCTGCAGGTGTTGTGACTTTGAAGGCTTTCTTTTTTTCTTAACAAAACCAAAATCCAGTTGTGGTCACTTAGGGACTATATTCTCTTGCTGGAAACGTATTGCCATCAGCACTGTAACTACAGAGAATTATCTTTAGAGCAGTCTCACTATTCTCATTTGCCTCATTTACTGAATATTCATTTAACTAACTTTGTCCACTTTAAAACCACATCGTTATGAGTGACAGAGGTATAAAGTATTGCACTGCCTTTTGGTACGTGCACCTTTTAAGCAAATATATTTTGGTTTCACTTAGGAGTTGTCATGGCTGAAGAGCAAACTGCAGCGTGGAAGCAAAATGAATTTGGATAGCAACCCCCTGTAATCACAGATGTTGCAATTTTATCAATTACACCACTTCCCTGTCACCTGGAAGACATGACATGCTCTGGGACAGAGCTTAGCAGTTCCAGCCGTGCAGGGCATAGTTCTGGGGTCCCCTGGGCTCATCCCCACTCAGGGAGGTTGGGGGGGATGATCCTGGACTCTGGTGTAGGCTCCTGGGGTTCCCCCACCCCACCTTTTCTGTACTATGTTTACCTCTCAAGTGTCCGCAGCTACAGCGCTACAGGACTGGGCAGCTACAGGACCTCGTTGACAATTAGCCCCTTCAAACCATGCTCCCACTTCCTGTTCTGCTGCGCCATCGTTGGAGCTCCCCATCTGTTTCTTCCAACACTTCTGGACATGTTTGCACCGGAGCTCAGGACACGTGGTTGATCATAATTCATCTACTTCTACTACAGCAAAAAGTTAAAGTTCTGGGGCCTATGCCAGCAGCGATGCTGCCTAGCCCTAACCCACGCTACCAGCAATCCTGCCTGCGTTACAGAAATGAAATACGTTTTTTGCCTCCTGTAAAACACGTACCTCGTGCAGACAGAAAGGGCCAAACATGACATTCCGGTTATGCTGAAAAGGCATGGATCTGCCTCCCACCAAGAGGCCTAAGATTCCAGCATACCCCTTTTCCAAATACTTTTCCTTCTAAAGGCAGTAACTTTCCAAGTCACACCTACACTTCTCCTACCCCTAGGCAGCCACCGGGAGTTCGCAGCTCATCCTGTCTTCTAATTAAAAACCCCAAAACAACCATTACCAACACAGCCACGGCACAGTGCTGCCTGTGCTCAGCGCCCACCGAAACCAACCATTAACTCTCAGGACAGAGATGTCTATGCCTTGGCTCCTTAGGCCAACTTCAGGAAAAGTTTCAACTAGACACGGGTCAAAAGTTGCCTGGGTATAAAAGAGAGCAAATGTACTATTAGCTATACTGAGACTATGCTGAATTCACCTACTTGAACTTCACAGCGCTGCATTCCAGCTGCAGCAATCAGAACAGGTGACTGTCGTAAAAGCATGGGAAAAACATGCAAAAGCCCAAGTCTTATTTAAAGGCTCTATATAAATAGAACACAGCCAGATCTTGCTGCCCCCCCAATTTCAAATTAAAAAGCAAAACACTTCTTAAAGGAACTTAAAGATACCAGGTAGTCTTAATTTTTAGCACTCTGGATTTAAAGGTTCATAATAGAGCATCATGCTACAAAAGAATCTAAAAAAAAAAGGCAACCGGTGCATTTTGAGCGTGTAAACTAAATAAAGACTGACACAGCTGGTACACACGAACTATCAGATCTTCTAAACCAGGTATTTAAGATGACTGAAATTCAGTTCAAGATGGTGAGACAAGCTGAGCTTGTAACTGGACAACACCTCTTTAAATCAGAGCTTTTCTCTAAGAACAGAAGGCGAGGTACTTTTACGTAGTTTCATCTTTATTTAATGATCACTTTTTTTTCTCTAAAGATGTTCATTCCTTTTATCTAGTAAAACCGTTCGGTTCTGTAAACAGGACTTGAGTCTGGGCAGCTTGTGCATCTCTCTTGAAATGAAATCCAGGAAATGGTGGGTTTTATGCATCAGTATTTCAGTGTGCATCAGGAGTTTATCTAGACTGACATACACAGAGCACATCAAAGCACCGTTTCTTTCTACATGTTTATATTTGGACACCAACTGCCGTCTGTGCAAACCATTCTCATTTTGGAAGAAAGGCTTTCTTCAGTTGCAGAACTCCATCCGATAGCATTTACCTGCAATTCTGATGCGTACAGGGGATTACATGAAATGCAAAGCTCTCTCGCAGCTATGATATTAAATTCTATTCCAACTACAAGATCTGACAATATTACCAAAATGATGTTTATGTTTTGGAAGGGGCTTTGACTGCAAGATGTCCGCTCTTCCAGACTTCTCGGCTTTCTGGAATGAAACAAACAGCTCACTGAAGCATTAAAAACATATTTACACTTGGTTTGCTTTAGTTGAACCAAGATGAATGAGAGTCATAACGGTAGTATAGCCATGAAGCAGGTCATCCTTTATGTCGTTACATTCTCTTAACACGAAATTCCCAGTAACTATTCGATCACATCCTATTTCCCCGTGTCCAAAGAAGCCAAAGAGGGGAACGTTTGGAAAAAACTTCCGAAACGCATCTGCTTCCATATTCCTTTTGGTTTTATAATACCGATATCCTCTGCCAACACAGGCAAACATGAAGCCAATGGTGTTACGCTCGGGGATGTTTGCGGCTTTGAGACGCTGCATGGCGGCTTCTGCTGTCCTCTCGTCGGCTACATCCTGGTCTAACAAAACAGTGGCACTCTGGATCTGGGGACCGCTGAAAGCCAGCCCAACCACCCCACAGGCATCTCCGGGTTGGGCATTGTTACTGGAAGGCAACAGGTACCACGTTAGAGAGCGTTCCAGAGACCACTTCCAACCTTAGTAACCTCTGCTGTGGCACAGGTGGGCTTCAAAGCAGACCTACATCTTAGTGGTTTTGAAAGCCACTTCAAATACTTTAAAAAACTTCAAATTCTAGCAACCTTTCACAAGAAACAACATTCACATCCATTGCCACAGATTAAGCGTAAGCCTACCTTTCAAACACAGGCCAAATTCAGTGCTTTGCGAATGTAATTCCAACTAACCTAGTAGCTAAGACAAGGAAAGATACTCCGCATTTACACATCAAACCAGGGCAGCAGTCAGTGATGGCTTCAGATTCCTATTGCTTTCAGTCTCCTTGGTTAGCCAGGACACATTGGGTTTGGTACTTAACTACTTCGGCTTTCCTGGCAATAACTTAATACGTGGTCAGCTCTCTTATCTGGGTAATGCTGCAGCTGCTGTACACCAGGTACGAGAAAAACGTTGGCATTACTGCAGAGTCCAGAGGAGCCTGCGGCAGTGTCTGCACTGCACACCCCAGGGCAGGATGCCCCGTGAGGGTGCACCAGCACCCCCGCAGGGGTCAGGCGGCACACAGAGCTCTCCCTGCAATAAGCACACATAGGGTATCTGAAGCTGGAGATATCCTTTGCAATGGGTTTCTCCTAGATGGGTTCCCAGAATCCAATTTGTAACACAAAAAGTCATACAAAGCTTCCAGCTTTTCTGGCTAGGTCACAGTGTAGCAGCTGCACCTAATTATCTTAAAAAAAAAAACAAACAAACTTATCATTTTACTCCTGTTCATGGACATCTCTAGTAAGACATAACTAAAAGGTTATGGCTTCTGCAGCGTTTCTCCCATTTTAAATCTTCAGAATTTACCTTGAAAAAGGTAAAATTACCTACTTCTCAGAGGTCAGTGATGTAAAGCTCTCCACTTGTCCCCCAGCCAGGATGATACTTTTCTCATTCAAAGGATTGACTATTTGATGAAGAAACCGAGTCGCTCCAGACTTCCAGGAGTTGTAGCCAAACAGAAGAACCACCCGGAGATCTGGGTTATTCTTCAGACCTACAAACAAAACCACAAACACCCATCCTGTCAGTTTAGTTTCCCTTGGCAGCCTTCATCGCCCTTTTACAGGTCAGAACTGAGCACATAAGTTATTCAACAAGAACCACAAGGCAGTAAATAGCTTTACCTGAAACATAAATACATTACATAGATCAGCCAGTTGCTTATCCCAACGCAGAAAGTCCCAAGTTTCTCAAGAAACTGAGAACACAACATGAGGAACGTAAACTGTATTTACTGAAACATGCTGCCTTCTGTTCTGCCTTTCTTTGCTACAGCACCTGACGTGGGATTGAAATACAAAGTTGTTCTGGAGAAGCAGATCCTCCCCACTTGTTTCTAAACTGCGGTGATGGGAATCATTTCCGATGGCACAGTCTCATTTATAATTACTTTTAGCCAATTAGAGGCTGCTCAAAACCCAACAGCTCCCTCTGAACAGCTCCGCTTGGAACCAAACTGAGGTAATCCGAGGTCAGTAAGTTAATACTCCAGAGAACAGGAAGAGCAGAGATGCAGAACCAGCAGCTACAGCCCTAGAGAACCACAGTGTGCTCGGTGAATGGAATTAGCACAGAAGCTGTTGCTTCTGCACAGGCATCTGAAAGACCAATGCAACACTTCACAAAAGCCCAAAAACCAGGAGAAGGACATACCTGCTTCAGCAAATTTACTTTCATCAAAGACCCTGTTCTTCAAGTCTTTTGAAAAATGGAAGGTATGAATTTTCACCCCATCAATTTTGGGAAACAACAGAGCAAACCCAGCTTCACCCTCTTCAATTTCTTGAGGTTGATTGCTGCTTGAACCCATGGGGGTAACTACAAAGATACAAACCCAGACAGCTCGTGTTCAGCGACTATAATGCTTTCATCTACACTGCAACACAGATTAAAAGAGGCAAAACAGCTTAGACAATGTAGAGCATTAGAGTTTATTTCCATGACAAATTATCTAATTGACAACTGGCTGATTTTGTTGGTTGATGTTCTGGTAAGATGAAGCCTGCTGACTATAGGCCGTGCTGAACTCACTTTGGACAAGGAGACACAGATATATTTGGACATTTCCCTCCAGCCACACCAACTATAAATCACCTGGAAAACAAGCACTGTGCAATACTGCTGTCTCAAGCCTTCCTGCAGGTAAATATACACAAACATACTCAGACCTTTAAGGACAAGTGAAATGGGGAAAGGTGTTACACAGCATGTGATGACAGTACAAAGCAAACTGACAGAAATATTGAAAGTGTGTTACAGAATGACGCTAACGACAACGATCAAATACCCTGCGTATGCTGCAGGATGAGAATTTAATGCAAGAAACTAGGAAAAAACTGTCTAATGATAAAAAAGGGGAAGTACTAGAAAAAGACCGCCAAGGGAGGCTATAAATTTTCCATGTTTATTGTGTATGCCTCCTGCTTAGACCGTAACACTCAGGAACACACACTGAAGACATCCCATACAATGAGTCACAACGTGACTCCGCAAAACACAGATAAATCCAAAAAATGGTCAATAAGTACATTATAGCATCAGGGAAAAACTGCAGGAAGCTACCTGCTCATTAAACGGACCCTTTTAATTATAACTGCATCAGAGAAGGTAAGAATTTAAGCTTCGTGTGACTGAGCAGCAACACTGTGAACTCCTTAAACCTTAAGCTAGTGCTAACCAAGGTGGGAGAACACGGTAAGCACTGTGAGAATTCTCCCGTCGGTCTGCAGGACTATGCTTTCAAAAACATATGACACTGTGATAAAGAGGAACCCAAACAGATGTGTGATACACCAGACACTTTCAAGCTGATCCCCCCACAACATCAGGCGTTTTCCTCCTACCTACAATCCCTGGGGTGACCAGTCCAAGAACCTGACATCGCTTCGGCAACAATTTTTCAAGTGCAATCGCTGTTTCTTTACTGTTTCTTTTCCTGGCTGTTAAAAACAAGGCACAAAAAAGTGAAAATCAGTAGTTCTGACCTGTGCTGGAACAAACCCTGCAGTCAGCCCCCGCCCTGTTTGGCCACCTAGCCCGTCAGGGGCTGCCCTGTCACGGGCAGAGGTGTGCTGGCACGCACACAGAACTAGCAGACATCGGAGAACGGGAAAGGCACTCGCCAGCCCCTGCCGCAAAACTACGCGGTCGCGGTTTTTTGCGTAAGATTTACTTTCCCTTGAAACCCAAACTGGGAGAGCGCCCTCGCAGCTGCCTCCCCTCGAGGCGCCCCTCCAGCACCCCCAG
Organism: Psophia crepitans; assembly: GCA_013399095.1. NCBI lineage: Eukaryota > Metazoa > Chordata > Aves > Gruiformes > Psophiidae > Psophia > Psophia crepitans. Next base: position 647,391 of record VWZZ01004655.1, on the reverse strand, counting down.
AACGTGTGGAGGCAGGCGACGGGGCCTGCGCGTGCCAGCGCCGGTTTACCTTTCTTCTGCTCGTGGCACTCCTCGTGCCCGCTGAAGGTTTCCGCGTCCGCTATGTACAGCACGGTCTGGGGCAGCACGTGCACCTTCTGCGGAGGGAGAGGGAGAGAAAGGGAGGGACGGGGAGAGAGGGCGGGCGGGAGCCGCCGCCGGGCCGCGCTGCCCGACCG
>VWZZ01004655.1:598876-646628 GCA_013399095.1 Psophia crepitans | reverse complement strand
CACAGCGCACTTCTTAAAATGGTTTTTATTCATAAACTTGATGCAAGTTTACAAATTCCTGTACATTGCCAAGTAACTCCGCAATGAGAAATGGAACCCGAACCAGAGCGTGCGCCGGAGGTGGGGGCTGTGCCTGTGCCGCGCCCGCAGGCCGTGGCCCCCCAGGGCCCCCCGCAGCAGCCGCCGCTCCCCTGGGTGCCCGGGCTCGTACAAACACCGGTACAACCACGCAAGCAGGAAGGCTGGGAAGTCACCACCGTACATTGGAAACAACGCGTTACGGGAAGCAGTGCCAAACCTCTCCCGTCCTCTCTTTCGAGCTAAAAACCCGATCTAGAAGCAAATGCGCGCGGAGCCATGGGTGCCTGATAGAGAAAAAAGCACAGGTTTGATAGTCAACTGAAAAAACTAACAAAAACATGCTGCTGCGCTTCAGCCAAGTGCTTAACCCGTGGTACAGGCCCTTAGCGCAGCCCCTGGGGTGCAGGGGCCCGACGACGGGTACTGCAGCCACGGGAGAATGGGTGTGGGTAAGGCAATGAGGGGCGGCGTCACCGCACAGACCAGAGCCCTCTCCTAACCAAGAACCAACAGCTCCTGTCAGTCTCTCGCTCACAAAACCACCACCATGACCAGGGAAACATTGCTTAAACCTCTGAATCGGATGATGAGTTTTTGTATTTTATTGTAGCTGTTATATAAAAATTTCTCACTCCAGGACTTTCATCTCGATTTGTGCCAATCACTTTATAAGTTCATTAGTTTACAAATGATTGCAACAACCCGTTAATAAAATGGAACACCTAAAAAGGTTTTTAGTATTTTAAATAACTTCAAGCTTCATACTGTGGCTCTTCTTGTTAAGGAGCTTGAGCCAACAAGTAGCAGGAACAGCCCAGCAAGTTCTGATGCCCCAGTGGAAGTGACTAGTTACAAGGTTTTATTGGCATAGCCTTGCTCTGCTTAAAAAACAAACAAACAATGAAAAAAAAAACCAAACCATAAACATTAATCTAAACAAAGAGCATCTTTTCCAAGAAAAAGTTCGTATTCTCATACAGCCATGAAAAATGTTTAATGACTTAACATACAGGTGTTTTCCTATACTATTAATTTGGGAATACTACAAATGCTGTCTTTTCAGACCAGAAAAACTACTGTGATTTGCAAGACCTGACATTGCCTAAAACAGTATTAAACAATGTATTAAACTTCTTGGCTTTAAATGAAACAATACAATGCAAGTCTCTGCAGTCTGCGTTTTGCGAAAGGTAAGAAATACACAAAAGTGTGTGAACAATTCGCTCCTACTGAGTGATCTTTAGTAACTCGATGGCCTGCCGGAGGGAGCTGACGCTGTCAAATAAAAAAAAGGGAGAAGAGAGGGCGTGGCCCAAATATGCATAATCCATCAGAACAAACAGGGTAAAGCCCAAACTGCTCAGTCCAGATACCTAAGAAGAGCGGAATGGTAAGGCTGTAACTTATACTTTACGTGTCAGTTGACAGATTATCCACTAACTTATCTAATAGCTAAAGTCTTCAAGTACGGCTGTTATAGGGGCACTCGTAGCTTGAGTCTGTGTGTTGGAAAACATAAAAAAGAGCTCGTTTTGTTGATGTTGGTCCAGGAATATGACAGTCCTCAATATTAGCCATCTTCCTTCGGAGGAGTGTACCAGCCTACAGAGAGCAGAGACATGCGTTAGGTACTGACAGTGCTGCGTCAAAATGATCTTACCACCTCGCTCTGAATCCGTGGGAGACGGAAGCCTCATCTGGCTTCTGGCTCTTAAAGCAGGCCAGCTCAGCGAGACCCAGCACCCCAAGCGCTAGTGGTCTGCCACGGGAGATAAAGCACATGGCATCTTCCAGGAGCAGACCCAGCATTTGGGCATGAAAATTAAGTTCCAAGTTTGGGGCAGGATTGTGGCAGCAGCCAGCCTGAGCTGGACATCAAACAGCAGAAGCTGCTGAAGGAGGAACGTGGCTGTAACAAAACCAACGGAATACAGGTAAAACCCCTAAGCCCTCAAGCCACTCAATGCACAGACATACAGACATGACCACACTGGGATACACACACACACACATATATATATATATATATAAAAAAATAAATCCCATCTTGCACACCAAAGAGTGAGGCACACGCAAGCATTTGAATGCTTTAACCTGTTTCTACAAATCTCGCTGTAGGAACAGGCTCAGATGAGTAACTCGCCTCCTGATAGGATTTGGCTTATTTCGCAGTTGAGCTGTACCTGACCAAGCATGCAGAGTTTTTTCTAGCCACCTCCAGATCTCCAATCCCAACTCTCCCAGCCACTACTGTAAAAAATCCCCTACATTTTTGTACAGAGAGCACAGGGCCAATTCCTGTTGTCGCAGAGAACACGTAGCAGCTGCAAGTTAAAGACACCTTTCGCGGCAGTAATAAATGCCGTGAATGCTCTGTGTACAGCCCCTGACACAGCGGCAATCACCACAGTCAAGGCTGGCATACAGCCAGAAGTAAACAGCCAACCATGCTGGCTTTCGGAGCCAATTAAAGCAGCAAAAGACTCTGTTAATGGCAGGATCAAAATATCATAAAATTCGAAAGCATGTTAAAGTCGTTATCTCTGATCTTCCTCCCAATAGCAGAGAAGACATTACATTCAGTGTTCGAGGCAGGGAAACAGAGGTGCTCGCTATAGTCACACTGAAATACGCTGTCATGCTCACAGCAACACGAATTCCCAGAGGGGACAGCGTCCAACCCAGACCAAAGAACATCATGGAAGTGGGAACTGGGACCGACTCTGCTGGCTACTTCTAGGTACAGGGAAGCCACTTAGACCTCTTAAAGCTTGAGGTCATTTGTTGTCTTCTCATCCTGACACAATGAATGCCATTTCACCTGAAGCACTCAAATACTTGTTTTGTGCACTGGAGAGACCATTAACTGGTTTTAAACAGGTTAAAAGAAAAAAACAAACACATGTCTCCCATTTCTCTTGCAGAGTTTTCCAGCCAGCGCCCTTCACTTGGACTTTCTGTATTTTTCAGTCTCTGGCCTGCCTTTCCACTTTCTCTCTTCCTTTGTGATTACTAAGGTCTCGCCACATTGAAACACAGCGTTTCGGGGAAAGAGGCAAACGTCCAGCAGGTACTTCGCTAACAAGTAAGACACTTCAAAAGCCACAGCAACAATACAGTTACCAGATCAACCCCTGAAAATGAAATGGAACTACCTTTTGAAAGAGTGGGAACACAGAGAGCCTTCATGTAAGCCGCAGAAGTTGCAGTGATTGTTAGTCAAGTTACTTCAAACACTATTGTTTCCCCAGTGCAAGGTGAACAAAAGGAAACACCATTTATGGTCTTCCTGAGCCAAGAGAAGGCACTCTGGCACTTCAAGTTTTACTGCAGCCAAATACCAAGTCCTGGGTTGCTTGCAGACAAGAACAAAGACACAAGGATATACATACCATTTTTCTCATGTATTTGTACTAGAGACTTATAGGACTGCTGTGCTCTTGCTAGATTATATTGATTCTGAAAAGAGAAAAAAACACTGACATAAAAACCCTGCATCTAGTTTTACAAAGGAACCCTACAGAGGGCTTACACAGCAAAACCACGCACAGTGTTACAACGTTCCTGGCTCTCAAGCAGAAGACTTTCAAAACAAACACCATTATTTTCTCATTTCTCCCCCATCACAACAACAGTGATTTGCCCACCCCTGCTGCTGAAAGGCCCCTCTATCGGAGGGTTCAGCGCCTACGGGAAGCCAGAAGTGTGTGCGACCGCAACGGCAGGCTTCAGGCAATCCCCACCGAAACTCGGTCTTGCTCAGCTGACCAGCCACCAGGTGAGACAGAATGGTCATCATCAATTTTTACACCTTACCAAGTTTCACTGTCATTCAAAACTGGCATCCAAGTGACAATTTCATTGACTTAAATATGAAAACATCCTTTGAAAACAGCATTTAGTGCTTCAAAGCCTTTTAAGCTGTGGTCTGTTACCAGCACGCGCACTCATTTCACTAAGTGCCGAATGGCTCGCTTGGGAGTGTTTGCACGGTATTATTTTTCACCCTGTCCTTAAACTTTGCAGGTGTCTAGTCCAGCAAAAAGAGAACTTCTCAACATCAGTGTATGGGATCCTGGCAGCGAGGCTGTCATCTGCAGCCCTTCTCAGAGCTGCAACTTCCAAATCCTCCCAATTCCCACTTCCGAGTCCTCCTTCCCTCCTGCCATGGCAATACAGAGATAGTACAGGTCCAACTACTTACACACCCTGCCCTTTCCAAGGTTTTACCCTCCTCATACAGCCATCATTCCTTAACAAACTCATCATTAACTGCCAACAAAATACTCATACATACACCAGACATCAAGATAAATCAAAATGCAAATACATTTGCAATGACAATTGTGTCATTAAGCATCTTCTATACAAGTCAGCAAAGCAACGGAAGCCTAGGAATTGCTTCCTAGGAAGCCAACAGGAATTTGTGTAACTGATACACGCAGTGCATTTACCTTATTGGCTCCAAACTGTACTCTGGCTTTTCCTTTGACTAAAGTGGCATTGATCTGCATGATGACGGACTCTATCGAATAGGCACTGCTCCAGCCCTGCAGGAGGAAGGGAACGCTTTGTGTAACACGTACTTGCCTCTTGTGCTCACCTTGCAAATCTGTTTTGGAACCTGCACTTTGGGATATTTTTTTTTTTCTGCTCCCCAGTTTTACTTTTAACTACTTGTTTTCAGTTAACAATTTTTATTTTCCAGCGAAAATCTGGAAAGTGATATACAGCATTAGTACCAAGAACCTGTAGGAAAAACGTAAAGACTGAATCACACATTTCCAAAATACAGCAAGACAGAAACAGGAGCAGCTCCCTTCTTGCAGCACTTCAATGTTTTCAGCAGCATTGTAACAGAAATTACAGAATTTGCTTCTTCCTGTTGCAAGAAGCAAAGACTGCTATCTAATGAAGCCATTGAGGGAGCGGTGATAATTTTGCAAACCTGAAAGTTACTGCTTCTCTCTGGCACTGCTTTACCTCCAAAGGGTTCACAGAGGTTTCTGCCAGAGCCTGAAATTAGTTACTTCATTCACTAAACTGAAAGAGAAAACTTATCACTCTGTCTGCACAAAAGTCACACCTATGCCTACACTCTGCTGCATTCCTCACTTCTCCAGAGCTGACTTTCTGCAGTAGCAGAGGCTCCTGGAAAAGAAAATGATGGGTCTTGCTCCTCAGAACTCACTCTTTACACCAGCTTCCTCTCAGCAATTCTGAGAATTCAAAGTTCAGGTGCTGTCACTTCTTGCCTCTTCCTCAGACCTCTTGTGAGCCACCCCAGGCAGAAAAGAAGGTGTCTCACAAGATCAGCAAGGCAAATCTTGTGGAACTGCAGTTTATTCCACCATGTTCCCTGTGGAGTGTATAATTTATTCTACATAGGGATTCGCCAACTCAGGGGAAACACCTATTTTTCATTATTTTAAAACATGCTTTGTTATTATCACCCATATAACAGAGTCTAGGTTCACCTGTTTAGTAAGAAGTTCCATGCATAATGCACCTCCGCCCAGGACATACCTAGAAAGAAACATGAAACAAAATGTATTTGACATTAGCAGTTAGTAAAAAGATGAAACTGTTCACAGCACGTTAAGCTCTCGCAGACTGGTTTGTTAATTTTTTTGTTCACATAAAAGCTGAAATGCCCTTCAACCAATAATATATTCTAACTAGTCAGCCATATTATACTCGTGCAAAGAAGATTAGCATTGCGAGAACCACAACAACAAACTTCCCTTGCTGCCTGCTCTCAGTTAAGGTCAGTGCCCAAGCTAGCCTGCACAACTGCTTACACAACTCTACACAGCCCGTGGAAAAAGGAAGGTTGCTTTTTATGGCTACACTATATAGAAGGAATACTGGCGTGCAGCTCTAAAAAACAAAACAAAAACAAAAAAAACCACCCAGACAAAATCAATTCTGTAAATAAATTTAACACAATTCCAAGCAACATAGGAACACCTATAAATCAAAGATGTAGTCAAATGAGACAAAGCACATCTTCATTTGCTCTTTTCCTATAAACCACTTCCTAATTTCAATAACGCTTCATCACACGTTGCGCCGACTGCGACTCAGCAGTTGGCACACCTGGTCATCACAAAACCTGGACTGAGGGAGTAGATTTTACCACTCCAAAAACGAAGTCTCCCGCTATGACTGAGGTGTTTAAACAATGCAGATCTGTACAACGTTCACAGGGCAACAATCGCTGAAATGCAACTCTTCTTGGCTATTCTTTCTCACTTTCTACAAAGAAGTCCAAGTACAACAAAACCAGAATCTGAATGAGTTTTCAGCTGTCTAGCACCGCTCCTTTACTTTTTTGGTAGCAGGCACCCTCATGGACACTTATTTAACTGCACTAACCATTTCTTGAATGCAAAAAAGACACATAGCAAATAAAATCAAGTCAGAATCAGCACCAGCTATCACAGACTGCATTTTCAAACGTACAGGTATAATTTCCTGTCAGCAGGAGAAGCACAAAAACCTTGCCAGGGGAATTTAATCTTCTCTCCACGGATATATGTAAGTTTCTGTGCCACAGACAGCCCTTCAAACAGTTTTTACATGACTTCTGGAGCATGGTGTTGATTAGATTTCATGTTTTTCAATTAGCATTTGAAGAGCTTTTAGAAAAAAAATTTATGGCAGCATTACCAGCAGAAGAGAGCCAGTTAAGATTGCACAGAGAGTTTAAGACAACACAAGGATCAAGACCCCTTGAAAGCACCAACTCAAAACACCTCACTATTCTGAACAATGGGAGAAATAACAGCGATGTTAACCACCCATAAAGAGACCAGTTCTTAAACGTTAAGGCAGGCACAGAGTCTTTCAAAGCTAGACACAAACTAAGCAATTCAAAGAGGAATTGTGCCCAGCTGTTTGCCTGCTACCAGTTCACAAAGCTCAAGACGCGAGCCTCCGCACCATACTTTGAGCTCTTCAAACTCAAGGTCTGCAGCAGCTCATGCATATATTTAGGGGAAATTGCTTCCACTCTACACAGTTGTCTCAAAATGTTCCCTCAAACCCAGTCAATCAATCTCAAGTTGTAAAATTTTTTACCGCAAAGTAGAATTTCTGTAAGGCAATTCAAACCTACCCTCCTGTGAGCACAGGAGATACCACTCGCACAAAGGGAGGATCAAAAGGGAAGTTATCCTGAAAAGCATAACAAAAAAACAGGTTAAGAACTGTACTGTGACAGTGTTTTCCTAACCAGGAAGTATTTCAGTAGCCTTATTTGGCAAATCTGATTTAAAGCAGTAACATTTTTCCGTTCTGTAGAAGTCACATTTCCACAGTATTGGCTAAAAGCAAGTTTTGAGAAGCTTTAGTGCCACACTTTTTTTCTTGCCCCCCCCCCCTTTTTTTTTTATGCTACACCTCCACCTTCACCCAAGTAACAGGAAGGTCATTTCAGTCACTTTCTACAGTAATCAACAAATTTAACCCCAGCATTTCTTCCCATAGACACATACCTTAAATGAGAAGTTGAGCAAAATGTATTCTACGCCTTCTTTTTCTTTTAAGACCTGAAGATCACTATGCAGTGGGCTATCAGGATCAACTCTATAAAAGAAGCAAGGGGGAGATCCTGGATGAAGTTACTATTTTCACTGCCTGTAAACAGTAATTACTCTTAAAAGGTTCCTTTATGTATTTGTAGCTTACAAACTGCAATTTGAAGTGAACCATAGAGAACTCTTGCTCCCTTCACAAAGTAAACACTTTGCCATGGGATCAGCATGCTTACTACAAAACACTACATTCCCAATGCTATCAAGTGTTACTTGAACACGGTTAGAAGAAAATAACCTCTTTATTTGAAAACAGCAATTTTAATTCTCTCCAGTTCACTGGAAATGTAAAAAAAAAAAAAAAAAAATTAAACAGGAAGTCGGCAGCTATCTAATTTCCAGTACACAGCAAATCCTTTATGGAGTATGTGATCACAGTTCTGTATCTGCTGTTAAAAGGAATCTGCATCAGCAGAGGTACTAAAGCCAGCAGCTTCTGCTCAGCAGAATTTTGACAATTGTTTGTTGCAAACTGCCGGTGGTGAGCAGCCTAGACATTTAATCCAGACACTACTGGGTCAATGCCACCCAGGCTCTGACACCCCAGCAGCTGGTAAAGAGACTAGTGAAAGAATGCATGCAGCAAGCCAAACGTAGATGCTCAACAAAATGACGGGCTGTTAAACAGAACCTTCTGCTACAGGTGAAGCCGCAAACTTAATAGACCTCAGTTCAGAATTACGTGGGTAGCTTGTCCCTGTCCTACCAACAGGAAGCTGTTTCAGAAGAAAATCTCCCAATACCAAGAAAGCTATCATTTCCGGCCGGGCTTGTACTAGGCCAGTTCAGAGTTACCTGTTCTAGTGATCATACTGCTCCTTAGGCAAATGAGCTCTTTTCTCGCTGACAATTACCCCTCTCAATCGGCCTGCACACAGTTTGTTTTCAGACACTTTTTACTGGGATAGACACAATACTTCTCATCTTCTCTAAATCATTCTGGAGGCCATTTGCTGCATGCACTCCATTTTCTCTTTCTTGAAGGCAGAGAACCAGACCTGCTCACAGCACTTGAAGAGAGGTTTCAAATCACTGCACGGTGGTTTGAGCACTTTGTTGTCGAAGCACTCAACAGACAAGCCCTCCTGCATTACTGCACCGATTTTTCTGACAAACATCATTCCTGCCATTTTCAGCTTCAAAACGTTCACATGCCTATGATTACACGAAGGAGGAAACAAAACTGTATTTCAGCAGTTGGTAAGACTTGCATGACTATGTCACCACCGGGACAAGGCAACAATTCCCACAGGCAGATCAACTATTGTGCTGAAACAGCTTATATCCCTACGCTTATTCACCATGACACAGCTGAACTGATGGAAGGCCTTTCTCATCTCTTGCAATCTTTGGCAGCCGCCCAGCCTAGTTCGGATAGGCTTTTCCTTCCTACAGGTTATCTGCTAAGATAATGGCAATGATCCCCTTACTAGGAAAAATTTCCACGTACCACTTCCAGAATTAAAGTTAATGGGCTATGGACACAACAAGGTGAGTTATCATCTAGCATGCACAGTGACAAGTGGTACGTAAGAAAAGGCCAGTTATGCATAATCATGTAAGTTATAATTACGTTATACCTAGAAGTTTCAGTTCTATGTGTCTGCTTAGCTGCAGAAATAAAGAACTAACGACACTAAGACAGTTCTGTTCCTTCTTGCATCTTGAACGAAACTAGAAGTTGCATTTTCTTGAAATTAAAACCAAACTAAAACCATCCAGACAAAAACTCTAGATAAAAAAATTTCATCATTTAAGGTTTCACATAGCTTTGGCAAGAGTAACGAAAGTTATAGTAACAACACCCTGCGTTGGCTGTGCAAAGAGGGTTTGGTTTTTCAGCCAGATCAGTCTTTGTTGGCATTTCTGTACACCAGAACTGTAGCCACCACACACTGTTTCATACGCTCTGGCTAGAGATTCTGATTTATCAAAGGTAAGAATCTCGGCAGCAATAGTAAAACAGATCCTTCAGAACATGAAAAAAATTTGAAAACTTACTTTAGAAGCTTAACGTGCCATTCATACAAGCTGTCATTTACCAGTTCCACTGAATATATCCCTGTAGAAATATTAGATAGCATTAATAATGCACTAAAAGTTTAACAAGGCAAAATTTAGCAAAAACATTTTTGCTTTTAAGTACAAATAATGTCAGTAGGTTTAAGCAATAGATAAGACACTGAGATACTGATACTGAGGCACATCCTTCCTCCAATAGCAGAAGCACTTCTGAGTAACCACAAGGAAAAAAGTTCTTTCACTTCTATAAAAAAAAATTCCACATGAATCAAAATGTTTTTCTGACACCTAACTATCTGCCTCTTCCAAGTTCCCTTTCAAACTTCCCATAGCTACAACTCCAGCCTCCTTACTGCTCAATATATTTTATACCCAGTACATGAACAACGCACTTTTAAACCACTTAACACACAGTCTGAGTATGCAGCATTTTATTTCACAGGTTCTCATCAGCACTGGCAGACCAGGACAGGACAGCGAACAGCGTATGGAGCAGAAATGCAGAAAAAGAAGATACTGCATTGGATGAAGATCATTCCCAACAGACGACCAAAGAAATCTGAAAGATACATCAAAAAACCCCCCACCACAGCTGTCTCTGGCAGCCAGCTGGTGATCTTCAGTGGTCCATTTGTTTTAAGCATGTTAAACAACAGCTACGCGTTTCACTCAAAAGGAAGGAAGAAAGGTTAGCTGCCATTTTCTCCTGCATTCAAGCTCCCTCTCTGCAGAAGTTCACAAGCAGCCCAGGAAAAAGCAATAAATCTTCAACCATCAGACAGGATTTAGAAATTGGTATCAGTGATGTTCAGAAGTCTAATCTCTTCCCCCACAGACTATTCATGCATACACACTAAACAAGTACAATAAAATCTTGTTACCTGGGCAAACACGTAACATCCTATCTGTTGCCGACACAACTATTTGGAAGACATGGGCAAATCAGGAATCCGCCGAGGATTTCTGAAGGTTATACACAACCAGCAGACTGCAGTCACCACATTCTCCCCAAGGAATTACAGTATTCATCTCTGAGGTTTATTATTATAGAATATATTATCTTGCGGCTGAAACTTTTAAGCATTCCTACCTGGGAGTACAAATGACATTTCAAGCTGTTCGGATACCTTTATTTCTAAAGCATTCCAAAACTCAGTAGACAAGGTGAAGGAACCATGCTTTTTCTCCTTACCACAGCCCCACAAACAAGTGGGTGCTGCAGCTAAGATTATGATTTCAAATTTTTCTAAGTCTAGGACAACAAAGTAAGTCTGAAAACTTACTCACTGCGCTCTCAGTGTGTCCTTTTTAAATAGCAGCTAGTTCAGAGATGCCAGACTTTTCTGTTCAAGGATGAACAGAAAGAGCTAGTAAGGCCTTTTTCCAAATTCCTTGATCCAAGGACACTATTTTCTGAATTGCCCTTAGTATAAATGGAAGTCACAAAGTAGAAGAATTTCTATTTGTGCTGCTCTGATGCAACAACAGAAGAGCTGACATTCAGAACTCTGCCGGTTGTCAACTCCCTTTAATGATTCGTCTATTCCACCGTTAGATCCAGAATATTTTCTCCCACCTACATCCAAAAAGGAGTGAAGACTGGAAGAAGCAGCTTCTCAGTGTCGTGGCTTTGGCACCTAGCACAAGTATAAAATACTTGTTAACAGACAAGAGAGCAAGTTACAGTAAGGATGCTGACAATATCCTAAATAACAGAAGATCACAAGAGACCTTTCATTAGCTTTGTTAATTTCCTAAGCCTCTGACCTCTTCCTGCCACCACCCTAGAGTCCTGCTCTGACCCAGAATTATGTACCAGCCCTTCAGCTTCATGTGTTACAGTGGTCCACGTGTATTGCTAGCTTCTCCAAAGGAGTAGCTTCTGCTGGTCTTAAGGGCTGTACCAGAAGCTGTTAAAAGGGTTCTTCAGAGAGGTGTACATAGTTCAAGGCTGACAAGAATGCACCTTAACAGAACAGAAAGCTAATCAACCTTTCAAGCACCCAGCTTTTCAGCTGAAGACTGCCTGTATGCCCTCATGAACAGGAGCGGCATCAGGGCTGCTCGCTATCTTGATACAGAAGCTTCTTAACAACAGTATCCAAAGTTGAAGGGGGTTTTGTTTGGTTTTTTTAATAGTCAAGAGGTGTTATCTGGAACCAGCTCATATGGTTTTTTTTCTTAATTTAGGCAGATAAAGGAAAAACAGCTACTATCACAAAGAATTCGTATGATTAGTTTCTGAGAGGTCCTTAAAGTATGGAAGGAAATCAAGGTAGGTTCCCCTCACTTATAAACACAAGAGGGTGGGGTTTTTTTTGTTATCCTCATGCATAGGGGTGATGAAGTAAAAGCAAGCAGACAGAACCATGAGGCAGGCAAAAAACAGAGATAAAATGGTAGGAAGAAAACCAAGTCCTTTCAAAACAGAGGCAATGTCTTACTTATAGCAACTTTACTACAACTGGAAGTAAGTCCAATGCAGTCTTTGGATAAAAGCAGTGAGTTGAAGCCACTACGTATAAACACCACAGTCGATAAAGATATGAACAGAAAAGATTTCATTTAATATCTCCAAATTCTTTGTTCACTCCCCTCCCTACCCACCCAAATTATGTTAGGACCTTTGTGAATTCTTCCACACCTCCAACTTCGTATGAGGACATGAGATCATCTTAGTTTGGAGAACTTGTGACTCCTATTACCAGAACAGGTTAATGAAACTGTCCGATTTCTAGCAGAAATCTAGTAGAAAACATGGAACCCTCACATATACTAAATAAAGTGATTCTTACACAACTAAAAAGCAGCCTTAGATTTTCTGGCTTATATTACAAGAAATGAAAACAGTGTTAAATTACCTTGCAACAGTTACCAGAACTTCTAAGTTTGGTTTCCTTTTTGAGTTAAGGTTAAGAAATTAAATTAAGGGAACTAAACCTTGCCAGGAAGGTCAAGGGTAACAAAAAGGGCTTTTATAAATACATTGCAGATAAAACTAATGCTAGAGGCAATGTAGGCCCACTGTTGAATGGGGCGGGTGCCCTGGTGACTGAGGATGCAGAGAAGGCGGAGCTACTGAATGCATTCTTTGCCTCTGTCTTCACTGCTGCAGACTCTCCCCAGGAGCCCCAGACCCCTGAAGCCTCAGAGGAAGTCGGGGCTAAGGATGAGCTACCCTGGGTTGACGAGGACTGGGTTAGGGAGCAGTTAGCCAAGCTAGACATCCGCAAGTCCATGGGGCCTGACGGGATGCACCCGCGAGTGCTGAGGGAGCTGGCGGAGGTCATTGCCAGGCTGCTCTCCATCATCTTTGGCAAGTCATGGGCGACGGGAGAGGTGCCTGAGGACTGGAGGAAGGCTGATGTCACTCCAGTCTACAAAAAGGGCAAGAAGGAGGACCCGGGTAACTACAGACCGGTCAGCCTCACCTCCATCCCGGGAAAGGTGATGGAACAACTTGTCCTTGGCACTGTCTCCAGGCACATCAAGGACAAGAAGGTTATTGGGAACAGTCAGCATGGTTTTACCAAGGGAAAGTCATGCTTGACCAACCTGATAGCCTTCTATGAGGATGTAACCAGGTGGATGGATGATGGAAGGGCAGTAGATGTGGTCTATCTTGACCTCAGCAAGGCATTTGACACCGTCTCCCACGGCATCCTTGTGGGCAAGCTGAGGAGGTGTGGCCTGGATGATCAGGTAGTGAGGTGGATTGTGCGCTGGCTGGAGGGCAGAAGTCAGAGGGTTGTGGTCAATGGGGCCGAATCTAGTTGGAGGCCTGTGACTAGTGGAGTCCCTCAGGGGTCGGTGCTGGGTCCGGTACTATTCAATATCTTCATCAGCGACCTTGATGAGGGAACGGAGTGTACCCTCAGCAAGTTTGCTGATGACACTAAACTGGGAGGAGTGGCTGACACACCAGAGGGATGTGCTGCCATTCAGCGGGACCTAGATAGGCTGGAGAGCTGGGCGGGGAGGAACCTGATGAGATTCAACAAGGACAAGTGTAGGGTCTTGCACCTGGGAAAGAAGAATCCCATGTGCCAGTACAGGTTGGGGACTGACCTGCTGGAGAGCAGTGTAGGGGAAAGGGACCTGGGGGTCCTGGTGGACGGGGGGATGACCATGAGCCAGCAATGTGCCCTGGTGGCCAGGAAGGCCAATGGCATCCTGGGGTGCATTAGAAGGGCTGTGGTCAGTAGGTCGAGGGAGGTCCTCCTCCCCCTCTATTCTGCATTGGTGAGGCCGCATCTGGAGTATTGCGTCCAGTTCTGGGCCCCTCAGCTTAAGAAGGACAGGGAACTGCTAGAGAGAGTCCAGCGCAGAGCCACTAAGATGATCAAGGGAGTGGAACATCTCCCTTATGAGGAAAGGCTGAGGGAGCTGGGTCTCTTTAGCTTGGAGAAGAGGAGGCTGAGGGGTGACCTCATCAATGTTTATAAATATGTTCAGGGTGAGTGTCGGGATGATGGAGCCAGGCTCTTCTCGGCCTCACTAAGCGATAGGACAAGGGGCAACGGGTGCAAATTGGAGCATTGGAGGTTTCGGGTTAACCTAAGGAAAAACTTTTTCACCGTGAGGGTGACAGAGCACTGGAACAGGCTGCCCAGAGAGGTTGTGGAGTCTCCTTCTCTGGAGACATTCAAAACCCAACTGGACACGTTCCTGAGTGATGTGCTCTAGGTGGCCCTGCCTTGGCGGGGGGGTTGGACTAGATGATCTTTCGAGGTCCCTTCCAACCCTTGTGATTCTGTGAAGAATGGACCATGGAACAAGTACTCAGAACAAAGATCACATTCAAAAGAAAAAATAAAAAAACAACCCTCAATTATCTACCATGCCCCTGCTCACACGGTGACAATTATCTAACAAGAGACAGAACTAAGCTATAAGAGCAGGAATTTTGTGCAAAGGGGAGGAACTGATACTTAAATTCACTCAAGTCCTAAGACTAAATGAAGCCATAAGGAATGAATCTAGGTAAATTACATAAACAGCACCATTCACTGGCAAAATTTAATAAATGTGTCAGTAGGACAGTGTTTCAAAGTAGGATTGCCATGAGTTTTATAGTGTCAACCTCCACCTGACACTTTACTTCATCACCACGTTTTAGAGATCGACACAAGGCATCCAGCTGCAGTCTTTTTACATATCCCCGAGCCATAAGCTTATATTATTATAAGCTACGTTACTATACTCATCCTTTAGTATCTCAACTTTCTTTATGGTTTAGCAAGATTTACTTTTCCTCTTCATCTACAATACGCTTTCCTACATCAGGAGTTCAGCCTTTTGCAATTAGTTAAGACTTGTTATTAACCTGAAGCCAAGAAATGGCATTATTAAACAACCCAAATGCTCACCTCAAACTACAGCTATTAGAGGGGCTCCCGGTTGTGCCTCCAGCAGTACCACTAAGCACCATACAGTCTTTATAGTCAGGTAGATTTGTTACACCCTATCTTTGTTCTAACAAAAAATAAAAAAAAAATTTAAGAATCAGACACTGAAGAACATACATGGGCAGTAACTTAACACAGATTTATTTCTAGGCTCTTCCTTAGACCCACTAATCCATTCTTTACCAGATAAATGGTGATTAGGGCACAATGACACGCACTCAGTTGCAATAAAGACTAAAAGTAGGCTACGTTAGATCAACACAAGGTAACCTAATCAAATTTATACTTCAGATATTTTACCACTGTCCACAGTACTTCAGCAAATAAAGCTATTTACCTAAAAGATAAATTTGGCAAATCAAAACAGGAGCCTGTTTTCTCTTCAGCTCTGTCCTTTCACACACGAATTAAAATGCTACAGCCACCAACTGAGATTTAAACTCATTAAAAATAAACTAGGGAAGGAGTTCAGAAAAGCAAAAGATAAAGGATTAAAGTTTAGACTGATGTTCTAACTGGGCATTCCTCCTGCTGCCGCCCTGGCCTGCACCAGGTTCTCATACCTGGCAGCAGTGATGGAGCTGCCTGCTCAGCTGACCTACAGGAATACAACTTGCCTGAAATATATGTAATTTCTCCTTCTTGTACACTAACACTCACACAGTTCAATACACCCACTCCATTGCTGAGCTAGTTTAGATACAGTCCTCATATGGAACAAACGGAACAGCCAGCTACCTACCTAAAACTCAGTGTTTGTTATTCAAATTGCCAAGACAAGCCTGTTTTCTATTGCCATTTGTATCCTCATGCCAAGGAGTACAGGGCACTCCGGACCAGATTAATACCATCACAAAATAATACAAGTAACAGCAGCGTAATTAAGGTTAAATCCTGTACAACAATAAAACCTTCTGCTGCTGAACACAAATTCCTTTACAGCAAGCATATTCTTGTGAACAGTTCTACCCACTGGTAGCAGGCAAAGCTTTTGCCCCATATGCCTGGAGAGCTGAATTTCAGGTAGGTCTGAAAACTCAGGAAGTCCCACAGGAGCAATCTTGAGTTGTTCTTTGTGGTCACCCACCCCAAGAGCATTCTCATAGTTACTCCAACCCTGTTAATTCTCACATGAAGCTTTGCATAACAAAAAGGAAGAACATTTTAGAGGATGTGTATCCTGACTTCCTTTTTCTCCACAAATAGACTATTTTCTATCATGAGATTATAAATAATGTATTTATTTATATATGTGTACACAAATATACACACACATGTATATACATATGACAACACAACACAGAAGGATTAGCAGTAAGTATTTGCCAAGAGAACTCTTTCAAAGTATATTTTAAGAAGGGAAACCTGAAGCATTTTACCTGTTTTATAACTCTGTGATCTATATATATCCCTGAGTTCTTTCATAAGTCGATCTGAAGCCTGAACTGACCCAGAGACTGCACCCTGAAACAAACAAAAAAGACTCCAAATAAGTAAAAAGTAATATTTACATCAAACAGCTTTATTTCCATCACAAAGTCACACTAACTAGAAGGTATTAGGAATATATTAATTTCTGTATTAGGATTAGGTTTTTGAAAACTTACATAATCTAGTGAGCAAAGACTACTCAAAACAAACAAGACACTCCCTCTAAAGCAGCACATCAAAAGTTTGTATCACCTATAGCATATAGTAGTATATATTAATCAAGGTACAAAGGACATTTTTCTGTAAAGGAGTTTAATTTCTCTGGCATTTTGGTTTCCAAGATAAATCCATGGTACATTCCTACATAAGGAAATATTTCCTTTTACCTTCTACTCTTTTGGAAGGAAGAGTACAACTAATCTTAAGAACAAGCTTCTGCACATAAGGTTTTGCTGTTTTCTCAGAAGTGTATTTTTACTTGGTTATGGAAAAAAAAAGCTACGGGAGTTGGGAACTATCCATATAGAACACCAGCGTCTCAATGAAGTAAGCCCAACCAATATATTCAGAAATTGCAAAACACAATCATTTGCAATAAAGTGAAAAAAATCAGCAGCTACACAGAGGAAGACTAAGGTAAGTAAACCTTAAAATACCAAATATTCTGTTGTGATTTGTCATAGTTCTCACGGTTTATGCAATCACAGCAGAAATCTCTCCTGTTCTTTTAAAGCTCAGTTCTCTATTACTCGGCATCTAAAAGCAATAAAAAACTTAGCATATAATTTCTGAACCTGGTATTTCAGCCTGAGATACAGACCTAAAGAAAAAAAAAAAAGGAGACCTTTAAGCGACAAGCATATAAAATACGACAGGCTCTAAAACGCACCAGTTCTTGACAAAGCAATGAACACACCAGTTACCAAGTAACTGATGTCTACTTACAAGAACTACTACTGCACTGGATGTATTCTGCACACATCTCCAGTGCTGACAGTTCTGCGACCTTGGTATTAACTTTTGCCTCAATTTTCTGAGCTTTAAAGTGAGGACAGAACTTTTTCCTCTAACAAAATTACCAGTGCTTCTTTAGAGTAGAGTAACATGATCACCAGAAGAACCTAGACTACTCTCTCCAATTCAATGCCAAAGCAAGCAGGAAATATTTTGATACTAAACCTTAGATGTTACATGATTACTCTGCTAATATATTCCAGACGAAACACCATTTTACATTCAAGATTTTTGGAAAACAGAGAAAAAAATTAGCGTTACAAGATTTAAAATATTGAAAATTAATGAGGACTCCAAATGAGGGAAGGTAGCTATCACCCTGAACCCCATCCCTGTGCTTTCACCAGCAGTCAGTTTCCCAAAGGCAGATTGTTATAAAATAATAAGCAGCAGGTCTCTGCTGCTGCTGCTTGGACTTCAGTCACTCCCACTGAAATACATGTGGCTTATAATGTGCTTTCCAGGCCAGGGGGAACTAAAAAACCCAAAGACAAAAAAAGCCCCCACTTAAATTAAAAAGCCCCCAGTTAAATTCCACCTCTCTATATGAAGTACCAAATGATTCGTTTATGGATTTGTTTTCCTACTCCATCTAAAAATTTGAAGTGATTTGTGTCTTCAGTTTCCTTTCAGACACTAAACACACACAGATCTTTTTTGGACAGAAGTGTCAGAGAAGTATTCCTGGAGGAATCTGAAGCCGATGACCATTGACTAATACCTGAAGCATCATCCCTGTTCGCCTGAAGTCAACAGTAATATTATATATTCTACAAGGTCTTAATTGTAGGATCAAATTATTCCTTAATAAGAATCAAATATCAGTAATATTTACTTGATGCTAAAGGCTCCACATACTCCTTCCTCTTCTCTGTTCAGTAGTATCATATAATATACTTAGCTTCACACTATAATCCATAGACTATTCTTCTAGGCTATTCATTTTCATATTCCATTGGATTTAATTATACAGATTACTGAAATTCCACTAGTTTTTCTTAATGGACCGGTATGAGGAATGAACTTAGTAATTAAAAATGCAAATAAAAAGGGAATGCTTTTCATCCGATTAAACAAAAGCTACATAAAGACAGGACTGCAGAAAAGTAATATCTCACTTTACTGAAGTCCCCGCCTGTACAGCAGTATTTCTGTATATCATGCTGGAAGCTCACCTTTGCATATGAAAATTTAAGTACCTTCTGTACTATAGTAATTCAAAACCCAAAACTTAACATGCCCCCATGCTCCCGAGTGCCATTATAGCTGCTGAAAAACTGAAGTGGTATTTAAAAAAAAAAAGTTAGCGTGTGTAAACTAGTCTCAGCAGATTTGGTCTGTAACAGTGGTTTTCACCCTTTTTTCCTGGGAGTTTCTAGTTGGGCTGCCCAGTTTATACACAGCAGTATTAAATACAGTTAGACTTGCTACTCTAAAGAATCAACAGACTGCAAACCAGTAATCTATGATCAGGAGAAAGAGGCTAGCAAGCTTAACCTAAGAAGTTCAGCACAGGAGCTTCCTTTACATGCTCTGAACTTCCCTTGGAGGAAGCCTGCAGAGATTACCTGCTATACCTGCTGGTAACCTTACTGCCAAACAGCCCTGCTTTGAAACACAAAAATTGAAAACTTTAACTTTCCGTAACTGGCTATGTACGAGTTATAATTTCAAAGACTGAATTCATGTTAACTATCTCAGCATCCTTCTGGAAAAGTGGGACTTCCCACTCCAAGGGAGACAAAGCTGCCATTTCTCCAGTTGCGAGATCAAGACTTACAGTTGCAACTGCCTTTGAAATAACTGGTCAGTCATGGGATCTGACAGGTATCTCTCACGTGGGGTTGATGCCAAGAGCAGAAAGGCATAGCCATTTGATCTGTAAAGTGAAGAAGTTAAAAGAGCTGCCAGACAAGCCCCAAGTGACTTTTTTCCTATTAAGTGATCAAAAAGTCTCATCTGCTCCTGTACAAGCATATTCGTCCTTCTCCAGAACAAGGAGCAGGTAAGCTGGAGAAATCTCTGCTACAGGAGGTAAACCTTCATGTGGACAACGTGACATTCGCTGAGAGGTGCAAACAACAGAAAGGAATTCCCAGAGCCAGAACTGTTGGACACAAAAAAATACTCACGAGAGGCATCACTACAAGCTCGCCCTGTTCTTAAACTCCTCCCTGTAAGGATGTGCTTCTGCCAGTGTCAGAAACATGAAACTTCAGTCCAAGTCAGTCTAGGCATTTCGGAATTATTTCTATCCTTAATTAGAATTTTAGTGTGAAAGTATACATTTGAGTAAAACACTTCTAAGTGTTAACTTCTTGTGTTAACAGTTAACTTCTGTTAACTAGTTAACTGTTAACTAGTGTTAACAGTTAACTTCTAAGAAAACTAGGAGTTCAGAAGGGAGGTTCTGCATTCACAAGTCAGCAGGGGACATCTAACCATGCAGGAATCAGCCCCAGCTGTCTGCTGCACTAAGCGTCCAGAGACACGAGGTTTTGCAGCCTCAGCTTTTCTCCTTTGGACATTTTCTTTTCCCCTTCCATCCCTCAAAACACAACCACAGTCTGGTCCTTAAATAGGGTATCTGGGGTAGGAGGTGCAATTCACTGCAGTTTTAAATCCAAAGACCAGACTGGCTGTTTTCTGTCTAATCAGAAAAATACCATCCCACATTAAAACAGTAAATCGCCTCACTTGCAGTAAGTTGCAGATAATCCAGCCACAAGACCAACAATTACCTGCTAAAACAAAACAAAAAATTGCAACTCCTCCAAGATAAAATCTGAAGCGACACAAAAAGAGCTAAAGAATACAGGTTTGCTCTTTTGTCACTGAACTTCCTCAGTATTTCTGCAGATGTACATTCATTCCTGGAAGTTAAAGTGGATTCATACTTACTTGAAGGATTAGACTGAAAATGGAAATGACACCTTAGACTTCATAAAATCCGAAGATGAAAGTGGAGACATTTGAGACTTCTAAAGGAAAGTGCATAAACTCCTCAGTAGGAAATGGAAAAGCTAATAGCATTATCTAAATAAGAAAAGCATTAATCTCTAAAATGACTATGTGGTGAGAGGCCTCTGAAAAGCAAGCAGCAGCAAGTTGTTAAATATTTGAAGTTAATTATTCCAGTTCAAATATCATTTTTCATTCCCAGTAAGCAAGTAGTTCTTTAGAGTTATTACAATGTGAAGAGGAGGATTAATTCTTGCTCCAAGTTACGTACTGTACCACCAGTCAAATTTAAGTTTACTTCCTGATGCTGGCAAGTATAGGATCAGGGATACTGCCAAGGAAGAGAACTACTTTACAAAATTAGTAGATGTATATTCTTAACTTGCACAAAACACACAAATCCTAAGAACTACAATGACAAAAAGGTCTTTGGCAGCAGAAAAACATCTTTAACCTGCTACGAGTATGTGAAAACAGGACTGCATGCACTCCTTCCCCGTGGAAGAAACTTTCAGCATGATCCACATCTTCAACATGCATTTCAGCCAAGGGGAGAGAAGATGACCCATGGATTTGGGCCAATGAACTTGTAAAGAAACTGAGAAGCCTTTTGGCTGCACTGGGCACTAGTCAAAGCCCCATATTAGACTTCACATTCCCTCTTCCAACAAGCAGCATGTAAATGGCACAGCTTTGTTTCACCTTCCTCTGCTGAGGAAACAAAGGATACCAAAAGAGCCGTGTGAAAACCAGACTATGTTTAGCCACCACACTTAAGTTTGCGAAGCTCATGCTGTCCCTTCAGAAAACCCACTGTGAAGGGCTGTGCAGATTTAAGTTTTGCTTTATGTTAGGATACTGAGCAAACTTCTGATATCTTAGAGCACATTTAACATGTTCTGTAAAAGTTCCATGTTTTGGCAGCATGAAAGGGCATTTAAGTGCTACTAGGTTAGCTCTTTCCTGGGTCAGTAGTGCAGCTATACTTTTAAATTCTCAAGCACCTAAGAGTAAACCCTGACAAGTCCTTTGAGAAATTATTTAAGCAGTGCAGCTATTTCTGGTGACCCACAAAAATACCACAGTCGCATACAGCAGCAGACGAATACCCTGTTCCCTGTACTCAGCTGACCTTATTTATGCACCAGCATCAACAAGAGTGTCTTGGCATGAGAAACAGCTATTATGTAAGTTGAATCTGCTGTTGTCAAACAAAAACCAGCAGTGTTCGTTTCAGCTTCAAATGGGAAAGAACAGATAGCAAAAGAAAATGTGCAATTTTAAGAGTCTTTCCACTCCAAGGAAGAAAGTTGGCACTACAAAACCCTTTTTTCAGTTCTATCAAATTTTTTCAGTGACAGTAATGCATCTTTCAGGCTGCAAGAGGATTTACTTTATTTAACAATAGAGGACTCTCTATCATTAGGTCTGTGTTACAAACACAGGAATACACAAACTCTCAACAGGCATCATCTTAAACTCTGAACAGTTAAGTTTAAACAAATCCAGTAGGTGACCATTGTGTTTATGGTTAGTCAAGTCTTAAAGCAGACTTGACTATCCAGCAAAAGCATTTGGCACCTTACCTTTACCTGCTTTTAAATACTGAAATGCTGATCAGGTTTGGGGGTTCGGTGGGTTGGTTTGGGGTTCTTTTTTTGTGTGTGTGTGTTTTTAAGGGGTGATCATTACTGTACGCTTCCCTTTAGACAACCCATTAGTTAACTATTGAATTCATATACAAATCAAAGAGCAGTCTCCTCTAGTCAGCTATTTCACCTTGCCTATTTCAGCAGAACATAAGTCTCAGGTATTTTTGACAGGTCTGCACTCAAGTCTTATTAGACCAGCACTGGGACAGGAGCAGAAGACTTGTGGCTGAAGAACTCCAACATAAGCATTTCTAGGTTATTTTCTTTGCAAAGTAGAGGCTACAGACAATCTTTTCCACATTAAAGTGTCAGTAACTAAAAGAAAGAGGGTTTTTTACGTTATTTAGTGCCAGTAATTCCTGACAGGAAATAGTCAAGATTCTGCTAACTAAAGGAGCCTTTTCCCTAAATTCTTGTAACAACTAGATTGACCAGGAACGCATCGAATGTTAACAGTGGATTGACTCGGCTACCGCTGAGCATTTTGAATGTATATAGTTCTCACAACAAATCAAGGGGTTTACAACAGCAATTCTCTTAAATTGAATGTGCAATTTAGACCTTTCAGAAATTATTTCCTGGAAAAATCATCAAGTGTAAGAACTACAACAAAGCTGACCCTCTTGGGCAAAAATACAGTTGTTCCCTACACAGAGGTCCTAAATCTTATTCTTTCCCTAAATACTTATACGTCCCTCCTCTGTACCTAACTAGAGCTCACATCCTCAACTATTAATGAGAAACAGCACATCTTGCGTCTGAACGTGATCTATATGTCCGCTGACTTGCCAAATACCATATAAAAACTGAGGAGGTGCTCCCACAGTGGAGGGCACCAATTAAAGCACCTTCTTTCTGTGCAGGTGACTTATGAAAATTTTAAAACCCTTAACTTTGATCAAAATCGGTCACGAACACAAGTATTGAATTTCATGCATTACACATTTTAAGCCTCCGTGAAATCGAAGTTGCCATTTCTTTGGAAGCAAGGCTAAATAAAACTAAGGTTGTATGACATTATCATTCCCTCCTACACGCACCTTAGAGAAGCAGAAGCTTCTCTGGAACTTGGCACTTGTGACAAAACCTCTCTAAGCCTCTGGAGAGCAAACAGGTTTGGGGTTTGTTGTTTTTTTTGTTTGTTTGTTTGTTTTGTTTTGTTTTTTGTTCGTTTGTTTTTTACAACTGCCTGCTGGCAGGATCACTCCAAAAACTGTGATAATAAAGCTGCAGAGCTGCTGAATGCCCCTTACTTTATGTCTGGCAAAAAATCCCCACAACCTTCCAATAATTTCCAATAGGGAGAGATACTGCTGAAAAACAAAACTCATGCATAAAATAGATTCAAAGCAAGAGCTCCCAAGTTTGCTAAGTATATTATGTTGCCCATTACTTCTAATGCAGTCAGTTTTATATATGGCTTTATTTGTTATTTTCATAAGGGCTCAGCCACAAAATTCATTCTTACAACCTAGATGCTTTCTGCTGATCTTGCAAGGAGGACTACTATTTGTTACAAATGCAGCAAGCAAGAGACAGAGGGACAAGAAGTCATTAACAAGAGTGAAACCTGGATTTACATCTAAGAGTTGACTCTACTGAAAAACTGAAAAATGCTCCTTCATCAAAAAATGTCAAGAATACCCCAACACAGTTTGACAACAGAAATGGTGATGGCATTCTCTCTGGCTGAATGAGAGCACTTGGAAGTAGTTTTTGTGCCTGTGTGGCTGACAATTAGCTTCCTACGCCAAAGATTTTGATGAAAGATTAATCCATTTACTAAACGACCTTGGAATTTTAACTCTCCAAAGAGAGCTATTTGGGTCCCCTAACTCGAGACATTTGTCCCATATATGCTGGAAGTCAGCTACAAGTTAATTTATGCCTAGGTGCACAGCAATAGGCTTTATTTGCTGAAAACCCTTTCTCTCTTAAAGCCAAAAGTATTGCAAAGAAAAACCATAAATCATTAACTCACATTTAAGTGATCTTGCCTTTGATTTTTTCTGATTTTTTCTAAGATTGCGAGATTCTCTTTTTCAATGCCTTCATCCTCAGATTTCTTCCCATCCACTGGTTCCTCCTCCTTCATATCATAGTGATCCAGATCTTCTATGTCCTACAGGATAGAGGAAAAGTCACTGTAAATAACTATGCCCTTCATACAATGAAACACTCTAAGAGAGCATTTAGGAATACAGCCACATACTGCACAACTCTGCATGTTAGTGATTGTTGGATGCTATTTCTATTTTGCTCTAAACTTCACTCTCTCGGCCAACAGTATTCACTGGAAACATAGGGAGCCTTCACATTAAAAACAAGACCCAAATTCACATGTTTCTGGTCACAGAAACAAGCACAATAAAACCTCTGAGAGAAGTTAAAACTGTAGTGAAGTTGCCCATTAAAGTAGGTAGAAAACAAAAAGTTCAGGCATTTTAAACAGGGCTCAAGAATCCAAAAGTACCCAAATGTTAGGGCACCTCCAAGATGTTTCTGAGAGCAGACTCTTTTTTCAATCAGAACCCTAGCTATATTACACTTCTGGCAAACAATAATTAGCATATCTGGCAGGACTACAGCAATCCTTCAAGAAAGTTAAATATTAGAAAGCTCCACATACTTTATTCAAGGTGAGCATTTCAGCTGGAGATTAGATGCAGCATTAGGATATGAGACAAAATTTATGTGGTCAAGAATCCTGATCGTAGAAGCCAACATTTCAGTTCTGAATCTAGACTGAGACACTGAAAAATCTTCCACGCTGTATTCTGAGACAGAGATATCCAGCTGCAGAGGAACGCTCTGAACTTTTTGATCAAGTGCTCTTTGTGGAGAGAAAGGGAAGGATGTAAACGTCTCGAGATGGAAAAGGAAGCACACTACAGCAGCCACACCAGCAAGCTGTGAGTACACAACTATCAGATATACTCAGATATGCAGTGCTCCACTACACCTGTGGCTACTCTTTATGCACCATCTGTTTGCATGGCAGGAAAACCTGGTCGTAAATGCAAACGTCTCTTATGTGGTAAGAAACACACCTATCTGGTGCCTTTGACAACACTATTTCCTGCAACTGTAACAGATTTTAGACTGAGTATTCTAACGATATAGCCCAAGGAATAGTAAGCTGCTTTTTCAATTTAGAAATTGGACTAGATTAGAAGTTGAAAATATCAGTGCCACACACAATGCCACCTGACTGCTTATAAACCATAGACATGACTTTTTTTTTCCCCTAAAGTAACCTGAACAGAGCACAAAAGGCTACTTACAAACCTACAAGCAACAAGAGCCTTGTGGCAGCAGGATATGGAAGCATACGTACTACCTTTACAGAAACTCTGGCTCCAATAAATGTGGTCTGAATCAGGCTAAACACAGTGTAAGAGAGGGCTGCTCCAGATTAACTCCAGAACACGGATCTTTTCTAAGGAGATTCCTTAGAAATTCCTTTAGATTCTTTTTAGATCTTTTCTAAAGGAAGACCTTTTAATTCAGAGAATGAGTTGTTCATTCATACTACACATCTTCACCAAAAATCTAAATCTGAAGTAGCCAGAACAGTGCTCCTATAATGACGCTATTTGTAGCACTTCAAAAAGCAAGCATCTTGGAGCTGTTCTAACACATGACAGAAGTAATTGAAAGGGGTGGTTCTCACACAGTAAAAAGCTCATTAAAAGGAGCACCACATTGCCAGACAATGACAACGGTTTTATGTCTAGCATGTCTGTTTCAGACATCCTTCCATTTCTTACAATGTATTTTAGTTAAAGAACTAGCTCACCTGTTTAATGAATCACCAAACTGATTTACGCTTAGCCGTCCGGCTTCAATTTGGG
Source organism: Psophia crepitans (assembly GCA_013399095.1). Taxonomy (NCBI): domain Eukaryota; kingdom Metazoa; phylum Chordata; class Aves; order Gruiformes; family Psophiidae; genus Psophia; species Psophia crepitans. The sequence continues at coordinate 620,607 of VWZZ01004655.1, read as the reverse complement.
AGACACCTTCAACTGTATCAGAGTTAACACTGCAAACTTACTGATTTGGCACACACAGTTATGTACTGTTTGACTAAAGCACAAACAGATGTCCAATTCTCTGTATCCAAGTGCCTCACAGCTGAGATCTAGGTTTAAGAAGAAAATTTCACTAGTTTGGGTGGCTGAAGTGAAAGCTGACATTAAGGTAAACATCCAAATTTTTAATTATCTGTTCTGTTGAACTCTAAGGAGACTACATTGTACAGTTTGCCTTAAAAATTGACCAGCCACTGCAAAGCAAAATGCCAGAATTTTTCTAGATTAGGATGACAAACTCATATATACACATACTTCACCCATATCTTCTTCCTCCTCCTCTTCTGACGTAACTTCTTCTGTTGTTCCATTCTGCAACACAGCAATGAGGTTTCTGCATAAATAGTGCACGTTCCTTTCTTTCAAAAACAGGAAGCTTACTATCACAGAGAAAGCAGTACATACGGAAGTTACACTTCTCAAGGCCTTCAAAGAACTGAAGTTTAACGTGAAAGATACTCCAGGAAAGCATCTTTGTGTATGACGGTGAAGAGATTTTTGCATGAAGCAAAGATAAACAGAACGTCTCAATTAATTTCACATTAAGTTCTAAGCAGAAACTTAAGATTCAGATAAAGATATCCCATTCTGAGACAGTGACAAACGCAGTAAGTCTAGCAGGTTATAACTGATGAGCTCTTAACCATGAAATCAGATTATGGCTCTGACTAGAATGCATATACATGCTAGACCTCTAAAAAGAAAAAGCCAACAAACTTTAGACCTCTAAAACTTAACGGATTTTTGTCTCACTACTTCGAACTGCTATGCAACAACTACTATCATCATATAACCATTGTTATTAGATTATTTGATTAAAATACTAAAGCAATACATTGAGTTCACTTCTCATAGCTTCCTATTTCAAGATACCACTTCAGTCGTGGGAAGTCTGGGCTGCAGAACACTCTCAGGACCATTTGGACATGCTTTCGCTCTGCTTGCTCTTCCTCTGGCAAAGGAGGAATGCCACTGCTGTTAACAATGCAGGGCACTAGACAGATCTTTGGTCTGATGTATTAAGGTTGCTCTTATTTAACTTGCAAATTATCTGACATTTCTGGTTGAGAAACCTTCCATGAGTTTGGTTCTGAGTTTCAGAGCACAAGCAAGACTCTTCAACAAATTTACTTCCTAATATTACAGGTCTGCTGCCTTACAGTTGCACTGATATGTGGGTGGCTGAGAGAAAAGACTTATAAGATTACAGTTTGGCACATGACCAAAATTAAGCAAGTTATTTGTCATTACTATAGTACTGTCACCACAGGAAAACCATCTGTCACACTGCAGGACTTTTTTAGAAATCCTGCCATCTTAACACGTATAAGCAAAAGAAGATATCATAATCTTATTAAAACTACAAAAAAAGAACAGTTACCGTCAGTTACCAGTTCTGTTTTCAGCACAAAACAAAACAAGGTAGCGAACCAGAACATTTCACAGCCCTTTACAACCTGTAATTTGTCAAGTGCACAAGAAGTACACAAGGCACCTTGGATACTCCCTACCCAAAGCAGCATATGGTCTTGCTATCCCATGTCTCTGCAAGGGATTGACGGGAAAGGAAAACATCAATAGTAGTTTTCACCACAGTGCACGTCGTAAAATATATACTCTTAAACAAAAAGCAAACAATGTTCAATCACATTTGCACTTCAGAAAAAAGAAAATTTGGCAAGCACTAGTGATGGCTTGAACGGTATTTAGGAGAGAATTAACCCGACAGCACCTTCCAATGACACAGAAACTCCAAATGAAATGGTATTATCACATCATTATTACATGGATTCTGGAAACAAAATTCAGATTGAGGACACCGTAAAGCGACAGTGCTTTGTATCTCAGTTCTGCCTTACACAAGGTTTAATCATTCCCACCATCTTGTTTCTTGGAGTTGGAAAAACAAGTTGTTCATTGCTATAAAGAGGTGTCCACAGCATTTTCATTTACCTGTCCAGCTGGTAATGGCTGATCTAGCATTTCAACATCTGGATGCTGAGGAAGATTATATAATCTGCAGAGGTCACATATTAATCGCTTCAGCTGTTGAAGAAGCTATAAAGAAAGAAAACATAGAAACATCTACTTCAACAAAAGCACAGAACAATATATTTCACATTTTCTTCACCTGTTGGTACTGAACTTTCAGTCCACGCACAACATTTAAATCTGCATGCACAAGTTTAAAGACCCCTATTTTTCTCCGTACTCCTTGTAATAAAATCCTCACGACAGGAAACCAAGGACATGGCAAGTTAAAGACGGCTACAGTTTATCTCCTCACGTCAAGTGACAAAAAGTCAGGAGCAAATTCCAGGCATAGGTGTGTCAGTCACAAATCACTGGGGAATAATCAAATGGTCAAATTCCGTGAGACAAGCTGGTCCATCCCAGTTTCCTAGGTTAAAAAACCATGTCTTCAAAAAAAACAAGGAGGAACAGTATCATTTTCCACATCCTGAATCCCTTTCCAGGGCACACCAGTGCGGCACTAGAACACAGACAAACACTGTACAAGGCACAGAAACCGGCCACCCTCCGAGCTAGAGCCCAAGTAGTCTGCTTGCCATATCTTGCATCAGGTTGAGGCACAATCTGTTACTATCACTGATTTGTTTCCAACTTTCAGTCTTACACTGACTGTGTTCTGTTAACTGCAAAATATGAAACACCTTTCACTCACTGTAACGCTATCCAGAAAATGAATTTAGTTTTGCTGAGAGAGAGAGACATCGTGTACTTCTGGATCACCGTGCTAATTAATTGGAGTTCCACAGCTTTTAGCTTTCTCTAAGCAGCTTCAGATGTCTCATTGAGGCCAAGACCATAAAAGACTGTATTACTAACATTTCCTAACTTTTCAAGGTCTTCATATAGCTATGCCAAAAAACCAAAGGAAGGACTGCAGGAAACATTTGCACAATGTTCAACACTTCGTTTTATGCAGAATAACATCCTAGATGAAGTTTGCAAAAATTATACATCCATTTTTGGACTTTTCTTCCAGATACCAAAGGAATATAGAAGGCAGCATGCAAGACAGCCATTTCTGCACACATATCCTTCAGCACTACTAGTAGTTACGCTCAGAGCAGCGACTCCCACTCCCCTTTACGTCTCTCTCCATAAAGGAGGGAGACTCAGGCAAAGTGGCCTCACCCACGGTACAGCACAGACTGTATTATCCAGAAAGAATGATACCTCTACAATGCTATTTAGTGTTTGTATAGTCTATTTCTTAAAATATACAATAAATTGTCTACAAAAAAAATCTAGTCACTTCAAAACATTCTACGTGTCTAAAGCCTTACTATTGGTCAGTTTAAATGCTCTTACCTTACCCTACTTCAAGTGAAATTTCAGTCTCTCCAAGGTTAAGAACTCATTTCCAAGCCCAAATCACTAGCGGTGATAAGCAAATGTTGCCCTTCTGCTATCTGAAAGCTTCAGTGCTTTTCCCTTCTCCAGTAGGATTCAATGTTCCTATTAAACAGGAACGTTATTTATTCATCGGAGGCCAAGAACTGACATACCAGCCTGCATTACAAGAATTATGGTGTTCTCTCCTATCACATCACATTTCCTGTTTCTACATCATTCATGACAGTCATCCTTAACTCAAAATCAAAGCAGATGACATCAAAAGAACTGGTGTATCAGCAACATGTTTCTTGTGAGTATATACATGAGATGCGATAATTTGCGTTGCCAGAAGATTTCTGTAACAATCACGTTTCTCAGTGTTAAGACCCTAGACCTGTTTGAAACATCCTGGGTGTCTGAAACATCAGGGAATCTTTTAGCAGGCAGAAAGCAGGTTAACCAATGAAAAAGTTAGTTGGTAGACAGAACCACAGGTCTTCGAACTGTTATTCTCAGTATGTTTAAGATGCTTAAAGTTGTACTGCTACACATTTTGTAAGAAAATTTTTCTCTGCACAAACACCACTGCCTGCCTCATGGAGAGCTGGAGCAGAAACCATACCATTTCAGGAATCGTAATTTTTCTCACAAAGGTATGCAAAGCTAGGCAAGCCATTAGTTTGTTTATGTCTGTCATGAAACATACAAAAAAAAGAATTAAAATGGTGGGGGAAGAATATCACCACTGCATTTGCCTGGTCCAAAGCTTGGAAAAGCAGTTGAACACAATATTAGATGCATGTCTACAGAAAGAGACAGTAAAGGCTGGGAAGAGAGTTAAAAACTGCTTCCTGCCCTGCTTCCTCCATTCCCCATCCTCTTCACGAGACGTCCTGTCACTTGAACTGAAATTCAGAAGAAATCTTTGCACGCAGGACCCAACCCATCGTAAGCTTCTCTCACCTCCTTCTGAACACGGCACCACTGCAAGGTACGCAAGCACTCTCAAAGCAACAAACTGCTGGCACAACCTGGATGAAATTACACAGCGGCTGTGCCTGAAGAGGTGTCCCCTGCCTCCAGCTGCACGTTTTCACCTTCTCATTTGCGCTAGCACCAGAGACAGCGCAACCATGCAGCAGTTTGCAAGCTTTAAGGTAGATCAATTCCTGCTGTGTTTCAGCACATAAGCACCAATTTCACCATAAAGGGGGAGGCAGGAACGCGCAGCTGAGCACGTGGAACCCCTTCCTTGGCAGCAGTCTGAACCTCAGGGTTTGCTTAACACAACCGTCAAACTGCAGTTACTTTTTTATAGCTAAGTTGTTTTACCTGACATGAGTTTCTACAATCTGCAAAGGTGGTGGCAAACAAGAAGCTGATCCTGTCTCTACGACCCTTCTTCCTTATTGGTATAATTTTCCTCCACAGGAATTAATTTCATGGATCATCATCACCATTATCCCTTATGCTCTGCTCACATGAAAGATTGTAGGATAATTTGGGCTGAAAGCCATGTCTGAAAGTCACCTGATCCAATCCCCCGTTCTAAGCAGGGTCAAGCAGGAAAGACATGGAGCTGCTGGAGCAAGTCCAGAGAGGGCCACAAAGTTCATCAGAGGGCTGGAGCACCTCTCCTATGAGGACAGGCTGAGGGAGCTGGGGTTGTTCAGCCTGGAGAACAGAAGGCTCCGGGGAGACCTAATTGCAGCCTTCCAATACTTAAAGGGGGCCTACAGAAAAGCTGGTGAGGGAGTATTTCTTAGGGAGTGCAGTGACAGGAGAAGGGGTAATGGGTTTAAACTAAAAGAGGGGGGATTTAGATTGGACATTAGAAGAAATTCTTCCCTGTGAGGGTTTTGAGGCCCTGGCACAGGGTGCCCAGAGACCTTGTTGAGGCCCCATCCCTGGCAGTGTTAAAGGCCAGGCTAGATGGGGCTTTGGGCAGTGTGGTCTAGTGTAGGGTGTCCCTGCCCATGGCAGTGGGGTTGGAACTAGATGATTCTTGTGGTCCCTTCCAACCCAAACCATTCTGTGATTCTAAGCATGATTTGGTATGTGTCAATGGTATGTGAACAGATTCTGTATCAAAAATGATAGCAGATTTCTGCCATGCGTGAATAATTTAAATGTATTTCCAAGCTAACTTCCCATGCTTGGCTAATGTAAAATGAATCCTTAACACACACGCTTTGCTGCTACTGAAGAAAAGCGGGCTATCAGTGCACCAATAGTTTCCCTGGAATATAAACTGCCTAAAGTAGAAACTGAACAGCAACTAGAATGCATAATCCACAGGGTATTAAAGGAGCCGTGTAAATAGCCTGCACACGGTAAATGCTCAAGTAACCAAATACAATGACAAGCTTACACATCATATTGATTATAATTAACATAAAACCAACAACAAAATATAAAGATATAATATATGAGTCTATAATGCAACTTTTCATGCTTCAGGAGTTCCGAGAAGATCTTATGGACACCACAATGCTGGTTTAGAACACAAGAACACCTCTTAGAACTTCTTGTTTCCTGTGCTAACATCTCACAAATCTGAAAACAGTTTAGAACAGTTTTTTTGAACCCTATCTTACATTAGGAGGCCTTTCTATGCATGAAGAGACCCATCTAATGCAGTATAAAAGCATCAACAATTTTAGGCTACCTTTAATGATATCACTGTACTGCTGGGTTCACTATGGAGCACCTTGTTCTCTGATTACCAAGAAACATGGATTGAAGTCTAGTGTAAGCACGCACATACTTTTGCTTCTACATGTTATCTATATACACATATATACACACACTCTCTTTAGCTATATAAAAATAAATAAATAAATCAATGAATCTTAGCCTGCCACTGATGGAAACTGCTGCAAAGGAAGGAGAGGGAAGAAATAACTTATCCGGAGCACGACTGCTACTCAGCTGTCAGCTGGTGTGTGACAGTAACAGGCCTCACGCACATTCAACAGCCTTGGGCAGTTTCCCAGAGAAAAGCAAAGCTGCTTCCTGCATTTTTCCTCTATGATGCTCAACATATAATTAGCTGCTGCCCCATTGGTAGTTTGCAGGAGTCCACATTGTTTCCTGAAATGCCACGACGTGGGGCTAAATCTAAATTCTTAACACAGAAGTAGTGTGCTTAGGGACAGCAACTTCTCCAGGATGTCCGCACGCCAGGAATTCTGTTGTTCTGAAGCCTTCCATGCAAGGTTAAGTGCTCACTGGTTGGAGAGTCTAAGAGTTAAAGCTGCCCATCTGAATTTAACACCACTATTGTCTTTAAAAAACAAACCTCCAAATCATGTATAATTATATTTAATAACCCATGAAATAAGGTTTGAAACTTTAGGCTTGCAACTAGAACTTCCACTCTATCAAAGAGAAGAATGGAACTGAAACAAATTTCTCATTTGCACAGCACAACCACTAGAAGGCAGCTCACAGTTTCAGCTACCTACCCAGTCTAAAGCAATCCTGATTTTAGGATCTGAAGGGGAATTCAGGAAACACTAGAGGTCACAAAGAACTCTGCAGTGCCTTCATAGATTCACAGAATCATTAAGGTTGGGAAGAGACCTCAAGGATCATCTAGGCCAACCGTCCCCCCCCCCACCTATTACCCACTAAACCATGTCTCTAAGTACCACATCCAACCTTTCTTTAAACACCCCCAGGGACGCGGACTCCACCAATTCCCTGGGCAACCCGTTCCAATGCCCGACCACCCTTTCCGAGAAGAAATTTCTCCTCATCTCCAACCTGAACCTCCCCTGGTGCAACTTACAGCCGTTCCCCCTCATCCTGTCACTAGGTATCTGTGAGAAGAGGCCAACCCCCAGCTCGCCACAACTTCGTTTCAGGTAGTTGCAGAGGGCAATAAGGTCTCCCCTGAGCCTCCTCTTCTCCACACTAAACAACCCCGGTTCCCTCAGCTGCACCCATCAGACTGGTGCTCCAGACCCTTCACCAGTTTCATTGCCCTTCTTTGAACATGCTCCAGGGCCTCGATGTCTTTCTTGTGGTGAGGGGCCCAAAACTGGACACAGTACTCGAGGTGTGGCCTCACCAGGGCTGAGTACAGGGGGACAGTCACCTCCCTGCTCCTGCTGGCCACACTATTCCTGATACAGGCCAGGATACCGTTGGCCTTCTTGGCCACCTGGGCACACTGCCGGCTCATGGCCAGGCGAGCATCAACCAACACCCCCAGGTCCTTTTCCTCTACACAGCTTTCCAGCCACCCCGCTCCCAGCCTGTAGCGCTGCCTGGGGTTGTTGTGGCCGAAGTGTAGGACCCGGCACTTTGCCACATTAAACCTCAGCCCATTGGCCTCTGCCCATCAATCACCAACCTGTCCAGGTCCCTCTGCAGAGCCATCCTACCCTCCGGCAGATCGACACTTCCCCCAGCTTGTTGTCGTCTGCAAACTTACTGAGGGTGCACTCAATTCCCTCATCCAAATCAAAGATGCTGAAGAGGACGGGCCCCAACGCTGACCCCTGGGGAACACCACTCATCTGCTGACTGGAACTTGTTCAATATAAACAGTCAAGCAGCTAAAGCCTCCAAACCTAACGCTACCTATGCTGATCATGGTCTTAACAACCTTCCAATGTTTTTAGTATTTTGAGGAATTTTCATAGCAAAACACACCATGCTCATCCCAAGATAACAGAGTTTCAGACCCACAGGAGATTTTCCAGGAAATGTGTGCATGACTAACATGGGGAAAAGTTTTCCTTTTGCTATTTCAAATGAGAAAGCTTCCATGTACACAGTCCTGTTACACTTTACGCCTGAAGAGCACATTTATCAGTTTCCCGAACACCTGATACCTGTCAGAAGTTACTCTGCCCTTTGTACTTGCTTTGTAATACCAACAAACTCTAAATGAGGGTATGTGTACTAGCAGTGCTTTTAGCACATGTTCGTTGCACTCAGTTGAGTTCCTGAAAGAGTGCAATGGAAGTTCCCATGCAAAATTTCACTGTTCTAATAGCTTTGAGCTTAGAGCAACATGTCTCCAACAATCCTTTAGCTGCAATAAATTAAATGAAAACTGGTTTGAAACATTCTAAAGTCTAATTTGAACTGACTTTTTAGGAGACAGCGTGATGAATCAGAAGCCTCTGAATTTCTGCAGGTAGTAAGTAGCTCCTTTCCTACCTTACTCTAAGAAATCTGTGGGTTGCTTCAATGCCCTTGAAAGGGAGGGAGCAAGCACACAGCAAAAAGTTGCAGGGATCAAAAAAATCCCAAAACCCACCAAGCCAAGCCTTTCGAACAAAACAAAGCCAGATTTTGTAGCATAAGTGTTTGTCTCTTCAACCACTCCCATCTGTCTTCATCTTGGCAAAACACGATGTGGGGTGGATTCCTGAGAAACCACTGGGCCATCCACAGGTGTCTATTACATCAACCCATCAGCTTTTACACAGGCAAGTACAATCTTGATATCAAGCTGTTTCTCACAACGTGCACAAGCAGCCTATGAGCATATGCAACGCAGCACAGAAAGTCCTATGCACGCTTGAGATAAAGCTCTCTACCATACTGGAAGCAAACCTGCAGGTAGTTAAGCATAGGGAGTATCTTGTTTAAAACCTTTAGTCTGAAGCTACTAGCCAGAGCAGCTTCAAGCTGGAGAATCTTCTGAGAAATATATTTAAGAAAAAAGTCAATTTGACCACATATTATACTGTCGTATGTCTTTCTAGGCAGAAGTCACCAAGACTAAGAGATCTGTAACATTCTTCTAAACGTAGTTTACTCTAAAGTTTAGGTTGTAAGAAGAAAATACACAACTGATGTGTGTCTCCTGTAAACACAGTGAAACACTAACCTTCCTCTGCAGTGATGCTTGGTATTTAAGTATGGCAAGGCACGAGAAGGCTCTCAGTTGTTAGTTTTCTAATTAATTCTGCTACAAGTCAAATACATCCTAAATATTCTTTAGAAAAATAAATTTATACATTCTTAAAGTCAAGTATGCTGGATTACCATTATCCAGTAAACATTATGGGTCAGTGACTTCATAAGAAAGAACATTCCCCACCTTCCCAAAGCCAGGCAAATACTAAAGCCAGCACATAATCCACCCAAGCATCGGTATTCTGCAGACTGATTTGTTTAGCATGTGTCATGTGCATGCATGTGCTCCCGTACACAAAAATAAAACAAAAACAAATTGAAATAATCCGTTAATAAACATCACCCTTAAGGGCTATTTAATACGCACAAAGCTGAAATTGGAGAGAAAGGGACACTTTTAATCACTGAATTTATTTGTAGGCTGCAATACTGCTCTTTGTGGAAAATAGCAGTACATGTGTACTGAAATTTTTCTCGAAATAATATCCAGGGACACTTATTTTCCTGCATAAAATAGGAAGTTATATATATACACACATACATACACACACACAGAGCGCTCCTATCACTGCATCAAAAGGGTACTCAAGCAAAATACAATGCCTGGTAGCTTTCTGAAATACAAAACCACCTTTAGAATCTGAACAAAGATTTTCTTTAAACAGCAATTATTCAAACCTTATTCAAACTTATCGTTATCTAAGAATATTCTGATGAACCATAAGCTATCAGGCTACCAGGAATTCTTTGAATTAGTTACCATTACAGCCATGTTTTGGCAAATATACATTCTCAAGAACACAAAGCTTTTGCCTCTGTAGTTGATCTCTGTGCAAAGAAAACACCAGAAGAGCTGTTTTATTCAGTAGTTTTAAGTTCTCATGCATGGTGTTTAATAATGTTCAGAAAACCTTAAACTGTCCAATTATCGGGGCTGAAACTTAACTTCCTTTAAAAAGCAAGCATTTAAGTAATCTTCTCTGCCTTGCACCAAATCTTCTGGATTACGTTTGGTTCACACACTTTTGGAAGAGAAACTTGTGTTTACAAAACTTCCCAAATAATCCCCAAACTGAACTAATTTAATTGCTGCTTAAGGTGACAAGGCTAAATAAACACCCCAAACCAAATAAACAACCAAAACACTCGCTCACCAGTGTATTGCTCTTCTTAATATCTTCTAAACGCTCTAAGACTGAAGTCAGGTTTGGGTCATCTGATTCTACAAACCATATTGGTGATGAAGAGGGGTAAGACTCCTGTTAAAAAAAAGCAACACAAAAAGACCCAACAAATAAATAAACGAAAAACCCATAGAACTTTTAAAACTCATTCACCCAAAAAAATTTCACAACACTATTAACATCACCTTTTATCTTACTCCAAGTCAGGTAACATAAAAGCTTTTAACACAGCATTTTTAGGCAATGCAAGAGACATGGAAAGAAATCCAACCAACTGGTTTTTCTAGTATTTCATCGTATTTTCGTCTTGATTGGGTTGAAGGACATATCTAAGAAACGGTGCTGAGAAGTTTAAAACCCCAGAGGTGGGTGGAACAGGAGGGAGAAATTTAGAAACGCAGTGCAGGTCATTACCACCAAAAAATGGAATCACAAGTAGTACATGTCGAAAAAAATAAAACTGTATCAATGCCAGTTTTTCATAAAAATGCAGATTCCTCCAAATACAAGCTGTGAAAGCAACAAAACCTGGAGTCTTCATACTTGCTCCTCAAACAGGATTATTGAAACTGTTCTAACACTGCCTCTCAAACTGAGGCAACATAGCTCAAATCTCCTGCCTTGGAGGACAGGTTAATGGGTGGATCACAATGCCAAAAAATCTACAGTTTTATCTTTGTACCATCAAGGCGCATAGAGGACTTACCACTGTTGCAATATATTGTTTGAGAAATCTTTCATGCAATCCTGTCAAGCTTACTGAATAACCTTCTTCCATCTATAGAATCCACCAGTTGTTAGGCAGGAGCCAAAATACTCCCTAGTGACAGTGAGATTAGATGGCTTCACAGGATTAGAAGTGTACTCGATTCTCCAGAACAAGCCATGGTCAGGGCACATAGAACATATGAGACAGATGTGGCCCTGTCTCATAGGGCCAGGGAATGGGAACACCACATTTATCAGCAAGGCTTTTCTTAAACACTGTGTGAGCATATTCACTCATCTGTATCAGAAAACATTTCAAATTTTAGACTTCTGGAATATGGATATCTAATTGTATATTTCAACTTTTTCACAACAGATGCTTAGTATTAAAATACAAGTTGGATCAAATTTTCAGGTTGTCACAGCATTTTTTTAATTCTTCAGACTTACTGATAGTCATAAATACATAAATAGTACTATGTTTCTCTAGATCTGCAAGTAGTCCATATTTTTGGAACAGCTGAGTTCCACGCGGATATGAGTCACTATTTTGAAATACCGAATTCACACACAAAACTTCAAACATTCTGATCTTGAGATATAAAGAAGCTCCTGAGTTTGCAACACCATGGCATGCAGTGAAAAGCCAAGCTTGTGGTCTGTAAGGTCAAATAAATGAACTTCACATGAGCTACTGCTGTTGAGAGAATTAAGCCAGCTTTTTCTTCTATATCTGCATCCTACAGAGAGAAGAGACGGATTTGAGTTATGTCACATAAGTGACAGAAGCTTCCCAACTACTAAGACATTTCATGAGAGGAATCCTAGCACAGCAGTTATTTTACTATTAATTCTCAGCGGCTAAAACAACATTCTTTCAGGTCTTTCGCTACAGAGCTGGTGTACAGTGATCTCATATAATCTCACTTAGCTCCACAGCTATCGCACATATTCCATGTTTGAGATCTTTTATGTAACCACTGTAAAGTGACATTTTCCTGCTCGCTACAAGTAAAAGCAGAAATTCATCACAAGAGGCAAAGGCTACAATGCTCAGATTTGGGCAGCTTTCACAAGCTACTGCATGCTGTACAGCTTAGAAAGCTAACGCAACTGGCTCAGTAAGGCATGACAAGCTGAGATGACATCACACCTAGCATGTACTGAAGCCTGAGGACAAAGGCTGAATGTTTACAGCCAACCCAGATACAATGACAATTCATTGGATCATCACTTCTAGAGGGGTCTTTGTACTAACACCAGGGCAGACTGGGAGCTTTGTCAACGCAAACGCTTTCGTAGCTTCTGTAACAGAATGCAGCAAAAGAATTGAGCCTACTAATAAACATACAAAATACAAAGAGAATAAAGCCCTGCACGCCTGCCACTGGAACAATTTCAAAACCTATCAAATCATTTAGGGAAACCACAGCATATTAGAACACCACACCAAGGATCTCACTGTTCAGACGTTCCGTTGCATCCTCTATAAGAGGGTCTACTTACATATTATTAACAACTTTGCTTACCAAAAAAAAAAGCACAAAGTGACAGAACATATGCATTAGGACAGCTTTTCCTGGGTAGAGATCTGTCATGTAAGTATATCCTACCTATGCTTTCTCATTCTTAACAATGAGGCTGTTTTACTTTCCATGTTATATAATCTTCATCCCGTTCTGTAAAGCGACACAATTTTGACCTAAGAGACTTTTACACAAGCTACTTCTAAATTACTACAATACTGCTGAAATTGTGAAGTTGCTAAATTAAAACAACACATCTTGCTCACACTCCTACAATTAGAACAACCTGTACATACAGTCTGCAATGAGGTAATAGAGTAACTACATCTCCTTGTATACAATGGAGCCATTTTATCACAGTCAAATGGTAGGAAAACACATCTAAATACACATCTTCAGCATTATGATTTCAAATCGCAATTACATGCTGACAGTTCTTCATTTTCTTTACCTTCCAAATCATTTTAGATTGAAAAAGCTATGTTTTTTTTTCTTTTAAAACTCCTTAGCATACCGACTCAACAAATTTCAACCAATTTTATTTATTTTCTAAGTTTTTGCAAAATCTCCATCATCGCCACAATCTAATTTTATTCATTTTACAGCAGCTAACAACTAAAACTTAACTGGTTTTCATAACAGCACTTCTAACTTCCATCTTCTCACTCCCAAAATTTTTTGCCCACTCCCCTTTACTTCCAAACAGAATGTCAAGCCCTCAGATCTTTTAAAGAGCTTAACTGCTTTGAGAAGGCAAGCGACCATTCTAGCTCACATGAATCTTGGTAAAGAAGTGAATCCTAATGTAACAAGACACTGCAGAGGGCTAAATACAGTCTTTTCAAGATGAACATATTTGCAGCTATAAACACACCAAGTAATTGTTCTCACATCAGAGATCACTTTCCCTCAGCAGCCACTTCGGTGCTACCATGTTTGTTTAAATTAAATAGCAGAATCAGATTTTTTAAAAATAACATCAAGTCCTGCTGCTTCTGGATCATTTACGCATTCTACATAACATTCAAAAAAATACTGGCGATTAAGCTATATAGTTAACTACAATTTAGTAGGTATTATTTGAAATTAAGTCAGTCATTCACTACTTAGGATTTTTTCACCTTGGTCAACCTGCCTTTAGAGACAACCCCTCCTCAGTATATTAACAGATATATCAGGACTTGAGAAGATATTTTTAAAGCTGAAGTTTAGCTTGATGACCACAAAACATCAGTACTTACAGCTTCTTAAAAGAGCATTAGTCATGATTACACAACTGACAGACTGCTTTCCACTACTAGGCCAAATTTTCCAAAGGCAGCTTAAGATGCAAGTAAGCATTTTCTACCACTAGGTACCCAAGTGCCTGTGAAATCTGAAGGCTAAGAACCTTTAAAAGTCAGCAGATTGTCACCTGCTCCCCCATCCCATTCTTTATAGTAATTAAAAGAAGAATGCATGAAGGGTTACTTTCAACCAAGGTTTTTTGAAACAAGTTCACATAAAAATTTGCACTTTCACATATGAAAGAATTGTCACTTCTTTAATAATTTAACAGTTCAGTGATCCAGAGTTGTAAAAGATAAAAGTGCATCCAATGCAGGACAGGGACGTTAAAAATAAGATCTAATACTGGGAGTAGGGATGAAACAAAGTTAATTTTATCCACTTCTACTGGAAAAAGGAAGAACATCAACCTGCTTTTCCTTTTGAATTTTAGGATTGTATATGACATACTATTAATTTCCTCAACACATATAAAACAGAATGACATCTTTTATTCACTAGAGTTCAGTGAAATAGAGAACTTTAACTGTTTCTATACACCAGAAAGCAAGCTTCTATTAGCTTTAACTTTCTTACACTCTTCCTGAAGTCAAAGCCCGAGATGCTCAGTTCATTGAGAATACATTCTAAGTCAGGCATTTGGTAAGACACCAAGTTCAACTGCCTAAATACATGCATCTCTCTCAAACATGGCAAATTACTGCAAACCTGTCCTCCAGTTTAGTGACTGTCTTGACAGCAACAGCCTGTACAGGACAATCCCAGATGAAGCAGCATGCTGTGGTTAGATCCCTGGAGATTTACAAGAGCTTAATCATCTTACACCTTTACAGGAGGTAGGTGAAAGAATCCCATAATCCTGTTCCGTGTATGTTCTGCTAATTTCCTCATCACCGCAGAACGGAATACCTTCAGGAGCACATTAAAACAGCACAACTAACAGGTCATGGCTTTCCTCTCCCACACACTCTCTGGGGAATGAAGCAAGTGTACGTAGCAGAGTATCTTGGTTTAGAATTGTTTATGTTAAATACAGCCATGTTAGAGAAGGCAGGGTCAAAGGCACATGTCTCACGGAACAGAAAAAACATAACAAACCACAAGTCTATAGGCGCCCATAAAACACCCTCTACAATCACAAATTGTTCCAAACAAAAATACAGTTCTGTGTACAAGCAGGTTCTACTGACTGTAAAAGGCTATCACTAAAGTAACCACAAGGAAATGTTTCTGTTAAGAGCACACAGAATGGTTACAGACATTACGAAACAGTTGCCCTCCTGTCGCGTCAGACTTTTACAGACGCACATGCCACAAAGCGTGCCACTTTGCACCTTCTACAGCCACTTTCTGTATGAACGCACATGGACTACAGCGTGGTTTTAAATGAACTGAAGAGACTAGATTACGGAACCTAGATTATGTGTTGCCTACAAAAGCCTAGATTATGTGCTGCTTTTTGGAACACACTTAACACCTTTGTATGGACCCAAAGTAAAATCCAATAAATGTTACTGTACTACTGCTCAAACACAGCTCTTAACACAAGCATGATTTAGCTAACAGCATAGCACGTGACGGTTTTTTCAGAGCAGTATGTAGTCTCTGAAAATGAAAACTGTTGTTGAGGACCAAGTCAAGTGAGCTAAGGAACATTCCTTTACCAATACTTTGCCAAATAACAGCAACAAAATAAAGTTACAGATCACCCACGCTGAAAATTGAGCAAAGAACACAGCATCGCTGAAGACTAAGTGACTTGCTTCGGGAAGAAGGTTGTACAGCAGAGACTAGAATCCAGATTTCCACCACAGCACCTCACAGCAGTCGGATCAACCTATCTTACGCCTCACTCAAAGACCCACTGTGTGCTTGTACTCTCATCCCGACAGTTGTCAGAGGACGGTTGTTTTAGAGTCCTCAGCCACAAGGGGTTCTCTTCTGGAATGCATGCATTATACACGCACTCCAGCTGTGTATACCTAATATATGGTTTATCTAATAAGCAGCTAGACACGTGCTGAAGAGAAAGATATTTTGCAAATCTGATTCTGCAATACTCTATCAGCAGTGCAGTACCTTACACATTGTGCTGCCTTTCTGAAGGAAGTCTGGTTACTTGAAACAAATTATCAACTCGTTCTAATCACAAAGAGTTATTAACTACCTACTTCTGCAACTGCACAGACAAGTACCTTCAGAAAAGGTATCATATCAAGGTGAATCTCACAAAGCCAGCGTAGCAAGATATGGCCTCTAATGCAGCTAGAAGTGAAGAAGTCATGACGAAGTTGCCACATGTCACTCTCTCCCCAACTTAACCGGAAAAAGAAAAGTTGCCTAGCAGACACGCTCTTGCCTTGATCACTTAGGCAGCTACTCCACAGCACGCAGAGTTCAATGCCACTTCTGCTGTCACACAAAAATTGAGGTTTCCCCTTCCTCCTCTTCACTCTCTATGCCTTCAGGAACATACATCTTGCAGGAGTTCAAACCTCTCACCTCCCCTCCAAATGCACTGTGCCCTTTCCTCCTCTCCGAGAACAACTTCCCTCTTCTCCTTTACAAATTTGCAGTGCTCCAGACATCTGCAGATACAAGGGTTTCTCATTCTCACCCACTGCTAATAGAGGTCCTACTGGTCTTAGACCTGAGCAGCACTCCAGCCACCACCCAGTAGGCTCCCGAGCTCTCCCCTCGCGGCAACGTACGCAGCTTGCCTGGCTGCTGCTTAGTCACTGCCCTTCATGTTACAGCCATTTAGATGGAACTTTGTCACCCCCACACAAAATTTCAGTACTGTGGGTTCAACCAATGTTTACCGTTAATAAATTCAATACCACACTCTTACCACAGTTATTTCCTACTTCAAAAACTCTAGGAATCCTGCGGTATCTTCAACACCACTGCACAGGAACACTTTAATTTGTTCCTAACGCCACCATACAAGTTCCAATAGAGCTTACAGAATCATAGAATCATTAAGGTTGGAAGAGATATGTTTCTGCCTTTCTGAATACACGCTGAAGAAGGTATTGCAAGATCTGCAACCGTATTCAACTCTTTCTCTCAGAGGGGTTGAAAATTAGAGATATGGGATAAAGGAGAATCCAGTCCAAACTAAATCTCAAGAAATCGTGCACTAACTGCTCTACAGTACTTCAAACACCAGCATGTCTTGTACGCATGAGAGAAAAAAGAAACTCATGTGAGGTCATTATTTTAATACCACACTTAGAGATTACAGCTAGAAGTAAGACATCAGTAAAACATACACTACACTAACTGATATGGTTGTTTCCAGCAAAGATCAATTGAGAACTATTCAGATCATATTAGCTTCAACTGTACTGAATACAGGCAGGCTGATATAAGATCTAAATGTTAAATAGCCTCTCCTTACTATCATCAGTCATTTAGCTTCCCAGTTGTCTTCTATGAGCTGGTGACAGGTCATTTTCACTTCTCCTACAGAGCTTGCAGCTGAATAAACATAGTGGAATGCTTACTAAATCATGAACTATCATATTTCTTAAAAATGCCATATTACCATTCATAGTCTTATTAAGAAAAAAAAACAACAAAACAAACGAATCTCGGCCAGGAATTCAGGGGTTTATAACCTTTTAAAACTACATAAAGGCACACAACCTCAGTAGTCCATACTGAGGCATAAACTAAAACAGTAATTATTTCTGTTAATCAGCTTCTACAAACATTTGTTCCCACCCAGAAGTTTTGGGGCCCTTCCTTTTTTTAATAGTACTATTTAGAGTACTGTCTCCATCTTTGTGTCTTCCGTTCTCCTGAAAGTAATTTCATTTTGCAAGTAAACAGACAGCTTCCAATTTGTCTGGTCCAGATGTTTCTATGCAGTCACTGTAACAAATGAGACCCCCACGCAGGCCCACCGGACTGAAGCCGGCTCGGGTGCTCCACATAGGAGCAATCCCAAGTGCCACTGAGGATCAGCCAGCGCCTGGCAAGCAGCTCTGTCAGCAACGATGGCTTCAGCAGTCTTCCCAGCACTCGCTCCTTCCTGTGCCCTCTTGTTGTGACAGTACAGCTGTTTGTGCAGCCACGCAGGGAACCAGACTGGGAAATGATCCAGATTAACAATAACCCAGTACAGAGTTTTTACACACCAGCCAGGTCCTTAATCCCGTAAACTTAATTTTGGCCATCCCAGAAGGTACATAGCCTTTGCTGGTCTGCGAGCAACAGCAGTATCACAGAGTGTGCAGGACATAATCACGCATTCTTCTTCCTAGTAATCGTAATTTTTAATTCACGTTGAGGACATCAACATGTCAACAGTACACAGTATCCTCTGGCATAACGCAGAAAAAACACCTGCAAATTCATTCAAGTCCAAGTAAGTCTGACAGAATGAAGTTACTCTTTTTTGGGAACACACTTGATCAACTCCATTAAATAACTTCTGATTTTACAGTGTTCCATTGTAGACAGACTGCCATGATGAATTTGGAAGTACAACCTTATTTTCCAGAACAGACTGCACTTTCTACGCTCCTCTTATTTTTCTCATTTCATTGATAAAAAGCTTTGACAGCACATCCAAAAATCTTAGCATGCCCTGCTCCTCACCTCAAAAAAAATCCCAAAACAAACAAGCCAACAAACCAAACCACCCAAAACCCCCCAAATAACCAACCCAAAAAACCCCCAGGATCAGCAGTATATACTCTTGCTTCCTGTAGAATAAGGTCTCTGGTAGGTCAACTGCTACTCCGAGTTTGACAAAAGTAAATATTGTTTGCAACAAAATCAAAGGCAACCATCACACAGCAACAAATGCCTGTTACAAAGTGGCCATATAAGTTAGTAGCATTAAAATTCCTGACTATAAAGAAAAACATACCAAAATTACCCAGTATCTTATAGTCTTTTTTACAAAAACCTCCTAAACAGTTAACACGAGGAAGCGTGCAGAAAAAAAATATAATTCTTTTTTTAAAACTTCATTTTATTATCAAAGTGCAGGGAGAGCTCTTTTGAGGACCACAGCAGCCCTAGTTCTGAAATTATTATATCATTAACTCACACGAGTAACCCATTTGAAATAAGTGCAATTTCCTGTACAGTAAAACCTCAACAGAAGCCAGCATTTAAATTTGAAATCCACCATTGTGACTTTCTAGGATATTTTGGGAGCACTTCATACCTTACAGAGGGGACAGAACAACTGACCTGCAAAATCCCGCAGTGCTGGTTACAGCCTTTCACACAGCACACAAGCAAGCTGTGGTGTCAGATAATAAGGTCCTGTGTTTTCCAAACACAAAAGACTCCTCCTACTTCTTTTTGCAATATTCCTTCTCTAATTACAGTAACGACATACAAAAAGAAGTTAAAATATTCACACTCTTTTAGTAATTTTTCATTTGCTTCATTTTGGTTTGCTAAATAAAACTAAACTTCTCAATTTCTACTGCAGAAGTTATATTTGATAATAATTACTCCAGTGCCTTTTTTAAAACTCCACTTATATCTAATTCTAGTTAGAAATGTATTATCAAGATAAATGTGTGTATGCTTTTATTTAGTCCTGGTATCCATATGCTGCAAGACAAAGGTCCCAAACTCACCACAAAATGTCTAGTGATCAAAAAAAAAAAATACCAGTATCTGTAGTTTGAACGGAAAGCCTCATTCATTATGTGGTTAGTTCTGTGTAAAATAACTAACCTTTTGAAAAGGTTATCAGCTGTCTAGGCATTAGCTAAGAGTGCATTTAATATTAAAAACCTTACACCTTTGAAGCACTATTGCATGTTATAATACACTCACTTTCCCTGCATACCCAATTCATTAAAAGCTTCACAGGTAAGATCTTTTCATCCATTCCGGTTTAGAAGGGAAAATAAAGTCTTCTCCCATCAACTGCAGTTATCCATAGACAGCAACCTTTCCAAGCCTTTAATAATAGCTTCTAACTTCAATTTAGCAGCAGGGTATTTTTCAGTGAAAGCAGAAGATACTCCTTTCCAGCAGAGAGGCAAGAGCGTACTGGAGTCAGCCACATCACATGAATGGAATTGTTAATGTGTGAAGGGTATCACTGCACATCAGAGCCCAGTATCTGTTTGGGCCAAAATCTGCTCCCACACAGAGCTGGCGCAAACCCTGTTCTACCTGCAAGTGCTACTTGAGGACACAGAATTTCAACAGTAGTTTTGTATATGGGTGGAGAGAGATTAATATCCAGTTTCTCTCTTAAGAGATTATATAAAAAAAAAGATGTTTTACAGCAGTCTAAATCAGTCCTTTTTCTTGCACTAACAAGGAAAAAAATTGAACAGTTCCCACACATCCTTTGGGATACTATGACATAAGTCTGATAAGGTGCATTGAAAGACGCTACCTAAATTCATGATCAGTAAGCACAATCCTCTAAGTAAGGTCAGTTTTGATACTAGTTCAAAAAACATGCAAAAACGGACCAGGATAAATACATATCCTTTGTAAAGGACGCCAGTTTGTTGAACTCGATTAATTGAAACACCGCTGTTAAATAAAAACAAAACTTGAGAAAAACAGAAGCAGAACTCCAGAACAGAGACACTGCTGTTGGCATAACAAAACGGGAATGTGAAGGCACACAGCCTGAACAAGTTCAATAATTAGACTGTTCTCAGGAATAAGCAGCAATGTTTCTGACAAGGATGACTCCACCCTAAAGCACCTCCTTTAAAAATAATCTGATTAACCATTTAAGTTCCGATACGTGTCACTATCAGAAATAATGAAGGACAGACTTGCACAAAGTTTGCCTGTCACTTTAAGAAACAGAAGAGCTATTGAGTAAAATATATCTTGCTTTAAATTCAAGCATTACTCAGTATCACAGGTAGACTCTTCCCAGGACGCTGCAGCAAATGCTTAAATTTTGACAGCTCTATGAACTCATACTGCAGACAATGAGAAAAGCATCTCACTGAGAAATTCCAGGGCAGACTTCTAATCAAACTCTGGAACTTAGTCTAGGAGACTTGTGGAGATCCATGAAGTTCCTAAGCAGACATTCTCCCTCACCTCTTCAGGAGAATGCTTCCTCTTTCCTCAGCTGTCTCTCTCTAGATTGGAGAAAAGAAAGAGATCCATTGTGAAGATCAGAGCAAGTTTGTTATCAGGTCTCTTTTCAGACTTAGTGCTGAAGCTATGGGAGGGAAGCTTCCTTCCCCTACCAGACTTTTCTCCACCCAGTAACTTCAGCATCTGCACACACTGCTAGACAGCTTTCAGTTTAGGTAAAATACTGAGGTACCCAAACAGAACCACAAAGAAAAAGTTAATACTGAGCTCTGCGCTTGGTCTTCCCCTTAACACAATTCTTGAGCGTCCAGGTGCACAATTTACTGCAATCATTTGTCGAGCAAGGGAAATACCCTGGCTTAATCAGTATTGTAGGGATTAAACTGGTTAGAAGGCACAAACAGCTAGAGTTACACATCTGCACTGCAAATCCAGACTCCAAGATAGCAGCTTCTGATACAGAGAGAGAGTCTGCCCAAGAAAACATATTTACCAACGACTTCACAGCCTTACCAGCTTCGATATGCTACCACCGCCATCTGAAGTTCTAGTTGTCACAGTACCCGCAGATCCACTGAGGTACAGTAAACAAGACTTACACTTTTCTAGTTTACAGTACCTACAGGAGAAGAAAAAAAAAAAAAAA